>CM055099.1:44356144-44826537 GCA_029204225.1 Diphasiastrum complanatum | reverse complement strand
TTTGAATAAGCACTTTTTGAAAGTGTCGGAGTGTAGTACACGATTTTGATATATTCAAGTTGAATGTTGGAGACATTGAATCTAGTCCACATTAATGCTAGGTTTTTTGTTATGCAAAAAACCAAACTCATTAATGAGGTCATGGATGTGCTATATATAGTTGTACACTCGTGGGAAGAGATATACTCCATCTCTCTCTCTCTCTCTCTTCATCTCTTCTCTCCTCCTCTCTCTCTTCATGCTTATAGCTGAGTCTCTTGTATTCATCTATCCATTGGTGCACTATATTTGTGAGATCTTGCAATCTTGTGTGTATAATGCTCAGTTTATGCTATTTTCATCGTCATCCATCGAAGATAGCCTAACTCTTGACTCTGGCTACCACTCTATCAAGCAGCCCATCATGGAGGCAATCACAGGGGTGAGCATCTCAAATGCAACAGTTCGATGACCTATGATGCAGTGTAAAGGGTAAAATGTCATGTACTCCTTTTTCCAAAGAGACTCCTACAAAACTACAAAGATTCTGGAGCTTGTACATTCAGACATTTGTGGAAACTTTCAACGTGATCTCAGTAGGAGGCTCAAAATATTATATCACCTTTATTGAGATTACAGAAGTTTTTCAGAGTCTACTTCATGTCAGAATAAATCAAAAGCTCTTGACAAATTCATAGAGTAGTGAATTGGACAGAAAGATGCACATGAAATAAGGTGAAACAGATTCAAAACAGATCGGGGTGGAGAATACATCTCAAATCGATTCACTGATTTCTACAATGATCGTGGAATCATTCATAGAAGAACTGCATCTTATACATCGCAGCACAACAATATTGCAAAAAGGAAAGAACGGGACTCTTATGGAAGTTGCCAGGTGCATGATGGCCTATTCGAAGGCTCCAAGAGTGCTTGTGGGCTAAAGCAGTAGGTATAGCTGCTTACATTCAGAACGAGACAGGAAAATCTTGTGTTCCTCACACAACATCACATGAATTATGGTGGGGTTAAAAACCAATCTGACTCACATTCGAATCTTTGGTTGTGCAGCATATGCACATGTTCCTGACAACTTTCGAAAGAAGCTTGATGAGAAAGCAAAACAAGGATATCTTGTAGGATATGACAATCATTCGTCATACTACAGAGTCTATATGCCAGAGACAAACACAATGAAGATAGTCAGAGACGTGAAATTTGATGAAAACAAAACTGGCCAACAATGATCCTGTCAGTTATGAAGTCCTTGGAAGACAGTACTATGGTCTACCAATTGTGATAGAGGGAGTAGAGGATGAACACTCAGACGAAGATGTTCAAGTCGCACCTCATTCAAGTGACGAATCAGACGAAGAAAGATTCGCAAGCCAGCCTACTGCTACAGTACTTATAAACCGAAATGGTTCCAGACCCAACAAATCAGATAAAGATAAGAGCATTGCAGTACCAGAAGGATCTCCCTAGAAGATCGATAAGAGAACGAAGAGCGCCAGCAAGATTTGTGTCAGGCAGCTCAGCTTCTACATCAGAAGAGTTTTGTAGATTCAGTGGAGAACCACAAACATTTGAGGAAGTAGTTGAATGTCCAGAGAAAGACAAATGGATCCAAGCCATGAATGAGAAAATGGAATCCTGAGAAAGAATCAGGTATGGAAGTTGCAGCCATTACCAGATAAGTGCAATACTGTAAAATGCAGGTGGGTATACAAGCTTAAGTATGGACCAAATGGAGACATTTCAAAGTACAAAGGCAGACTTGTAGCGAAGGGGTTTTCTCAGAGATATGGTATTGACTATGTTGAGACCTTCTCTCTTGTCGTGAAACATTCGTCCCTACATTTACTGTTTGCATATGCAGAGCTACTTATGATCTCAGGATCATCGTGGACGAGAAAACAATGTTCTTGCATGGTGAGCTAGATGAAGAAGTCTACATGGATTAACCTCTAGGCTACATTTCAAATTCACTTCCTACTTATGCATGCAGAATGCATAGAAGTATCTATGGTCTGAAGCAATCAGCGTGACAATGGTTTAAGAAGAAAGATCAAGCCTGAAATCTTTAGGATTCAAGCCAATAGTCGCTGATTCTATGAGCCAATTCTGTACGAATCTAGGCTCAACTCATTAGAACATTGCGAAACAAATTTTGCAATACCTTCAATTAACGAAGGATTTTGATTTGTGTTATTCTCATGATGCATTGTTCCAAATGCTTTTCTACAGTGATGCTAGCTGGGCATCTTTCAAGGATGACTGCAAAAGTGTCTCAAGAGGATGCACCATCGCGTCAGGAGCAGCAATTCTCTAGGTCAGCAAGAAGCAGACCATTGTGGTTCAGTCATCCTACGAAGTAGAGTACGTAGTAGCAGCAAAGATGACTAATAAAATTATTTGGCTCAAACAGTTCCTTGATGAATTGTACGAAACGAGGAATGAACCTCTTGTTTTGTACATGGACAATACATCCGCAATCACGAAAAGATACAAAGCGAAAATGTTCGTGAACATCCTGACGAAAAGACATGAACGCGAAATATTCGCGAAAGAAAAATGTTCGTGACACAACAGGAGAAAGTCAAACGACGCGAAAGTCAAATGACTCGAAGCGACACTTTTCGACCTTCACGCTCCAAAGGATTAGGAAGATCATACAAGTACCATGAAGTACAAATCCCTGATCTAATATGATGACGTCAGTGGAAGAGCGTTAGGACGTGCCTAACCCACCATTCTTGTAAACCATAATTAGTTATAGATTGTTTTATTTATCTAATCATATATGCTACTTTGAATGTATGTATAAAATACATACAATAGCAAATATAAAATATACAGAATAAAAGTCCGCCTGTGAGCGAGACAATTTTGTAAGTAGGATCCACAGAGATCCAAGAAATTCACTAGTAAGCGAAACACTGTTCGTGGGAGAACATTATTTCTCTCATGCCAATGCGTTGTGTGGGTCTGTCATACAACGCTTGAAATCAAGAGAATAAATAGATGATATTGTAGTTGTTACGCACATATTACTCTTTTAAGCCTGCAACATTTAAAGTCTCACAAAAAGGCCTAAAGTCCTTTTATTGACTTTCTAATTATCAAATAACTATGTGATCATCGGGTTGAACTTACACACGCAAGGTGCCAAAAATACTGTCTCAATTAATTATGGACTTTCTCAAAATCCATTTTAAAATATGGACAAAAGAAATTCAAGATGTTAATTAATCACAAAATAATTGAAACTTTGACAATGTTTAATACTTCTTTTACAGAAGATATATATATGGAGGCCCCACCCGCCGCGGTGGGAGGAGCCTCCAAAAAAATAATTTAATATAAAAGAAATTCAAAAAAAAATTATGGAGGCCCACCAACCACGGCTGGTGGACCCTCCAATTTTTTTTTTAAATTAATTTTTTTTTAACAAAAATTTGAGGCTCCACCAGCCACGATGTATGGAGCCTCCAAGTTTTATTTTATTTTTTTAAGAAAAATTTTATTTTAATTTTTAAATTTTTTTTTTGTTTGGCAACTCCACCCGCCGCGGTGGGTGGAGCCTCCAAAAAGAAAAAAATTAATCTTAGAAAAAAAGAATTTAATTTAATTTTTTTTTATGGAGACTCCACCCGCCGCGGCGGGTGGAGCCCCCATTTTTTTTTTTATGGAGGTGGAGCCCCCAATTTTTTTTAATATTTTAATGGAGGCCCCACCAGCCACAACAGGTAAAACCCACAATTTTGTTTTGTTTTATGGAGGCTCCACCTGCCATGGCGGATGGAGCCCCCAAATCTCTTTTTTTAAAAAATTTTTTGGAGGCTCCACCCGCCGTGGCGAGTTTGGTCCATGGACCTTAACTCTTAGCCCTTGGCCCTCAACTGTTAGCCCTCATGGTCCTTAACTCTTCGTCCTTGGCCCTAAACCCTTGGATCTTAACTCTTAGCCCTTCACTTTTAACCCTTGGTCCTTAACTCTTGGCCCTTCACCCTTGGTCTTTGGCCCTTAGCACCTAGCTCTTGTCCCTTAGTCCTCAACCCTTGGCCACTAAAACTTAACTCTTGGCCTCTCACTCTTAACCCTTGGTCCTTATCGCCTCTCTCTCTCTCTTGGCCCTTAGCGCTTAGCCTTTAGCTTTTGTCCCTTAGTCCTCAACCCTTGGCCCTTGGCCATTGAAACCTAAATCTTAGCGCCTTTCATCCTGGACCTTGGCCCTTAATCCTTGGTCCTTAATCCTTGTTCTTAAATCCTTGGCCCATAGCCCTTGATTTTTTATCCTTGACCCTTGGCCTTTAGCTTTTATCCCTTAGTGCTTAGCCCTTAGTCCTTAACCGTTGGCCATTGGCCCTTGGCTGTTAGTCCTTCGCTCTTAACACCTAGCTCTTGTCTCTTAGTCCTCAACCCTTGGCCCTTGGCCCTTGGCCACTAAAACTTAACTCTTGGCCCTTCACTCTTAACCCTTGGTCCTTATCATCTCTCTCTCTCTTGGCCCTTAGCCCTTAGCCTTTATCCCTTAGCTTTTGTCCCTTATTCCTCAACCCTTGGCCCTTGGCCATTGAAACTTAACTCTTAGCACCTTTCATCTTGGCCCTTGGCCCTTAGCCCCCCTAGCCCTTGATCCTTGACCCTTGGCCCTTACATCTTACCTCTTAGTGCTTAGCCCTTGATCCTTGGCCCTTGGCCCTTAGCTCTTACCTCTTAGTGCTTAGCCCTTAGTCCTTAACCCTTGGCCATTGGCCCTTGGCTATTAGCCCTTTGATCTTAACCTTTGCCCTTTGCTCTTAGTCCTTGGACCTTGGCCCTTAGCTCTTGTCCCTTAGTCCTTAACTTGTGGCCCTTGACCATTGAAACTTAACTCTTGGCCCTTCGCTCTTAACCCTTGGTCCTCATCTCCTCTCTCTCTCTCTCTCTCTCTCTCTCTCTCTCTCTCTCTCTCTCTCTCTCTCTCTCTTAGCCCTTAGGCCTTGATCTTAACCCTTGGCCCTTTGTCTTGGCTCTTGGTCCTTCTATCTTGGCCCTTGGCTCTTAACCCTTGTTCCTTATCTCCTCTCTTAACTCTTAGCCCTTCGCTCTTAGCCCTTACCCCTTGGCCCTTCGTCTTGCCCTTTGGTTCTTCTCCCTTGGCCCTTAAACCTTGGTCCTTAATCCTTGTCCTTTTATCCCTGGCCCTTAGCCCTTGACCATGACCCTTGATGCTTCCTCTCTATCCCTCATCCCTCAACTCTCGGTCCCTAACCCTTGGCTCTCAATGTCATAGTTAAGAGAGCCTCTTTTGTGGATAAGGACCTCGTGGTTGAGGCAAATGCTTTCATTCATTCATTCCACCTTTGGTCTCAAAGAGGATGTCATATCTGATGCTTGGGTGAGTAAGCTCCAATCCACCATAGTGTTTCTGCGTCTCAAAGATGCTTTGCTTCATCAAAAGGTTCTACGTAAAAGAGGTTGCTTGAAGGGATCTACCATTTTTATGGATGAAGACTTGACGCCCATTCAATGGTTGCCACCATCTCAACTCTCTCCCTCCTCGCTGTTGTTGTCACAGCTTTCCCTCCCTTCGGTGCTACTACGGTTTAGGGTTTAGGGGATTGTAATATGCAGGGGCATATTCTCTTCACAAGGAATTGTAATGCCCAGACGTCTTCAAGACAGATAGAGTTCTTGGACATCAATGATCAGCTGCGTGTTCGTGCCCTTGACAGTGGCATGCTTGGAGTTACCAGGACCTCTGCATATTGTTTGGGACCTACTACTTCATATGGGGGGCACTTACTACAGTTTGGAGAGGCACATGAGCTAGCCATTTATAATGGCTTACCCTGCTGGCCACATTTAGACGGTTATACATGCCACTCTCACAGTGGAGGACATAGTGTCATTGACTATCTCATAGGGTCACCACCCGTTATACCCACAGTCTTTGACTTCCACGTTCCCCCCACCACCCTTTCTGATCACTCATTTCTCTCCTTTGATATCGGCCACCTTCCACCCACTCATTCATCTACACTACCCATGCTTACTCGAGCATCCACATACATATTTGATCCCACTCACATGCCACAGTATCGAGAGTCCTTGGCTTCACTTTTACACTCCTTTCCTCATGACAGTCCAGTCGACACCTTGGCTGTTTTTCTCACCACCTCTCTCCACATGGCTGCATCAGTACCAATCCTCCCCACAAAAACCCATTCCAAAAAGACTCGACACACACCTCGACCATTGCACCCTCCATGGTACTATATCGAGTGTTGTTCTCTTCATTAGTCAGTAACGTATTCACGTATCTATGCCCCACATATAGGGTTGAGATAAGGATAGGAAATGCCTACTACAATGTGTGTATGTGTGTGTGTTTGTGGCTATGTATGTGTGTATACGTATGTGTGGGTATGCATGTGTATGTGCATGTGTGTATGTGTACGGGTGTGTGTGTGGATGTATGTATGTGTGTATATGTGTATGTATGTTTATGTGTGTGCATGTATACACGTATGTGTATTTGTGTGTGTGTGTGTGTGTGTGTGTGTGGATGTATGTGTTGTGAGAAATTGTCAACTAGTTTGATATTTTGGTCATATTTGTTTATTTGGCAATTGAGGCCAATTTTTATATTAGGATTAGAGTTTGACTTTTCAAAATTATATTAGTCTAAAAGTATTTGAGTTACCACTTTTTGAAAGTGAGAGAAAGTAGAAAGTCGAGTTTGGACACATTCAAATTTGAAAGTTAGATACATTGATTCTAATCATATTGTTGATAGGGTTTTTGATCTAGAAGTTTCTATGGAGAGAAACAAAGCTCATTAATGATGCATGGACCTGTTATAAATAGATGTAAACTTGTGGGAGAAATGATTCTTCTCTCTCTCATCTCATTTCATGCTTATACATGAGTTCTCTTGGGTTCATCTATCCATTGGTGCACTATATTGATGATATCTTGCAATCTTGTGTGTAGAATGCTCATATTTTGTTATATTCGGATCCACACATGTGAAATACAGTAACTTAATGTTTTTATATGGACAACAACTTCATTTTATCATAAGTCATATGTTTGATCCATATATTGTTGAGTTTGCATCTCGTTCATTAAGTAAATGTTGATTTTCTATATTGCAAATGGTGTAAAGTATGTTGTCTTTCATACCAAAGATCAATAGGTGATTTTGAATCTTAGTGATTCACAATCTTCACATGGTATCAGAGCTTGTGTTGCAGTTTATGAAAGGATCAGCCACATTTATCAAAGACTTGGAGGAGTTACCAATGCTAGAGTGTGCTAGATTGTTTCTACTCAAAAATCAAGCATTTTGCATATGTCGAATTGATCTTTTGTAGGTCAAAACTGAATTTAGGTTTATGAAGTTGAAGAATTCCGATTTCACAAGTGGCTTACTGGATTTGGATGATTTTAGATGCATTAGGAAAGTTTCATTAGAGGCTACAAGATTGTATATCAAGTTTGTTGAATTGCATGTAGAAATTGGAAGATTCAATTGTTTAAGATTTTGTCAAAACCCTATTTTTAAATTGGATCGTGTGTTTCAATCTTAGGAAGTGGCAAGATTCATTAGATTTTTGGTAGATCATAGGTTGATCAAGATTATAGATTGTTGGTAGATCATAGGTTGATCAAGATCATAGATTGATTGGATATCTATTTTTTGAGGTTTATGGACTTCAATAGAGTGTGTTTCAATCTTAGGAAGTGGCAAGATTCATTAGATTGTTGGTAGATCATAGGTTGATCAAGATTATTCATTCTATGTGTTGATTTGCTAGTTATAAGTGCTAGAAGAGAATTGAGAGGTTCCATATCTTTGTGATTTCTTTTTGAAAACATTTTTTGTTTTTCAAAAGAGTGCTTTGTGCATTGGAACGGGTTGAAAGAGAAATATCAGGTCATTGCAACATGGCTACATGAAGTGGAGTCATGTTGGAAGGCAATGATAGGCTTACCTCATCCAACTACTCTACTTGGAAGGTAAGAATGGAATCACTTCTTGAAATGCATGAGTTTACGGATACTGTTGTAGGGTTGGAGGAGATACCCTTGGTTAAACAAGATCAAGTGAGGTATGACAAGAGAGCAAAAGAAAGCTCTACACATGATCAAGATTAATGTTACCAATGAGCTACTCAAGGAGATTAATAAGTGCAATTCATCTCGTGAGGCTTGGGAAGCTTTGAAGAATCTTTATGAATCCACGTCTACATCTAGAGTGTTGACTCTAAGAAGACAAATATTTCAAAACATATGAAAGAGATAAGAGAGTCCTAATACTTTTGTTTTGTGAGTGAAGGCTTTAAGTGGAGTTAGTTTGCATTGATGAGAGTATTAAGGAAGGAGAGCTTGTTCAAGTTATTCTTTATGGTTTGTTGGATGCTCATGCTAATATTGTACAAAGTCTTACTATTCAAAAAACTTCTCCAAGTTTGGTGGATCTTCAAAAGATCTTCCTCAATTAGGAATATAGGCTTCAAGCAAGAGGTGG
The DNA here is from genome assembly GCA_029204225.1 of Diphasiastrum complanatum. Taxonomy (NCBI): domain Eukaryota; kingdom Viridiplantae; phylum Streptophyta; class Lycopodiopsida; order Lycopodiales; family Lycopodiaceae; genus Diphasiastrum; species Diphasiastrum complanatum. Next base: position 44,818,037 of record CM055099.1, on the reverse strand, counting down.
ATCTACAAAAACATCTCAAGATGTTGAGGAGGCAATGTTCATCAAAGGCAAGTTCAAGGGCAAAGGTAAGCGCAAGTGGTCTAAAGGACAAGATCATGGTGAGTCTTCTTCTTTTGGTAAGAAGAAAGATAGGTCTAAATTGAAATGCTTCTATCGTGGCATCAAAGGTCACTTTGCTAGTGATTGCTACAAAAAGAAGAGAGATCATGGAGACAAGCAAGGTAATCTAACTCTTGATGAGAATGGTGTTGATGTTCAAAACACAAATGATGATGCTTTTGTGATGTCTTCATATTTGAATTCTATTGTTAAAAATATTGATTCATGGTGGATTGAAAGTGGAGCAAGCTCACACATGACTTTTCACAAGAAGTATTTCACTTCTTTGTTGGCATATGGAGATGACAAGAGGGTGATTTACAAAAGGATGAGAAATGAATGTGAACTTGAAACATTTATATTCGTGATCAACCTCGAAGGATTTGCAAAATTTATCTTGCTTGAAACTCGAAAGATTCGCAAAATAGTTTATTGTAGAAGCTCTTGGTTTCTTGTTGAAGCTCAAAAGATTCGCGAACAAAATCTTGTTGCCAAATATTTTGGATTATTTTTTAAGCTCAAAATTGTCATCTGCCGTGAACAATTCGCGAAACACGAAGATATCGCGAAGAGACAAGCGTCGCGAATAATTCGCGAAACATGAAGCTGTGACGAAGAGACAGACTGTCGCGAAATATTCGTGAACAGAAATTATTCGACCCTGGAAACAGAGCGTCTATTTGAATATCAACCATCGTAAAAGATTAGATCTACTGTTACAAAATTAAAAGGCCAAAAGACTTGTCCTGTAGCATTATAAATACATGTGCACTACTTGTTGTAAAACACTCACACACTCTCACACTGAAGAGACTCTCAGACTCATTCAATCAGAGACACAACAATGAGATAAGACAACAAGAGATGTATACTGATTTAGATTCAGAATTATAAATTTGTTCTTGATCAATAGTTTCTGTTTGTCTAAAATTGTCTTAAGCTGTCTCTTAATTCCGCATGTTATTTTCGCATGCAAATTCAATCAACATAGATAAGAAACAAACCCGATTGAAGAAACTGATATTAGTTTGATTTATTCAAACTTTCATCGTGTTCTCTGTGGAAGAATAATTACTATTTTTCCTACAATGATATCAGAGCATACAGGATCAGAACTGTTACAGTGGTATCAGAGCATATAGGATCAGAACTGATATAGTGGTATCAGAGCGTACAACATTAAAGCTGATATAGTGGTATCAGAGCTTGTGGAACTGATACAATGGTATCAGAACAAGTCAGAGTCAATACAGTGGTATTTTCGCATCTCTCTCAACATTATTCATACATCCACAGCAAGTCGCATCTAGAGTTATTCAAGAAATAGAAGATGTCATCAATCAACAATATTCAGGCTAAGATCACTATGATCTTGGATCCAGAAGGTTCAAACTATTTGATTTGGAAATTAAAGCCTTCACTCATATTGAATGGCAAAGGTCTATGGCAATGGGTAGAACCAATAGAGGAGAAGCCAATAACTACTCTTGGCAAAGAACTTCGAGAATGGAGTTTGAGAAATGACAAAGCTATAGCAATTATTGCGTCTTCAATGCATGACACTATAATACATCAATTTCGAATGCAAAAGATTTATGGGAAGAATTGCAAACCAAGAATGAGACTCGATCTCGTAATCAAATCATGTTCTTGGAAGACCAATTAACTTACTTACAGTGGGACGACAAAGACCTGACCACATTCGTACAAAAGATAAAAGACCTATTTATTTATTTGCAGAATCCTGGCGTGGAAAATGCAATTTCAAAGGAAAAACGGGTATTTTCTTCAAGCCCTACCCAGGTCATTCCACACAACTCGAACCTTATTGGTGAAAGATGCGACTATACAACATTGCATACATTAGATATTCGATTAGTGAATGATAAGGGTACTTTGCTAAGTCGAGTACTTCACTATCAGTCTCAGCACATGAAGGTTTGTTCAATACTATACTTGGATCCATTGGAGTATCAATGGGTTTGCAATCAGACATATGAAATTTTTTTAAAATGCCTTTTAGATATGTCTGCTGGTTAAGATAGATCTTCTTCTGAAGCCTATCTCAAGTAATGTGAATTCCTAGCAAAGAATGAGCAGCTCCTAAATCAGTCATGTCAAATTCCTTTGACAGATCACTCTTAGTAGTGTGCAGAAGAGAAGTGTCGTTAGACAAGATAAATACATCATCTACGTGAAGAGCTATGTGAACTGAATTGGTGCATATATGCTTTGAATAAACATTAAAGTCAGCTGAATTGTTTGCAAATCCCAATTGAATGAGATAAGAGTTGATTTTATCGAACCATGCTCTTGCGGCCTGTTTTAGACCGTAGATTGCTTTGTGTAGCTTGCACACTTTGTGCTCTTGGCCTTTGACTTCAAATCCTTTCGATTGGAAGGTGTACAGCTCCTCTTTGACATTGTCATTGAGAAATGTTATCTTGACATCCATTTGGTGTATTTCGAGGTCTTCCGCGACTGCTAATGCAATCAGAGTCCTGATTGACTGCACCTTGACAACAGGGACTGAAAATATCTTGATAATCCACTCCTTGAACTTGAGTGAATCCTTTAACCACCAGCCGTGCTTTCCATTTAGCAATGGGACCATCAGAGTTGATCTTCTTCTTGAAGATCCACTTGTTGTTGATAACTCTCTTGTGAGTGGGAAATTTGACCAGTGTCCAGATCTGATTCGTCAAAAGTGAGTTGTACTCGCTTTCCATAGCTTCTTGCCACTTCACAGCTTCCTTGGAGTTAATTGCTTTGGCTAGGCTCTCTGGTTCTTGTGATGAAGTCCAGAATGATTGACATGCATACCTCTCAGGAACTGTCTGAGTTTGTGAGGATCTGCGGATGTTGGGTTGACCAAGGTGCGCTGATTCTTCTTCTTGAACTTCTCCAGATCTGCTCGAGCTTGTTTGGTCTGGTCTGGTGACATGTATTGTCTGCTACACGGCTTCTGTAGTTGTAGCTACAGGTTTTGTAGAAGAATCATCAACATTGGAAGGCTGAATGCTACGTAGAATAGGATGAAATAACATAGCATCGTTTATCGATGGTTGTTGGAAATAATAGTATGTATGTTCTTGAAATATTACATCCCCAGAGGCAAATACTACGTTGGTGGATGGATTATAAACTTTATAAGCTTTATGCTCATCAGGATAGTCAATGAAAATACATTTATTTGTCCTATGATCTAGTTTCTTCCTAAGTTGTTTAGGAATGTGAACAAAACATATACAACCAAAGATTTTCAAATGTCTGACACTAGGCTTGTGCCCATGCCAAACTTCATAAGAAGTTTTGTTATTGATGGCTTTGGTGCTGGATCTGTTCTATACATAACAGGATGTGGCAGTAGCTTCTACCCAGAATTTCACAGATAGGTGTGCTTGATGTAGCATTGATCTGGCTGAGTTGAGAAGAGTTCGGTTCCTCCTTTCTACAATCCCTATCTGTTGAGGTGAATAGGAAGTAGTGAACTATCTTTTGATTCCATGTTCAACCAAGTAGTCGGACATCTCGTTGGAGATGTATTCGCCACCACCATCAGTTCGGAGTCCTTTCACTTTTCTAGACGTTTGTGTCTCAGGCATGGCCTTGAATCTCTTGAAGCATTCAAAGGCTTCAGATTTGTGCTTAATGAACATGACTGTAGATCATCTGGAGTAATCATCTATGAAAGTGATAAAATAGACTGCATCTCCTAAGGATGGATTTGGCATTGGACCACAGAGATCGCTATGTACAAGATCTAATATATGCTTTGATTTGATGGAATGTGATTTTGAAAACTTGCTTCTAGAGTGCTTCCCATAGATGCATGACTCAAAAAAGAAAGATTTCCTATTTAATGAAGACAAAAAATTCAAACCATCAACTAACTTATTACAAAGCATATAAGAAAGTGATCTTGTATTCACATGTCTAGATCAACTACGCCACAGAACAACACTGTCGTTAACATTTTCATTAGAGATACTAGCTAATGCAACTGAATTAGAGAGTACGTAAAGGTTCCTCACTCTAGTGCATGTAGTTAGAGTATCTTTATCGAATATTGTACACTCCTTAGATGAGAAGGTAACAATGTAGCCCTCATCAGTTATCTTAGAGACTGATAACAAGTTCTTTGATAACTGAGGAACATGAAGGACGATAGGAACACCAGTAGATAGATCGTTGTTCAAGGTGATCTTCACTGTTCCTTTGCCTTCCATGCTTATGGTGCTAGAATCTCTGAGGTAGATAAATTGGTCTCTGTTGTAAGCTGTGTACTCTGTAAACCATTCCTTGTGAGAGGTCATGTGTTGGGTAGCGCCGCTGTCTAGGTACCAGCTATCACAGTCTTCGCTGCTATTGTAAGCTCCTTGAATTCTATTGCTATTCTTGCTCCTTGAATTCGGCCACATTGGAGAAGTCTGGCTGCTACTGCTATTGTTGTTTCTTTGTCTCATTGTAGATCCGGATACGACACTCCTTGATGTTGTGCCATTGGCTCTCTTGCAATATCTGCAGAAAAGCTTCTTCCGCAATCCACCATGCTCACCTTGAGTGTGAGGCTTCTGCTGTTGCTGCTGCACTTGATTCTTGCCCTTGAAATAGTCTTTCTTCTTGGTGTATAGAGCCATGGATTTGTCTTTGATGAACATGCTGCTAGTCTTTCTCCACATTTTCTCTTGAAGAAGATGACCAATCACTTTTGAATAGTGAGTTCGGGTTGTGTGAAGATCATCATCACAAAGTGTTCATACGAATTTGGAAGAGAAGAAAGCAAGGTCATAACGACATCATCATCTTGAACAGAACATCCTACAACTGATAACTGATCTAATAAGGACTTGAAGCTGTTGATGGGAGAAGTGATGGCAGTAAAATCAGACATGCTAACAGTAAAGAACTTCCTTCTAAGATGTAATCTCGTGGTTACATCGTGAGTCTCATAGAGACTTGATAACATGTCCAGTGCTTCCTTAGAGATTTTGCACGTTGTAACGTGAGATATTTGGGAGTCAGCCAAATTGAGTGTGATACATGCTAAGGCCTTCTGATCTTTGATCCTCCAGGCCTTTGCTTGATCACCATCTTTTGGTTTCAGGTCTGTACCTTCTACTACATCCCAAAGATCTCTATCTATCAACATCATTCTAAGTTTTAACTTCCAGATGTAGAAGTTAGAACCATTGAACTTGTCAATGACTCTAGCTTCACTGAGTGATGAAGATGAAGAGCTACCTATATGAGACATGAGAACAGTATACAAATAGAACAATTTCTCAGTTTTTTTGAACTAAGCCCTGATACCAATCTGATGGGGCAAGGGGGATAGGAAGAATGAGAATGGAGAAGAGAACAAGAATATTGTGGTACAGCTCTCCCGTTCTAATCGGCAACTAGGTGCAAAAACAGTCTAATAGACAACTTATGCTAAAGATAATCACAGCTTTATGCATTTTGATTGCCCAACAGGATCTTAAAGATTAATTACGGTGCCAAGTGAGACTACCCAAGTGGCAAAAAGAACAATCTTCTCTTGAGGAGATGACATATATGTGCTTCCAAACTATTGAAGTTGATGTAGGAGCATCAAATAAAACATTGAATTTGTAATTGAAATTTATGATTTCTATGCTTGAAGACTTCAATATGACATTGAAGACACTAGTGGTTGTTTAGGTACAGTTGCTACAAACAAACAAGACACTTGTGGTTGAAATTCAAGCTTCAAGGGACATTCCTGACAACCTAGCATTTTCCCGACACTTATCAGTTTCGTAGAAATTTCCACTATAATGATTGCCAAGTGAAGATCTATCAAGATTATATTGCATGCAACCAAAAGGATACCTGAGGAGCCAAACCACCCAACCAACAGAAAATGAAAAGTCAAATCCCTAACCGCTTCACCCTCGAGCCACGATGACTGAATGCAAGAGAGGAGAGGATTCTGGCTTCAAGAAATAGAAATTGAATGAGGAGGTGGGTGAGTTCCTACAAGACAAATAACCCTTGAAAGTTGAGAAAAATTTTCTTTAGGATCCCCTAGTTCAATCCGAATGCATTTGACCTCCTATTCTTGCACCAAAAGTTGTCAATCACCATGCTTTAGCTCCATAGAGCATTTGGGCCCTCACAAGGTTATTAATTACATTACTAGCCTAGTCCAGAATGACATGGCATAAATCATGATCTTGTACACGAAGTACCAGATATCCATGTCAAGGACTATTCCAAATCACTCATACAAGATATGGATGTAACAACTAGTAAAGGACTAATAGACCAAAAGATTCTTGTTGGTGCGATTCATTGTCATTGCCTTTCCATAATATTACTTTTATATTGGGGTTGAATGTATATCATTATATGCAAAGTCAACATTTTTCTAATGCTTAATTAGGATACTCTACCTTGGTTGATTGAGTACATAAGAGCATGGCGATTTATGAAAATAGTAAATTGAGTACCACACAAGTAGTTCTACCAATTGCAAATGGCATACAATCCAATTGCATGATTTTTGCCAATCCATCTGAGATCTATCAAATTTATTGCTAAAAAAGGCCACAAGTCATCCTCCCTATTAACATAGCACCTATAACCATGTTAATTGTATCCATTTCCACAATAAGCTATGCATTTGGATGCGCCACAATGGGATAGAAGCACTTGCATGCTTGAGTCTATTACATGACTCTTGCCTTTGTCCTCCCCACTGCTTTTTCGTTAGAATCCTCGAATTCTTGAAATTCTAATTCACACTGGAGAAAAGGAATCCAAATTCCCAGAGGCAGCCTTCTTATAAAATTTCCAATTTTATTCTCACTTGCAATTAGTTATACTTCAGGAATTGAATGTAAATTAAATAATTGGATCCTTAAGACCAGCAATCATCTACATACCAGACTTCCAATCTTTCCCCCCCTTCCAAAAATGGTTCCGGTTCAAAAAACCCCAAATTTGTACTAGGAAAAAGTTCAATTTGGCATCACTAACTTTAGCATTGTCCCCCTGACAGTTTTGATTTGCTAATTAAGTGCCGCACTTAATCCCTAGCAAATCCCTTTATAGACCAGCGTAAAACTGTTCTACTAGATTTACATTATTCTTGGTCCTTATTGATCCCCAGAACAAGAAATGCTCCATAATTGACAGATTCACAAAATCTTCAACTAAAAGTGAAGGTTACAGTGATCTTAAAAATCGACTGATTTCAACTCAGTAAGATCATTCACTTTATAAGTCATTTCTATTTGATCAATAACCAAAGAATTGGAACAAATAAAAAACGTCCATGGTTTCTTCAAATTTTACGTAAACTGGGATATTCAAATTCCATTCAATATGGACCTAAACTGTGAAAATCGACCAAACATCAACTTGACAAGTTCACAATTACCATCTCATATTGGAAGGATTTGAAAACAACAAGTACAATATGAAAAACGTACTACACCAGTACCTATGATCAATTTGAAGCAAAAAATTTCAATTCTAGGTGAAAAATCCACTAAAATCTTAAAAAATCCATAGATTTCCACCAAGCAGTCATTCACTATGCATGTGCTCCTATGTCCAATTATAAGTCTGGGCCCTCATATGATTATTAATTACTTTATAGGCCAAGCTCAGAATGACGAGGCATAACCAATAACCATATACATCTGGAGTGACCAGCTATCCACATCAGGAATTGTTCTGATTCCCTTATACGGGACATGGACATAACAGGAATGATGAAGATCCTGAAGTTGATTGTATGTTTGATATAGGCTGCTGCATATTGCTCCTCTTGCTAGGATAATCTGATTGTGTAGATCTCTTAGATCTGAACTTAATATTTCTTTTTAAGTATAGGAGGATGCAGTTCTTCTGATCTCCTCTTGTAGAAGCATCGAAATTACTCTTGATAGAGTGAGATGCTCCTAGGTCGAAATTGCCATGACCCAATTTTCATAGGCATCAGGTAGACTCGATAATAGAGTCATAACAACATCAAAATCTTCTATGGATGAGCCAGTTGCAATCATCTATTCCATAAGATTTTTGAAAGTGTTGAGATGGTTCGAAACACTATTTGCATCAGACATTCTCAAAGTGAAGAACTTCTTCCTCAAATGAAGTTTGGTCCCTGATATCATAAAGGGCTACTAGGATGTCCCAAGCATCCTTAGCAGTCTGAACAGCATGTATATGGATGACTTGAGGGTCTTTGATATTGAGAATGATCATGGCAAATGCCTTACCATATCTCAGTCTCCATTTGGTGATGATGGCTGCATCACCCTCTGGCTTGACCTCTATGCCAACAACTATGTCCCATAGTTCTTTGGCAAGTAGAACTACTTTCATCTTGAACTTCCAGAGATGGTAGTTCTCTCTGTCGAGTTTGTCAATCAGAGATGAACTAGAAGATGGATCCATTCTGGCATGAGATCGTTGGTAGAAACAATCATATCAAAATACCCTTGCTTGCACACTTGCTGAGACGATGTCTTGGTAGAAACAAGACTAATAACCAGCAATAGAAATGCAGATTGTTGAACTACCCGCTCTAATACCATGTCGAAAAAATGGTAGGTTGTCAGAAATGTTGAATTGATATCGGATTAATTGAAATAGAACTCTGATATCATATCGATAATGGTAGTATAGCAGCGGAAGTAGAACAATGGACGGTTGTAGATCGGAAGTGCAACATCTACCAGCAATAATTAAGGTGAATGAACAGTAGTAATGCTCAATAGAACAAACCAGTAGTGTGGACAAAAATGTACTCTTGATAAAAATAGAAAGTGAGTACATGGGTGTGAAGCTGAGCACAATTTAGTGAGGCACAGATATTTTTGAGCTTCCATTTATTTCTATTTAGTTATTTCCTTTTTATAGATAACTAACTGAAAAGATATTTATTACAAAATATTCTCAAGTCTTTCAGGTCAGTGCTTTTCTACCTACTTAATTAATTACAGCCGCCTTGTAGTTGGTAACTGCCTTTTAAGTAATAAAGACTATATACAAGTAGGTGAATTGCCATAAAGTCTTGGATCGACTTTTCCCTGATGACGAGGCCGGATTGCCGTTGTCGTTGTCAAACTCGTTTGTCGTTGTCCTTGTCGAATTCGTTTGTCGTTGTTAGGATGCTCATTACCGAATGGTCTTGAGCATAAAAATCCAACAATAAAGCGATGCTAGTAGCCGATTTTCATAGGTTTTGGTCCATATTGAACAAAGTTCAAAAATCCCATATAAGTAAATTTTTGAAAGATTAAAGTTAAAAAAAATGTTCATAATCTGTCAGTTATTGATTGAACAAAATTAGCTTAAAAAAGTGAAAGATCTCGCTGAGATGTAATCAGCTAGTAGTAAGATCCAATATTTTTTTGCTTTTGGTTGAAAATTTTGAATATGTCAACTGATTAAGCCAATCTTTTGTTTTAGGTAATCAATAATGGTCGACAATAATGTAGGTCTAGAAGGAACAGTACCTATCTCGACCTATTTATAGATTTGCCAACAGTTAAGTATGACACTTTACGAAGGTTGAGCATTTTAAGGGCATCAAAATCACAACGAATGACTTTGCCATAAACAATATGAGGACGAATACTATTATGAATGACTAGAGGACTCCTAACACTATCTTCATTGCTCAATCGCGTACAATGTGAGCAAACACATATTGAATTTTCTAGAAAGATTGTAGAGTATATTTTCTTAAACTAAGTTTTATTGGGAACATTACCCCCTAGAGAAATTTAGAAATGACTAAGACAACCCTTAAATGGGGGATGTTAGAGTCAACATAAATACAAAAGAAAAGACAAGTGGAGGCGAGTTTCTAATGCCAACACACTTATGATGTTTTTAAAGTTCATGAAAAAACCAAAAGGATAGCAAAATTATTAAATAGCACTGGCAATAACATTAAATTTCAAACAATCAATACAAGAGAAAATGGTTATCTATCATCATGACCATTAAAACAGTCGAGTCAAAACACTATCATCTTTGTAACAAAAACTAGTGGTACATTCAAGGGCAACAAACTGAGTTGGATATGAGGAGAATTTCCACCCCATTGATGCAAGCTCAACCCACTACTACATCATTGACATCTTATAGCCATAGATGCTCCTTTGGCCTACATAAAATATGCTATTAAGGTTAGTTTCTATGATGCTACAACATTAAAAAAAAAAAAAGTGAAGTGAGAATCCTTCTTTTGTTTACATGCAATACACGAAGTTTTGTAGTAACGACAAAAATGTAAGGACAACCCTACTCATGCAACTATTAATTTTTAATACAATTGATAACTTAGCATTTTATTAAATCATAGAGAGCAAGATGAAAATTATGCTTTGTTGATCGTGATTGGTTTTAATGAGATAACTTAATTATTATAAATACTTATCAATCCCACTTAGGCTCTTATTTAAACTAGACATGTTGATTGATGATTGACGTTGACCACATTCACAATGAACTTGTGAGCATTAGTTATGACCATTGTTGAATGACAATATAATATTGGTTGTTGTGCGTTCAATGGAATTTCACAAAAGCCTAGTAAAGGATTCTATCACATATTTTGAGATGAAACAAGACTCCATTCCATAGTGGAAAAGTTTCCTCAATAAAATCTACGTCTGACAAGCATTAGAGGTTTGTGCCCACAAAGATTTTCATACTAATGGTAAAATTTTTGACCAATTTGATAAATCAATTTATTGTAGAGAATGATGCCTATATTTCATGACATCCTGTGTTTTAGTTATGTTGGGTAAGATTAAAGAATTTTTTGCTCATCCTTTATGTAAGAGAATCATATTTCTAGAGACCTTTATGTGTCTTGCTGCCCTGATGAGCTTGTACAATTACTTCTCAAGTGACCCTTACAACCATGTAAATATTGGATTTCTCTCTCTCTCTCTCTCTCTCTCTCTCTCTCTCTCTCTCTCTCTCTCTCTCTCTCTCTCTCTCTCTCTCTCTCTCTCTCTCTCTCTCTCTCTCTCTCTCTCTCTCTCTCTCGCTCTCTGCGCAAAAATACACATGATTGTTGAACAATCTATAGAAATACACAAGAATTGCCAACATATGTCTACACAACGAAGTGTTGAAGCCAATTGTTGAAGATAATTATCATAGCCTTCGATTTTCACGATAGAACAAAGGTCATTCAACTCTGGCACTCCAAATTCAAGTTGAAGTCAAACAACCATCACTAGTTGTCATCCATCGCCATTGTCGGAGCCTATTTGACCGTAAGCTATCAACATTGATTTGACTCTTCAATTCGATATGACCATCTTTCAAAATTGAGTGATTTTTGGCCTTATCTTTCACGATCGAGCATAATCTTCTGTAGAATAAGATTCTATCAGATGGTGATTGTCAACAACAAAACATGGTGCCTTAATCCATCTTGTAAATGCATTAATTAAGCATACATTTAATTGTACAACTACCATGTATATATAATCGATAGCGCATAGGTAATCGACTAATCATCCCATGACTCTATGAATTAATGCAAAACAGATCTCTCTCTCTCTCTCTCTCTCTCTCTCTCTCTCTCTCTCTCTCTCTCTCTCTCTCTCTCTCTCTCTCTCTCTCTCTCTCTCTCTCTCTCTCTCTCTCTAGAGTATTGATTTTGAGAGATTGCGCATCTGCAAGCATTAGGACATGTACACTCTTTCAAACTAATCAAATCTGTTCTAGTACATACTATGCATTGTCATGTCATTTGTGTCACTTGCATGATTTTCTGTTTTGTCTAAATCGAGGTTTGCAGATAAAAAATTCGTAGATTAAATCATTTTATGATTGATAGTGTGTGATGATTGTAATGCTCTTTATGTGATCTATTTTACACGTTTCTTCATTGAATGATTTTGTGTATGTCTACGGAATCGACTGTTTTGATCCTCGCGGCTTTGAAGGTTGGATCAAGTACAGCTACCATCGAAGTTGTTGAAGATAACTCGATTTCGATAGACGTAGCTCATGCATCGAGGAGTCATTTGATTCACAACAATTAAGTATTCTCTCTTTGAATCAAAATGAAAATTCATTTAACCACACAAAGTCTCCTCTATAAAATTTACTTGCCCGTTAAGCCATAAAAATCCATAATAAGAAAGGACATGCACATACATGTTTTTCATTGTTGGTAAAAGTTTTTACAAATTCAATAAATCAATTATTGTAGAGAATGATGCCCAATTATTTTTTTCACATCACATTTTTGTGTGTGTGTGGGGGGATGCACTTTGTGCAAACTAGATCAAACTACTAGGTGTTATGCACCAATATACAACTAGTAGGCTTGGAAAGGCCATTCCCCAATGAATAAAGTCCTTAGGCAGGATTTTTTTTCTACACTCACGGTGACCAAGAAGACCATTTTCCGACTCACTAGGATTGCAAGATCTATAAGAGTTTGTTGATAGGGCTGTAATAGTGAATAGAATTGGTGTTCATTAATATTACGGGCTCATCATAACTTCTCAAATGACACGTATCATTCATAAAGATCACTAGAATGACCATTTCCCATTGCATAAAGTCGTTGAGAGCAACACTTTGTCATACATTGAAGGGTGTTGGCTCAATTGGTTATAGTGACATCCAAAGTCTCTTTGGTCTCAAGTTTGAGCCTCCCCTTGGAAACCAAGAAGCATACATTGAAGGTGACTAAAAAGACCTTTCCCCACACATTAAGATCACAAAATCCCTAAGAGTTTGTTAAAGGCTATAGTAGTGATTAGAATCAATGTTTGTGAATACACCACAAATGCAAATTTATTAAGTATCCAAAATGGGTAAAAGCAATAGTGAAGTGAGTATTTCTCTTTTGTTTGAATGATGTTTGAGAAGTTTTTAGAAATAAAAAAGAGGACAACCTATACTTGCACCACTATAGACTATAAACCTGAGAGATAATAAGCATGAAACAAAACAAAGAAACCAACACAAATGTGAGATTTGCTCAACATGATTGATTTTAGGACAATACCTTAAGTAATACATACTTGTCAATCCCACTTAGAACCCTTTGAAAGGGACATGTTGATTGATATAAATAATGACCAGATTCAAGGAATTTGTGAACATTATAGCTCTAGACAAGGAATATAGTCCCATTGTTGAATGACAATTCTGGTCCTCATGAGTTGGAATGGATTCACAAGACTAGTAAAATTCCTTCAGAACTTTTGAGCTCAGATGAGAATCTATTTTACCATTACAAGTCCCTTCCTCAAAATTTATATGCCCGGTTAGCAATAAAGCTCCATAACGAGAATCCATTACAAAGTGAACAAGTTCCTTCCTTAGAAAGTTACAAACTTGGAAATTTGGATCCATTCCAGAAAGTCAATTTCTCAAGTGAATGCCTGAGCAAAAGTTTGGATCCATTCTAGATAGCCAATTTCTCAAGTGAATGCCTGACATTACTTGAGCAAAAGACGACAGTAAGAGAACCCAATTCAGCTATTGACATCACTGAGCAATAGACAGCAAAAAGGCTACTTGCTTATGCTGACATATTGGAAGTAAAATAAGAAACAAGTGTTGTTACCAATTGACAATAAGTGAACAGCTTCTTTGGTATGCTCTTCCTTCAATGTCTCAAAGTTGGAAAACAACTTAAGTGGAAAGCTGAGCAATTTAGCTTGTAAAACAGCAATACCTGCTGAGAACATATGGCAGATCTGGCAGGCATAGTCAACGTGAATGAGTATGAAATTCTTGCGAAGCAGAGGTTGCCAAAGATGGTATATGACTATTATGCATCCGGGGCAGAGGATGAGTGGTCTTTGAAAGAAAACCGAAGAGGTTATGAAAGCATCAGGTACTGGGAACGGTTTTGTTTCCCAATCTAATGACTTGTCTTTTGTGCATTTTAAGCACTGAGAAGCACAGAATTGCAAAGTGAAATGTAGTATGTATGTATCTCTGAGCTTTTGTTAATTGGATGTTTGTTCTTGATGTTAGTCGGTTCTTTCCATTAAAAAAAAAACTTTGAATTGTTGACATGAATAGCAGTCTAGAATTTTTAGACTGCTTTTGGTAGTTCAGTTATTTGTGTGGGCAGGTTTAGACCTCGCGTGCTCGTGGATGTGAGCAACGTGGATACGTCTATCAATGTTTTGGGATTCAAAATCTCCACACCCATTATGGTTGCTCCAACAGCAATGCTCAAAATGGCGCACCCAGATGGTATGGGATCTTAGATTTCTGTTGAATGCGGAAGGCATGTAACTTGGTTCTCACATGATCGACTGTCATGCAGGAGAACTTGCTGTGGCACGAGCTGCAGCTGCTGCAGGCACGATCATGGTAAACTTTGCCTTTTCCTTGTACTGTTAATAACTCTTGGAAGCATGGCTGTGTCTTATAGACATTCTCTATAGCGGTTTCACCTACTAGACATGAATTTCTTACAGAAGGTCTCACGCCTTTAGAATTTGAGTTGCCTGTTCATTCCTTGCACAGATCTATGTAAATACCACAGATTTCTTTTCTGACATGTAGGAGCTAGTGCTGACTTGTGCAAGCTGGCTGCATAGAAAATAAGAAAAGGGAGTGACAACATTGAACTGTTTATTGAAAATTAGTTGCCCACAAAATCAGGAGATTCCAGCATCCCTCCCTTGGAGATGGGACTTGAAGGCAAGCTCTCTCATGTGTAAAAATTTTGGGCCCAGCCCAATGAAGTTCCTCCATGTGGTAAATCTTTATTGGCTAAAATCTGCATGCATTATGGGCATGCCTATCTATACTGGGGTTCTCGTAAGTTATCAAAAATGGTTTCCCTCCGAGATCCTACAGCTTATGTGTTATCCCAAATTTTTTGAAGTCATTCTTCTTTTTTCGTATAACTGAGGTAATTCAGTGTGAGGGGACACAAGGGCAATGACAGGATATATCCAAGGCGGTTAGAGAGCATCACTGATCCGAATGGATTTTTCCGTCTGATAATTATTACAAAGAAGTATAAGGTTTGATAAGGAAACCCCATTGTTGCTGCCTCTGAGATAAAGTGGATTGAGATAAAAAGTATTGAAAATAAGTGGTAGTTACTAATAAGATTAGACGTAGTGCCAAATAGGGTGGAGCCAGCTACATACATATGCAATCACACCGCCTTTTGGTGAAGAAATATATAGTTTGTTCGAAAGTGAGGGCAGTAAGGTGTTTAAAGCTAGAGATGGCAACAGAGGTCCATTATATAGATCACCTACATCTATGAGGTGCTGCAAACAAAGAGTAAGTTGGGGATGATGATGGATTTTCTGCATAAATATTTATTTGACCCTAGGAACTAGTGAAGTTAATGAATAGAAGTAGGTTTTGGATAGTTACAAATTTTGGCTTATAACAAAATGCTCGATGTAATCTATGTGACACCTTTGACTTCACTGTAGTATACACCACAATTAGACAGGAATGTATGGTTTTCTTCGTATTGAGAAGCTACTTTATGATAGTTCTAGCAACAAGCTAAAGAAAATTCCATGAAATTTTTTGAAAGTTGAAAAAAGCACAAATTTGTGTTTTGTTGGCTCAGAAAAAAAAGTCGAGATGTTGGTTCTGAGAAGAAAGGAATTAGTTAGATTGTTGGCATATGATCATTCTCCACAAATCAAGATGTTGGTTCTAAGAAGAAAGGAAGTAAGTTAATGATCATTCTTCCTAGATTCATGTACATTTGGACGATTTCATCTTTCTAGGTGATTTTTTACCCCAGCAAAGGATACGTACTCCCATGGGTGCTAATTATGCAGTATCCCTACATATTTTTGCCTGTCATAAATTCAAATCTATTAAAGATTGATTTCCTTCAATACCTGTCCCATCAAACTGCAAACCCGAAATGAAGTTTATTGATGACTTTATTGCTCATGTTCTTCTTGATTGCGTTGCTATTTGCACAAACAGTTTTTTGCAGTTATCACCACTAGATGTATAGTTGAGCTCCCATGACTCTCTGGAGTAGGTCAGAACTTTAGAAGTTTGCAGCTAGAGTATGGTGGCATTAAGATAGCTCAAAAAATTATAATTTCTAATTCTATTCATAATCTAGTAACTTCTATAGGTTTCGTCTTTGTGAAGATAGAGAACAAAGCTTAGAATTTATAAATGTTTTTTTTGCCCCCCTATTTGAAAAATGCAATTGTTGTGTTGTTAAGGTTCTTAGGTAGATGAGTGCTTGTAGGATGAGCATTTTTTTCAAACAAGTGATCCCAAGAGGAAAAACAGCCCTGATTTTATGTCAAGGATGGTTGTTTAAGCTCTTACCATGTACCATGCGTGACATTGGTGGCTTTGATGCAGACACTGTCCAGTAATTCTACATGCTCAATGGAAGAGGTTGCAGAGACTGGTCCAGGTTTACGCTTCTTTCAACTTTACGTAAGTGGTTTGCAATTTCATCACTTGTTTGGCTAGTGATATATGTACTGCTACAATGTTCTGACACCATTTTTTAAACTAATGAATATATATCATCCCCAAAATTACACCAGTACATCAAATTTTAGTTTAAAAAATCACATTGGCTCAAAGAAAATCCTCTGATAGGATGGTTACTTCCGAGAATTTCTTGACCTTCGACTCTCTCTCTCTCTCTCTCACCCCGCCTTCACCGAGTTTGTTGCCTTCCTAATATCACCGTTTCTAGCAGTGATCTTTTTACCTTGATCAGACCCTTCCTTGCTACGTTAATTGAGCACCCGCTGTCTCGATCAATTGCTTGCTTGCATTGCGCTTACTGGGTTGCCGTTGCAATCAGGCAATGCTCCCATTACTGCTAGTACTACAAAGATCAGTTTCTTCCTATGCTTTGATCCTTTGTAGTATCAATCATGGACCTACTGTTTCGATGGGGCCTGCCCACATGTTAATTAGGGTGCTGTCGACCCTTCCTCATTGTACTTGAGTCTTGACTAGCATGATAGAAGAAGGAAATTCTACTTGGGGTGGATTCATACAATAGGCATGTTAGTTTGCCAGACCTTTTTCTCTGGGCTCCATTTGACATCCTACTACATGAGGCGATGAAACTTAGCTCCTAATTAACATGGGAAAGCAAGTACAAGAACATATTTTGGTATCTGGTCTGTTCTCCTGTCTATTATTGACAAGTCCTCAGGAACATAATTATTTACCACAGTTTCTAATCTGAAAGGAGGTGTCCCTTATTTATGATCAATGGAAGCGTTATTGATAGGTTTGATTTTGGAGGTCTGTTTCCATGGGTAATCTCTAGCACTGAACTTCTCAGGTTTCTTCTATCTGAGTTGCGGTCACTGAAGCAATTTTTCATCAACTTGTCAATACTTGTACAATCATAACAAGTGGCACTTCTAAGTAAGATTCTTGATAAGGGTGATTCTTTTCAACAGGTTTTTAACAACAGGAATTTCGTGGTTGAATTGGTTCATCGAGCAGAACTTTCAGGCTATAAAGCCATTGTGGTTACTGTTGACACACCCAGACTAGGTCGAAGAGAGGCTGACATCAGAAATAGGTAACATTTCTGTTTTTGGGCTGTTCTGTTTCATTTCTGGAGGTATTGATCCATACTGTTGTGCATGATCGTTTGGAGGGGGTTAACTGAGTTGGTTAGCTTGGCATCCAAAGCTTCTTTGGTCCCAAGTTCTAGCCCCCCTTGGAATCCAAGATGCATACTGTTGTGCATGATCTCCCAACACTAATAAGGTCATGTTCTATGCTTAGCTGCATACCTTATTTGGTTTTATGCAGATTCGACTTGCCACCTCATCTTACAATGAAGAACTTGGAGAAACTGAACACAATGAGCTCCAAGAGGGTGCGAACTTTGGGCCTGGAAGTGAGTCTCAATTCTAGTGAACCTTTTCGCTGACTTTAGACATAAACAGAGCCTCACGGGAAAACATGAACTAGTCACAATCTAATCAATGGCTGGTTCTTAATTGGGTCGATACAGAGATGGCTGTCAAGAAAAGGAGTTGTTGTAGGAGACTGTAAGAACTTAAGAAAGCCATTTTGTGGCATTATGTGTGGTTCAGCTGCACTATTACAAAGAACAATACGAGTTATAGTTGCTTAATTTTGGGATTGTTTGAAGCACTTTTTGGTTAAAAAGGCGAAATATACTTTACCAACATTGCACTCTAGAGAAGAAAAGTTCATAGAAAGCTGAATGTGATAGTCAACTATTTGTTTCATTTCAAAGAGAAAAAATTTAATTTTGCTCATTATGTTATCTTCTAACATGTGGACAGACACCTAGTTCTTCACGGGGTTCGGTTGTCAGTCAGAAGGACAGGTCTCTTACTTGGAAGGTACCAACTTTCCACACATTTTTTTCTTAATTTTTTTTGTGCTCAATCAAAGCATCAATCAAAGCATGACACATGGAAGTGCATTGTAGCGGCTATAAAACTGGTGGTTTTTTTCGTTTGAATTATGTTACACTGATCCACTGCAGACCAGAGAAAAAAGAAAAAATTCAATATGAAAAATAGACATCTCCCTTGCAAGAAAACAACAGATACTGTGGTTTTCTCAATTTCTTTTGCTGCTTTTTTATAATCGATCTAGACACAAGTTCTTCTCATTTACAGACCTCATTTAAGTTTTCACGGGACAGCAATATGTAACATACGGAATGACACAAGTGAACACTGGAGTGCTGTATGCAAATATTTTGGTCTATAACTATGCGCATTTCCCATCAGCTAATAGATATGATATGCAGCAGTTACACTGAGATCTTGACTAGTATCATTTAGTGAATGACTTATTTCTACTGGCTGAATTTATATCTCAAAAGATTTTGGTATTTGTTGTCATATGTTTATGCCTCTCTTTTTCTGGAGTGTATTTCACAAGAAAATCCAAGGCCCAAAATATTTTGGGCCGTAGATTTATCTGGAGCTGGAAAGTTGGCGCCTTAATTAAATCTCTGTAGGGTTTCAGAAAAATGAACGAGGGCCATGACGTTGTTCAATTGAAAAATTCGAAAGAAATGCAAGCAGAACGTTCAAGAAACAACCTAAAGTATCCCTTTGGTGGGTTGGAAGATGTATTATTTCAGCTAAATTTGTTTAAGGCCTGGCCGTGCTGCGCCAGGGGTCCAGCGCCGGCGGCGCGCGCGCGCCAGGGATCCAGCGCAGGCAGCGCACGGCATAATTACTCTCACTTTCTACGATCGTTCTCTGGATTGACAAATTTTAGAGTAACGTGCACCGATTTCATAGCTACTGTTCAATCTAAGTAATCTTGAACCTGCAACCGGGGTGTCAAGCTTAGCATGATGTCAAAAATTGATCGGTCAATAATGACAGTGTCTTACCATTGCCAGTTTCTTGTCAGGAAATAGTCTCTAAAATCAACTGATGCCAGAGCATAGGCCCTCATGCCTCCCATTGCTAGTATGTGGACAAAGGTGGAGCTGACAGAAAGAAAAAGGCAAACTGGTACTGCAGCTCACATGCACAGAAGTGGCGCTGTCTATATTGTGGGCAAGAGTTTTCCAGCATTGTCACGAGGCTTGGGTCTCACTTTTTCGACTCCAGGATGTCTGAAAGAAGAAACACTCAGAAAACCCTAAACAAAGAATCCCATAATTTTACTATGCTCTACAAATTGTCAGGAGCTGTGTGCTACTGTATCCAAAGTAACTGTCAAGCAGCAACAAACGACGTGCAATTCGAAAAAACAAAAATGCTAAAAAATGCAAGGAGCTGGGAATAGTGTGTGGTGTGAGCAAAAAGCACCTCAAAAACCATTTTACAACTATAATTAAGCATTTAGTACTGTTGCATACAAGAACAAGATCTGAAGAATCGGTTAACAGAGTTTAATCTGTGGTCGAGCATAACAGCACGCAGATAATGGGCTAAAAATAACAAGCCACCACTACCGTTCAACCAACCATGAACAGCCTTGGAAAACGTTTAAAATCTACTTGCCAAAAACATTTGTAACAGCAGGAACAAAGTCTATTTTCCTATTAAATCCCAGAAGTTCAGAAGTTTTCCGGAAAAAAAAATTTCACATCTAGAACACTCAAAACATAGATAATGGCGATAACTCTTTCATACCCACTTTGTTTCCTTTGAGTGGAAAAAGAAGGACCTTAACAGTCTTCGAGCTTTTACTTTTCATAACTCAAAACACAAAATGATTGACATACTATCTATCTACAAAACTATGACTGTTCAGAACACTAGTAGACAGGCAAATGCATAAGACATCTGGAAGATTCATTGTAGTAATTTGGATGTTCTGGATAGCCTTTAAAATCTACATCCAACAGTAGGTTGCTCAAGCCACTTCACAGGATTATATGAAACATCCCCTTTGATCACTTGAATTTGTAAGTTTGAACTTTGCAGTATAATTAACTTTTGAAATGAATGTTAGATTCTGTTTCCTTTGTTTGGCACTTACAATGAAATCCAAGAGAAATGAAAATAAACGTTTTGCTGGTTATAGGAAAGTGATCCAATAAAGAATTGAAGCTTAAAAATCATTGTGAGGAGTCTCCATCAATTTAGCATGACTTTTCTTACATGAAAGCTATATATTGACAAAATTGTAGGATCTCAGGTGGCTCCAGACTGTGACTAAGCTGCCTATTCTTTTGAAAGGTGTTCTAACCAAGGAAGATGGTAAAAGTCCATAACTTTCTCATATCCTTCAGATTGCTCAGATGCTATTGGTCCAGTGGAGCTTCATCAGTGTATCCTATGTGGTGCTATAGTCTAGAAGTTTCTCACATCCTTGTAATCTAACAACAGCCATTTTAGCCGTTGAAGCTGGAGCTAGTGGTATTATTGTGTCAAATCATGGTGCAAGGCAGTTGGATTACGTTCCAGCATCTATTTCGATCCTTGAAGAAGTCTGCCTCTCAACCTTGGCACGTTAGATGATGAATCTATGTGAGTTTGTTAAAAACTTTTTCCGTAGCTGGTTTTTAGTTATGTTTCTTTGGACAATGTCTGTCAGCAGATCTTGTCAGCTGTTGAAGATCAAATACCTGTCTTTGTTGATGGAGGTGTGCGTCGGGGTACTGATGTCTTGAAGGCAATGGCTCTCGGTTCAGCTGGAGTTTTTGTAAGTTACAATGCTCAGAAAGACCACGTTCACAAATACACTTTCTGATAGACATTACTGGAATGCTAAACTGTAGTCTGTAATAGACCATTGAGTGAACATTACCGACAGGTAAGTTGATCAACGTTTTACTAAGAAAGAATTATGACGTTTTACCATACACTTTTTGAAACCATGGTTCTGTAACAAAGCTATTACGTGTCAATGTGCTAGTGTGACATTATCTTCCACAACTATATTACTCTTTGACTCCATATCTGTAGCTCTGGTTTCTTGCATGTCACTTAAATGAGAGCCTTTGAAATGAATCTATCTGCTTTGTTGCAGGTGGGCAGGCCTGCTATTTTTGGTCTGGCTGTTGATGGTGAATCAGGTGTGAAGCATGTGCTGGAGTTACTTCGGCAAGAGCTTGAACTTGCCATGTCTCTTGTTGGTTGTAGCGGTGTGAAGGGTATAAGTAGATCACATGTCCAGACAACGACTGACAGGCGTATCATCAATTCAAAGATATGATAATGAGAATTGGACAGAAAGTATTGCATTTATGTTCTTGAAGCTCAAGGAATGGAATATCTCAGGGAAACTTACTTAGTCGAAGTATTCTAACTAAAGCAGGGATTCAAACTGGCCAATCAGCTTACAGTACTCCATTAAACGATTACTAGTCATCTGTGAAAGAGGGGTCTTGTCTCACTTGCCAAGGCTTAAAAAATGGATGGCAAAGCCAGAAAAGGTAGGGCAGGGCCAGGCAAAGGGAGTTGCCACTAGTGTGAAAGCAGCCTAAGGCGCAATGGGCTTAGTGCAATTCAGTCACATTTTATTCCTTTCTTGGTCAATTCATATTCTGAACTCTCAAATCGAGTCTTCGATACTCAATGCATTATTTCTTTGTCTATAACTTGCAGCCTATATTCATTTTCAGGCTCTTTGACTGCTCAAGAAGCCACTTTGCAAAAGTCCTGAACATGCATTGAAGCAACCTAATGACTACAGATTTAGATTGTGTTTACTATGGTTAGGTTTAAATGCCGATCTAGTTATCCACCTTTTCAGAATCGTAAGAATCAGCATGAATCGTGGTTTTGAACCGGGCCCATCCGAAAGAATCGGAAAGAATCGACAACTTCTTTTTTTTTTGTGCTTTTTTTTTTCGATGTAATGCTAGAAAACATGTCAAGTAATATCTACACAATCTAAAGTGTTTCTAAAATCTTATAAATACTAGGGATGCTATTGAATACATGCATTTGAAAGTTGTTGCTTGTAAAAAGTTGAAGCTTGAAAGCTGAAACTAAATTAGTGTTCACTGTTCATAGAAAGTTAGAATTACAATCATGATACCTCCCATCAATGACTAAGTTGTAAGTAGTGAGCAGTTACTAGTAAGCCAAGTACATTGGATTAACGTTTGAACTTTGAATCAAAATTTAAAAGTTACAACTTACATTGAAAAGCAAAATCAAATAGCATTCAAGCGTAAAGTGAAGTTATGAACTATATAGTGAAAACTGAATAGCTGGTATCAAACTATACACATGTCACAAATAATACATATGATATCAAAATGAGCTGAACAGTGAACAATTAATGGAAAATGCTGAATCTAGAGTCATGACTCATGAGTCAACTGTAGTCTACTATCTGTCATAATAATGTACTGCTAGAATCTAGGTAAATTGTGAAATATCGAGTCTTGAACTAGATTCTAGAATCTAGATTATAAACTATAATATAAATCTAGGTGACCCTCCTCCTGGTTCTCCTAATGGAGGGCATCGTAGCTTCTTGCACATGCTCCTCCTCCTCCTTATCATCATCATCTCATCCCCAGCCTCTAAGGCATCATCAAAAGATGATCCTTGGCTCTAATACTCGCTCTCCTCAATCTCCTCGGTAGAGCTACTAAAGCTTCCCTATGAATGCTATTGCCAGGTAGCGACAACCTGAGTACGTCGTGATGCACCTCGAGTCACAGGTCCTGCATATAGAGATTTGTAGCTACTAGAAAGTACCCATTGATGATTTCTCAAAATTGAACTTTGAAGACTCAAGACCCAGGAGGTGACCTAGATAGTAGAATCTAGATAGTACATACTACAATCTTGAAAAATTGATTGAAATACAAGAATCAAACAGTCAAATTTCAATTACCAAGCAAGGCTCATGCCTCAAGAGCAAAAGCAAAAGTTTAAAGAATTAGATAACAAGTGTATGATGCTCATCTGCAATGATCATCAGAGGAATGATCTCTTCTCTATGAATTGCTCCTGGTCTCGCAATCGTGCTCATAGCCCAGGAGGTACCTGTGGGCATGCTTCGATCTCATAGCCATGCAAACAAGGAGATGTGCTCGAATACACATTGGACCGCCTGTGTAGCTCATGAGACAATAAGTGCACATCCAACGTTTTGTGCCCGAGCTATTGTATCTCGTTGCTTGTGACATGATCCCATATAGGATCTCTATGTCTCTCCATGACTAACTCTCAACTCCTAACTCTAAAGTCTCAACTCCTAACACTCCAGTTTCAACTCCTAACTCCTAATTACACATCAAAGATTGACAATAGCATGAAGCCACAACTCACCACAAGCAAAACGATATATAAGAAAACTTGAATTCTTGATTTTTGATAGATCTTTATACATTGCTATCTTGGATCTTGGGTTTAGGGTTAGCCCCAAACATTTTAGACTTAAATCTAAAATCAATAACCTAATGTGGCCAATCAGCTCTAACTTTGACCTTCATGTGGGACCGATCCCTTTACTAGGCAAAAATAGCTATTTTTGGCCCTACTTTCTCTCCAACGGAAAATAGTCATTTGTACTCATATGAAATAATGCCTCAAGACCTCGAATGAGGAATATATATTAAATACACAATGTGTTAGCATCTATCCACGTGTCAAAGCCACCTCATCATGGTAGAAGACAAAATACATCAAGCTAGTATTGTGTATTTTCAACAATGTAAAGCTACCATGATTTGAGATTGAACAATATGTAAAAGCAATATTTAGTTTTCTTAACACTAGAGCTATAGATTGTAGGATTTTTTTTCCCCCTAGGACATTATCATCTTTTAAGACACGTATCATTTTTTAAATACAATTTCTCTTCCAGCTTTAAGAGAAATTTTAATGATATTGCTCAAGTATACATAATCTGCACTGAAAAGTAATTGTTAAAGGTTTTTTAGTTTTGGGTCAATCACTATTTGGTCAAACAAAATATCAAATAAAAAAATATAGGGATCTAGAAAAAAAAAAAAGTTCACCTTATAGATTCTTTTTCACGATAGCATGCTCTAGTTTGATACCTCATAACATGTCCTACTTTTGAAGAGGTTGAATGATAAAAAAAATATGGTGCTAGTTTGCAACAAAAATCATCTAAGTTGAGGAATATTTTACAAAATAAATGGACGTTCAAAGTTTTCAAAAATCAAAATTTTAAGTGGCAGATTTTACATTGTAGTATAACATAAAAAATTATGCACCCATAATACTTTGTTAACTATGAAATGTAACTGGTCAATATTTTTTCTTCAAAAGGACCCAAAATCATCCCAACAACTCTAGTGTTAAGAGACAAAATTGTTTAAAAGATTATATAAGGAGCAATTAAAACATTTTTTTTGACAATGTGCATTCTAAAGAATTTTCACCGATTTTTTTTTCCAATTAAATATTTGATATATCATCAAGGCTTTGTTCTTTTAACCAATAATGTTGAGCACCATATTTATCATCAAAGTTGATCAAAAAACATTTTTTTAAAATTGGCATATATAGTTGACAAGAAATCTTGTAAGTTTTTTTTTTTCATTATTGTTGAGTTGAGGATGATGGTTGTCATATTAATTCAAGATGTTTTTTTGCAGTAGTTGTTTTTTTATTTATTTTTCATATTATTTGTATAAGCACTTATGGATGTCATCTTCAATGATAGGGAGATAGATTCAATGAAACAAGATAGATTGTACAAGATATGATCACTACTAGCTATCCCACTCTCTTTGGGACTTGAGATGAATCACTCTCTGATTTCTAAACAAGATCCCTCAAGATGACGAATGGTGATTCTCTACAGAATCACATTAATCAATTCAAGAACCTGCTAAGGCAAATGGCTGCTGTTGGATCTGTCATAGACGATCAAGATGCAGTGATGCAACTGCTTACAAGCTTGCTAAGCTCTTACGACAGCTGGGTGATGATCATCACGACTCATCCAGAGTTGACTCTTTCGAGAGTCATTATTGGTTGTTGCAGGAAGACACGTGGAGGAATGAAGCCTCAAGTTCCTCAGCTGATTCTCATGCCTTGTAAACCAACAAGATCATGAAAAAGAAGAAGAAGAAGAAAGCCCCAAAGCAATCAAAGCCAGACCAGAAACCAGCTCAGCACAAGGCACAGTCGAATCCGCAGATAGAGAAGAAGCTGTTCTGCAGGTACTGCAAGCGAAACAACCACAAAATACAAGACTGATGGATACTTCAAGCGAAGAACAACAGCAAGGGGTAGTCAAATCAAGTGGCAAATGCAGCTGCAGAAGCTCCACAGCCTATTCAAGAAGCGGATCATGATGCCTTCATGACCAACCATCAAGAAGCATCTGGCGACAGTTCTTGGTTCCTGGATTCCGGAGCCACTCAGCATATGACTAGCCTTATTGGCTGTTTCGAGTCCTATACACCTTACAGTACCCAGAAATATGTCCACCTTGGTGACAATAGCACACAAGCTATTAAAGGTGAAGGCACTGTAAGATTAAGCTTTGCTAATGATCAGTCTAAGCTACTCTCTAGAGTCCTTTATGTACGAAATTTATCTACGAATCTGCTCTCTGTAAGCATAATCACAGATCTAGGACACAGAGTAGAATTCGAATGTGATTAGTGTAAAGTGTTGATAGGACAAGCAAGATCCTAGCACTCGGAAAGAGGCATGGATACTTGTACAAATTAAGTCATAGTTTTTCTGCCTCTAGTCAAGCTCTCAGTACTTCTATTCATTCAAATAAAGGTGTACTTTGGCATTATAGACTTGGTCATTTAAATCATGCTACTGTACAATGAATGTCTAGACAATCTATTGTTCTTGATCTCGACTATCCTTGAGAAAAAGTCGAGTTACCTATCTGTCAAGACTGTCTAGTTGGTAAACAGACTAGAATACCATTTAAATCAAGCCATCAACATATTGCTAGATGTTGTACATTCAGATATTTGTGGCTCGATGAAAAATTCTTCGCTGAAGAATGCCAAGTATTTTATAACCTTTATTGATGAATTTTCTAGAAGGACTATGGTGTATTTTATAAAGAAGAAATTCGAAGCCTTCAACTGCTTCAGAATCTTCAAGGAGTGTGCAAAGAAGGAGACTGGGAGGACAATCAAGGCCCTCAGGTCAAACAACGGTGGAGAGTATATCTCTATCGAGTTTAAGGAGTACTGCCAAAGCCAAGGCATTGAGCAGCAATTCATCACTCCTTACAGTCCTCAGTCTAATGGCTTAGCCGAGAGGAAGAACCGTACCCTGGTTGAATCTGCCAAATGTATGCCATCGCATGCATCGTTGCCCAAGAGATTCTGGACTGAAGCTGTCTCCACTGCAGCTTACATCCAGAACAGATGTTCGACCAAGGCCCTCTCAGGCAAGACACCCCATGAGGTGTGAACAAGCTCTAAGCCTTCTTTGAAGAACCTAAGAGTGTTTGGGTGCATTGCCTATGCGCAGATCCCAAAAGACACGAGGAAGAAATTGGACTTCCAAGGTCTCAAGGCCATCCTGATTGGATATACTTCATCTGATAATACTTATAAGCTGTATGATCCTGATATCCAGCAAATCTCGTATAGCTGGGATACAGTCTTCATCGAGGATCAGTTCGTCGACCTCAAAGGCGAGGATGTTGCTCAAGAAGAACCCTCATCACTATCGTTGACACGATAGTCTGAGCTTCTGGATCAGACATGTCTATTGTCGACCCACTTCGAGACAACGAATCAGACGAAGATATTGCTGCTACCCAACAACAAGTCCCAGGAGTGGTTCATCAGTCGAATCCTCCCAGAAGATCATGCCGAGTGCGCACACAGCCCACAAGGTATCCTCCAGAGTCTGCATGTCTCTTGATATAGGAACCGACGACAGTCGAAGAGGCACTCAACCAACCAGACTCTGATCTCTGGAGAGAAGCTATGGACAAAGAGTATTCCTCTCTGATCAAGAATTAGACATGGTCATTAGTCGAAGCTCCCATTGGCTGCAATATCATTGATTGCAAATGGATCTTTAAGATCAAATACAATGCCAACGGAGCACAACATGTCAAGCTTCAAAAGAAACTGTATGGATCAGGTTGTTACTTCACGGCGGCTTACATCACACTCAGTTCAATTCTACCACCATTCTGTGTGACAACTTGAGCTGTATTTCACTGTCACTGAATCCTAGATTTCATGGCAAATCCAAGCACATAAAAATCCAGTATCATTTCATTCGGGAGAAAGTTCAAGTGATCCTTCAATACTGCTCCACAACAAAAATGGTCGTAGACATTTTCACCAAAGTTCTTCCCAAGATCAAGCATCAGAAGTCCTCAACATGCTGAACATGACGAAGATACCAAGGCACCAACCGTGACCTTAAGGGGGACTGTTGGAAATTAAGCCCACAGTTGTCTCCTTGGTGAATGATTAATTTCTATTTCATGATTCTTCCTGCACGTTTATTGATCATTGATCTAGGGTCAGGTGAAACAAACTTTGGTTCTAAGTTTGCTCATCTGATACCTACAGAAATCACAAACTTAGATAGACAATTTATTTGAAGAACGTCTACAATGGGCTTCCGGTTGATCTCCAACAAAGGGTAACCAATCCTATCATCATTTCAAGTTCAGATGTTAAGTTCAATAATTTGAAGTCATTGAAGACTGGGCCATCTTCAAGGACTTCCATGAAATTAGCATTTAGAAAAAATTTGCAGAGATACATTACTTTTGCGACAGTCTGCAAAAATACTCTAAGTGTCGTGACAGTCTATTAAAATTTCACAATTCTAGCTTGGCCAATTTTGGTCACATGCATTGTAATTGGCAAGATGGCCATGTAAATAGATGCCACACATGCCAAATCACATAGGATGCTTTTCAATAAGTTCATTCCTCATATTACATTGTAATAGCATCTTTGAAATGAGGCAAAAATGTGTTTGGATAGGCTAGAGAAATTCTAGGATCTAAAATTAAAATGAATGTTGCAAATGATTTGCTCAAAGAAGTAGGAGCATGTACCTCAGCCCAAGAGGCTTGGGAGACTTTTCAAAAGATCTATGAGTCCAAGAATACCTCAAGGTTACTTTCCCTCAAGAACCAAGTTCTTCAATGCTTCCAATGGAGGAGTGAAAGTGGATATTAATTTGTTTTGAGGAATGCTTCAAGAGGAAGCAAGATCAAAGCCAAGCCAACATTGGACAAGAGGAGGAAGAGAGCTATCATGAGGACTCACTCATGATGTCAACCTTTTCATCATCAAATGTCAAAGGTGAAGATCCTTGGTGGATAGATAGTGGGGCTAGCTCCCACATGTCGGGTAAAAGGGAGTATTTTTCTCAACTCACACCTTATGTAGGACCTACAAAGTCCATTTTTACAACAAATGATCATGAATGTAAAGTTGAAGATGTGGGATCCATTCTCTTATGCTTAGGATCCTCCAAGAAGACTAAGATAGATGGTGTTCTCTTCATTCTTAGCATCACTAAGAATTTGCTTAGTGTTGGCCAACTTTTAGATCATGGTTTCATTGTGGAGTTTTCTACTAATGTATGCAATATCAAGAAAAGTGGGATGATCATAGCAAGGGGAACAAGGTTTGGGAGGTTATTTAAGCTTGATTCTTTTGTAAATCCTAACTAAGTTGTGATGGTAGCCGAGGAGACCAAGATGACCACATTTGACTTGTGGCACAAGAGGTTTGGTCACATCAACACCAAGTCCATGGAAGCTATGTGCAAGGAGGAGCTTGCTCTCGGCCTTCCAAGATCTTTGGAAAAGGAGGAAAGGGTATGTGAAGCTTGTGCCTTGGCTAAGGCACAGAAGTTACCTTTTTCAAGCTCAATCACAAAGACAAGTCATCCTCTTGAGTTGATCCACTCGGATGTTCATTGTGCTAGCACAAAGAGCAATGGTGGAGCTACAATGTTTGTCACCTTTATAGATGAGTACTCAAGATATGGATGAGTATATCTACTTTCCTCTAAAGCACATGTTTTTGAGAGTTTTGTAAAGTTCAAGACTTTTGTTGAAAAGCATCATAATCACAAGATAAGGTTCTTTAGAAGTGATAATGGAGGAGAATATTTCTCCAATGAATTTAAAGACTTTTGTGATCAAGAAGGGATCAAGAAGGAGTTATCTTGCCCATACACTCCTCAACAAAATGGGGTGACCGAGAGGAGAAATAGGACACTATGTGAGTGTTCTAAAGCTCTAAGGTTAGATGCATGCCTACCTAAGTCTTTTTGGAGAGAAGCTCTCACATGTGGTAACTTCTTATGTAATAGAGTTCCATGTAGCTCTATAAATGGTAAAACATCCTATGAGTTATTGTATGGAGAAAAGTCTAATCTCAAAAGCTTGAAGGTGTTTGGATGCATTTGCTATGTACATGTCCCTTTGGACGAAAGAACCAAGGAGGATCCATCATCCATGAAGGGGATCATGGTAGGTTATGGCAATGCAAGAAAAGGTTACAAAATCTACATTCCCTCTTCTCAAAAGGTTGTCATTTCTAGAGATATCATTTTTGATGAGACTAGAATGCATAAGCTTGAAGATGATTCATTCAATCACTCTATTGGAAGGAGGTATCCCAAATCAAGGAGGAGCTTGATCATGAGGAGGAGCTAGAACCAAGAACACAAAGCACACCAAGAAGATCCACAAGGTCAAGGATGGAGCCATTAAGGCTCACATACAAGGACAAGGGTAAGCAAGCCGAGGGAAGTACTTCTTCTTATGCCTTCATCACATCTGAAGAGCCTTCAAATGTTAGTGAAGCTTTAGAATCAAAGGAGCGGTTTCAAGCTATGTGTGATGAGTACAATATTATACTTGTCCTTCAATCTATTTTAGGACCAAACTTCACATTGAATCCATTTTTCAGTAATACCCCACACAATTTATTTCTAATATCTTCGGTGGACTGTACTCTTGTTTTTGTGAGTATGAATTATTTTTTAAGATCTTGTTGGGCAATTAGAACACTTAAAGCTGTGATTATATCTAGCATAAGCTTTCTATTAGACTGTATTTCCATCTACCAGCTGATTGTAATGGGAGAGCTATTCCGCAATATTCGTGCTCTCTTCTCCGTTTGCGTTCTTCTATCTCCCTTGCCCCATCAGTGCAAAGCTCTTTAGATTGGCTTCTTGTGAAGAACTAACTTTCATGGAAGTAAACCCGAGGAGAGTTTGGATCATCTCAATAAAAAATACATGCTTTCCATGCTCAAGGAGGAGAAGACAATTGGATTGCCTCAATCTATGTTCCATGATGGTAAGGCTCGTGAAGATTGTGCTTTGGCATAAGCAGTTGGAGAGCCATTTCAAAGGTGTCCTATTGCTTCTGATCAAATTTTTCATCTTGTTCATTTGATGATCATGTTTCATCAAGTAGAAGCAAAGATGGTGGTTTGATATGTGTCTCCTTCATTGATGGCTTCAATTGTATGTATCTTCATATCTACCAACAATCCAAAGGTATGATGGAGAGTGGCCAAAGCTTGAGGAGGAGACTTCTCAACTCATGGTTCCAAGGAGATTTTCAAGAGGCAAGGCCGAGTCTATGTGGCTCACACTTCATGGGAAATAGGAGCAAATTTTAGGTGGTATCCACTCCAACACATTCACTTTTTCTTCCCTTCAATCATTTGATAAACCATTTTGCTTTGATAAAATTTTTGCATCTCAAAGTTGGAATGAGGCAATACTAGCTTTGTATGATGTCTCTTGTAAGGACATATCCTATGTGCTTAATGGATTATAATTGGTTCTAAATCAATTGGAAATCAAGTGGTTATGTCATCAATGTATGCTCTTGGATCTTGTAAGAGCAAGAATGAGTTTCTCATTCATAAATTGTGTTTTCTTAATTTTGTGAGGCAATTTGGACACTTCTCATGAAAATAAGTGAATCATCCACAAAGGACACTTATATCCATTAGCAAGTAAGTAGCCTCAATAAATTCAAGATCGCTATTGATTACAAGATTAGAACTATTGTGCAAAATATTCATAGTTTGTGGACTAGTCAAGCTAGTATGCAGAATTCTTGTAATCAACACATGTATCTACTTTGAGGCATGGAGGCCTCGGATTTCTTTCATTATGGTGTAGCTATTCTCAAGGAAGAGGAGCTTTCAAGTCAAAGATCTTCTTCAAGAATGGAAGGAACCAAAGGAAAAGGTGCAAAGATGGTGGAATGCTCATCAAGGAAATTGGCAAAGGATTTCCACCAAAGTAATCCTCTCATGACTAAGGTGAATTTGTTGCTACCACAAGTCCATTGGCTGGTTTTCACAACATATCCATGCCAAGGATCCACTTAAGAAGCTAGGATTAGCCTCTTGTTTTTTTTTATTGATCTAGTATCACATCAAGCTAATTTTTTAGGAGTGTGAAAAATGAGCAAAATTTAGCTTGATTGATTTTCAATTTCATGGACAAATGTTTATTACTACCTTGTACATATTTTTAATATTGATTTTGAAAAGCCAAAAGGGCTCCAACTCAAGTTCTACTGAGATGGTGACATGTGTCACAAAATTTAAAGTATATATGAAACTGAAAATTGATCTCTATCATTCATATCCTTAAACTCTATTTCTGAAATCATTACTACAAATAGAGATTAATTTGAAAATATGGAAGTTGATCATGCATATATATTTTTAGACGATATTATACCAGTTTCAAATATGAACAAAAATGAAGAACATAGTATCTATACGTACTCGAATACGAAATTGCGAAAACAATCTAATGAAATATCCAGAAGAATAGACCCTATCGAAAAAGCTCATAAAATATATGGGCTTATTGAAAATGAGGATTTTCCTGACATTAGAAAATTATATATTTTCATTTTTATTCCCTTTTGGACATGGCTATTACGATGAGACAATCCGATTTGTGAACTAGTTAAAAATGAGTAGTAGTACATTATTCTTCTTGATTATCATGTTATACCACCTACACTTAATTATTATGTACCAAAAATCGATGCCGAGAACAAAGATTCCCACATGTTTTGGACAACATTCTCGATTTTGGACAGGATAAAATTGATCTCGAACTTATCCAAAGAAATGAAACAATTATTGAATCTTATGCACGAATTCGAGGGTATGGAAAATTGTATATTAAATAGTAATCAACAATATGTATATTTAAAAAATAAACCCGATATATACATACTGTCTAGAATGTCTGGCAGTGGAAAAACTTGCTTAATAAAATACATAGTGTTATGTATGAAAAGAAGAACTTGTCAATTTTACTCGCTGCAACAATAGCAGCTTGTAGGCTTAGCAGAAAGGCTTTTACAGTACATAATTTATTTGCTATTCCAATAGATACATTATATATCACGAATTTAGCGCCAGTTGACGTTCGGTACAAATTAGTAAAGAAGGCAAACATTATTATTAACAATGGTACAAATTATTATAGTTTATGATATTTTCAAATAAATCAAGTAAAAAATATACTACATGATCAACCATTTTAAAATTACATTCTTTTATCAATTGATGATTTAGCACATTTGCCTGCAATCTGTAGACATAAAAAGGAATATTTCTGCAGATTGTGTCATATTTCGAATTCTCCTATTGAAAATTAGCATTCATTTTAATCTCAAATATTTCATTAGAGACTCGAAACAGATATACCGACTCTTTTTTTATTCAAATACAATATAATATGCACACATAGAAACGATACAATTTATTATAACAATATGAATTCAAGCAAGCTATTTGATGAGAAAGAACTCATGGATATACATGTCAAAACAAACACAATAAACATTTCAAAATTACGACCATAAATAAATGAAATCACATTTCATCAACTACCCAAAATAGCTATAAATGCTAAAGTGATGATTTCACCAAACTTAGATTTGGAAAAATTTGATTTGAACGGTTTTGTAGCTAAATAATCGATTTTCAATATAATAAACATAAGGAATTGCAATTAATAATCATAGAAATAAATGCCCCAAAAATTAATTTCGTATAACGAGATCAAAATTTAAAAAAATTAGGTACAATTCGACGACATATCATAAGTACACATTTCTTATAGTATTAGTTTACATAATAACTAAACATAAATCACAAAGAATGACAATTACAAGAAAAACTAAAGTTAATATTAAAACAAATTTAATTATTTGGTTTAAAAAGTTTTGGAAGCAAAAATCCACAATGAACAAATACTAACATGCTGATTTTCATGTTACAGAGTGTCTGCTTGCCACAAAAGCGCGACCGCATAGAGGCATATGGATCTACAAAGTAAAATGTTTGCGCAATGGTCGTATATACCTTGGGCAATCACGTAATTTAGAAAAAACACTATCACATCACATAATGCATCTGCCAAAACGCATGTTACACGATGTTGCAACATACATTCCATTTCATGAACATTTCAACAGGTGTATCTTGGAAATAGTATCAGATATACATACTGCAAATAGACTAGAAACGTTTCATTTTTTTTTAATAAGTCCATTGGAATGCATGGGTACAACACCTTAAAAGCCAAAGCCAAACCTACAGGTTCTCCAAATCATGAGAGTTTGCAACATTGCAAGATCTTTTCCATTGTAATTGAATCTTTGAATGAATAAACGTCACCTAGAAAATCCAGAGCTTCATGGAGATTTCTCACTCACTGTAAATTCCATCTTCACTAGATTTAGTTGATTCTTTCTGAACCAACAAGCTGCATGCACACATTCCCTCATCATGGTAGCTTGTTTGAGTTTTGGAACACAAATTTGGATATGGGTTTGCATGGATCGTAACATTTTTTTGCATTGCCATTCGTAACATAAGTCTGCTGATTGCAATGTGTAGCACATTGCAGGGTTAATTGTCACATTCTAGTTTTTTCATGGCAGTAGGGTGGTGTTTACATTATAATAGGGTTTTAGGAAACTTAAATCAAAGTGTTGAATTGCTTCTGATAGTTAGCTGTTGTGAACGAAAGATGGTTCATACACCACCAGGGAAAGTAGTGGAATAAATATGGTGCACATAGGCAGCAGAAGGAGAATACGAGCTGTTGGATTCTACTCCCCTTTTGGGTACCCACTTATGCATCTGTTTGGCTCTGGCAAATGTTTGCCAAAGTCCAATCAAGAGTTATCTGGAATTCTTGAAGGGGATGAACATGAATATAATGAGAAAATATCAGCACATGTGAAAGCTGGAAGGTTTGAGCGGGCATTGATGTTATATCATGAGATGAAACGGCATGATATGGAGCCTACTGTCAGTACTTACGTTGCTGTTCTCGATGCTTGTGCGAAATGTTCGGCTCTTAGTCAAGGCAAGCTAATCCATGCGCACATTTTGAAAAATGGTGTTGCAACAAATCCGTTCATTGGGAATACACTTGTTAACATGTATGCAAAATGTGGTCTTTTGGAGGTAGCACGCAAACTATTCGACAAACTTCTCAAAAAAGACGTTGTTTCGTGGAGTACAATTATTTCAGCGTATGCTTTGCACGGAGATGGGCAGGAAGCCTTCCGGCTGTTAGAGAAGATGCAAAATGACGGTTATGAACCAAACAAAATTACATTCATGAGCCTCTTCAAAGCATGTGGTCGAATGAAAACCCTAGATCAGGGCAAGCAGTTCCATACATTAGTCAAGGAAAATGGGTTGGAATTTGATCAACATGTGGCAAGCTCTCTAATTGGCATGTATGCCAAATGTGGGAGCTTGAACGATGCCTGGAAGCTTTTCCAGAAGCTGCCAGACCGAGGTGTAGTTCCGTGGACTTCAGTGATTGCAGGGTTTGCTCAGCATGGACGTTGCAAACAAGCTCTCCAACTCTTTGAGACTATGCAACAAGAGGGCATAAAACCAGATAGAGTAACCTATGTGAGCGTCCTCCAGGCATGTGCTGGCCTGACGGCTCTAGATCAAGGAAAACTCATCCATGCTCAGATTGCGGAAAGTGGGCTGGAATCAGATCTCTATATTGCCAATACCCTAATTGACATGTATGCCAAATGTGGGAGACTAGATGAGGCACATAAAGTATTCTTGCAATTACGGGGAAGAGATGTAGTTTCCTGGACCGCTCTCATTGCAGGATATGCCCAATTGGGTCGTGGTCAAGAAGCACTAGAGCTTTTTAAGAAAATGCAGAATGAGGGTGTAAAGCCCAATAAAATTACTTTTCTGAGCATACTTAAAGCATGCAGCAGCATTTCGGCATTGGATCAGGGCAGGCTTATACATGCCCAGCTTACTAAGAGTGGATATGACAAAGAGCTCTTTGTTAGTAACACGCTTCTTCACATGTATGCTAAATGTGGGTGCTTAGGCAAGGCGTGGAAAGTCTTCTATAATATGTCAGAACGAGATGTGGTTTCGTACAGTGTCATGATTGCGGGACTTGCGAAGCATGGAAAAGTTAAAGAAGCTCTCAGTATTTTTGAACGAATGATGCAGCAGGGTGTAAAGCCAGACAAAATCACATACGTTAACATCTTGAAAGCTTGTGGAAGTGCAGCAGCCCTAGATCAGGGAAAGCTTATTCACAGACATATCATGGGAAGCGGAATAGTAATGGACGTGATGGTGGGAAGTGCGGTTGTTGACATGTATGCCAAGTGTGGGAGCTTAGGTGAGGCTAATCAAGTCTTTGAAAACCTACCAGAGCGCAATGTAGTTTCCTGGAATGCACTGATTGCAGGCCATGCTCGTCATGGGCATGCTCAGGACGCTATCAAACTTTTTGAGAAAATGCAGGAGGAGGCAATTAGACCAAATCATGTAACATTCATTGCTGTTCTCTCTGCTTGCAGTTGGGCAGGCTTGGTAAATGAAGGTTATCAACTCTTTCAAGCTATGTGCAAAGGTTTTAACATTATTCCGACAATGAAACATTATGCTTGTATGGTTGACCTGCTTGGGCGTACGGGAAATGTCTATGAAGCTCTAGACCTGATCAATAAGATGCCAGTACAACCTGGAGTCCCGGTGTGGATGTCATTGCTTGGGGCTTGCCGGACTCATGGTAATTTGGATGTTGGCAAAGGGT
The DNA here is from genome assembly GCA_029204225.1 of Diphasiastrum complanatum. Taxonomy (NCBI): domain Eukaryota; kingdom Viridiplantae; phylum Streptophyta; class Lycopodiopsida; order Lycopodiales; family Lycopodiaceae; genus Diphasiastrum; species Diphasiastrum complanatum. The sequence continues at coordinate 44,781,447 of CM055099.1, read as the reverse complement.
CATTTGAGTCCATCCTGAAGCTGGATCCAACAAATAATGCTGCATTTGGCATTATGTCCAACATATATTCAGCAGCAGGACATTGGAAAGAGGATGGCACTTTAAGATTGCAAATGAAAAGTGCAGGGGCGAAGAAGCTACCTGGGCGTGCATGGATTGAGTCAAATTACGGGGTAGAAGATGCCAGTGCAATATAGAACCACTTAAGAAGTACAATCTCAATTGAATTGAGTTTTTTGGACGAGCAAACAGAACATCTCATATGACTTTGGTTTGGGCTGCATCACAAGTTAAGCTCACATATTTTTGAAAGAAACTCAACAGTGTCCTCTTGTTGAGAGGCTACATTCGTGATCTTGTAATGTAAGAATAATAAAAAATACTCCCTGTCAATGGGTGGAGTTTTCTATGATATCATATGAACTTAGGAATGCCTGCAGATGGTGTGTTGTCATGTTAGAGATCGGCAAAGCTTTGCTGCATTGCTGACAGTTTGCTGGAAAGTGGGGGAGCTCGAGTTCTTTGACTGCTGGGGACTTGAAGATGAGATGTTTTTTCTCACCATGTGATGCAGGTAGATCTCATTGGCAGAATTAATTTGGATCATTTACATTTTATATTCATTGGAAGGCATTGGTTGGCTTCTGAAGTATTCACGAATTGAGATAGAAAGGTTCAAAGCATGGAATCACATCGCTGGCTTTTTCTGATGGAGATTGCTTTCTTACTCCAATGAAAGAACCACTCTCTTCCAGCAAACGTGCATGAGCTCTTGTAAACTACTAAAAACACTTTATTTATTGTGATTCAGTTTTCAGTTTTTGTTCATACTTCTTGCTTCAAGTATAATCTTGATTGCATTGCATTAGTCGTGATGATTATATACTTCCACGCCATCGTACTATTATGGAAAACATTAGCATAATCCATCAGAATGTCATCAGCAAGAGACAAAGTGATGATAGACATTGCCTTCTCGTTGTTTTCTCTCCACCTTAGATGCTCAACAATTTCTGCTCCATCTTCCCCGAGTGCTGGTTCCTGCAATTTTCCACTAACAGTAGGCCACAACCATTGCCCTTTGCATCCATTAATCATTTTAGTTTTCCAGATCAAATAATCTTTACCATCCTCAAGCATGCAATCTAATGGTCTCATCCAATATGTAAAACCCATAATGAATATGCAAATAGATTCAGATTTGGAGAACAAAAAGAGATGATAATCTAGTTTAAGCCTTTGAACCACGCTTTGATACCACTGTTGTAAATTGAGGATCGATGCCTATGCTAGATCTGCTTGAGGAGATGTCAGGAAAACTAACATGCAATGATTAATCACTGACATGCAAGCTATAAAACTGACATGCAAATCTTAAACACTAACATGCAAGACATATAATTGACATGCAAAGCTTCTGTGCTGACATGCAAAGGTGTTCATTGTCTAAAATTCAACATGCACCAGAAAACAATGGTCTAGGAAAATAGCCGAGTGAGGCTAAAAAGTAGAAGACTGAATGAATGATCAATAGGCTGAAAATCTTCTCCATCAAGATTGTAGAACAAAGATCATGCATGCCAAAAAGATTAAGCCTCCTAGAGATGGGACGCAAATCAGCAAAGTGGTGCTTTTTGAAACTACACTAAAACACCGAAGTAATGCCTGCAATAGAAAGCTTATAACAATACTAGACGAATGCAAAAAGAATCACATGAATTGGATCAGCCATCTATGAGAAATCAGCATTTGATTTTTGGCTGATTAGAAGGAAGAGAAAGGGAGATCAAAAGTCCAAGAACATTTTACACCAAAAAGAATTTAGAATGGGTGCTTCAAGGGTAGCTTAGCCCTCCTTGTATATATAGTAGAAAATGTACAAAGTTTCATGCAAAAATCTCCACTCAATCTTGAGTTAAGGAGACATGTCTCTCTCTTCTCTCTTGATATTCACGTTTCTATTGTGTAGAATGTTGTGTAGATTGAATCCACATGTGTGAAGTATTGTTGTACGGTTGCTGTAGCAGTACAGATCAGACTAGTAACTAATTGGATCTTAGTGTTCTTAGTAGTTTATGCATGATTTCTCCTAAACTAGCATGTTATGTGCAAGATTTCTACATTGTTAATAAAGTGAGATGTGCACCCAATTTAGCTAAAGTTCATAGATTCATTTATGACATTTATGTATCTGATTTTTCACGTGGTATAAGAGCAGGTTGCAAGCTGAAATTGGAGTTTGTGCCAAATCTCTTGAAGGATTTGAGGGTGCCACTAATTCTAGTGAGAGATGGAGTGGAGTCTTAATCAAATCTAGCAATTTCATGTGTAGAAAGTTGATCTATGAGTTTAAATTGGTCAAAAGTAGTCTAATTTTATCTCTAGTGATTGGATCTTGAAGATAAAAAATTCCACATGGTGGAGACAAGTGCTTTCTTAAGGAATCTAAATCAAGATTGCTAGTTTTGCATATAGATTTTAATTCTTTCAATAGTATAAATTTTTGTGAATTCCTAAATTTTGAATAGGATCTCTTGTGGATAAGGTTTCTGATCTTTTCAAGAGTATTTTCAAGATCTTTTAGGTTTAAAATTCATTCTGTATTGTGATCATTTGTTGATCAAGTTTATTCAATTCTATGTCCTTGTGACTAGTTGTGAGAAAGAGACACATTTGTGTAGTTCCAAATCTTTGTGATTTCATCTTGATTTCATTTGTTGAAGATTCAAGTGAGTGCTAAGTGCATTGGAACATGTTTGAAGAAGTGCAATCAATTATTGCAACATGACAACAAATAGTCGTTTCATATTCGAGAGCAATGACAGGCTTACCTCAAGCAATTATTCAACCTGGAAGGTGAGGATGGGGTCCTTACTTGAAATGATGAGTTGATTTAAATTGTTGCAAGTGTGGAGGAGAGACCTATGATAGAAGGATAAAGAAAAGCTCTTCATGTTATCTAGATGAAGGTAACACATGAACTTCTCAAGGAAGTTGGCAAATGCACATCATCAAGTGAAGCTTGGAAAACCTTGAAGAAGGTTTACGAATCCAAGTCTACGTCTAGGGTTATAACCCTAAGGAGACAAATATTTCAAAGTCTTCAAAGTTAAATATTCGAATGTTGAATTGTCATGCATTGGTGAAAGCATTAAGGATTCTTAATGGATTGTTTGACATTGCTAACCTTGTGCAAAGCTTTATTATTCAAAAGACATTGCCAAGTATAGAGGACTTTCAAGAGGTCTTGGTGAATGAAGAGTTTAGTCAACAAGAAAGAGAAGGAGCTATTTCATCATCTCAAGTTGGAGAGGAGAAAACTATGTTTTCAAAAGGCAAGTTCAAGGGCAAAAACAAAAGTAAGTGGTAAAAAAAGCAAGATCAAGGTGAGACATCCTCTTTTGTTTGTAAAAAGAAAGGTAGGTCAAACTTTAAGGCAAGCAGTATGACATAGAGGTTGGGACATCTCAACTTCAAGGCATTAGAGGTGATGGCAAAATGGCAGTGGTCATTGGTCTTCCTAAATCTCTTACTAGCATCAATCATGTTTGTGACTTTGGGCTCTACCAAAGTCACATAGGCTTCATTATAAGAGGTCTACATCTAGATCTACTAAGCCTTTTCAACTTGTACGTTCGAATATTCATAGTGTGAGTACAATTAGCAATGGTGATGCTAAGATGTATGTGACACTTATTCATGACTTTAGTAGATTTTGTTGGGTCTATCTACTAAAAAACAAGGATGAAGTGTATGAAGTCTTTATCAAGTTCAAGAGTGCAAGGGAGAACCAATTCAACACCAAGATCAAGTGCTTGAGGAGTGACAATGGTGGTGAGTACATTTCTACCGAGTTGAAAGCACTTTGTGATGCACATGAGATAAGAGGGAGCTATCAAGTTCAAGAACCCCACAACAAAATGGAGTGGATGAGGTGAAGAATCAAACCTTATGTGAAGGAGCCAAAGCAATGAGGTTAAGTGCCAATCTTCCTAAGTCATTTTGGGGTGAAGCATTGATGTGTGCAAACTATCTTTGTAATAGGTGGCCAAGTGCTATGTTGTAAAATGACTTTTTGAAACTCTTTTTGGTAGGAGGTCGAGTGTCAAATTCTTTAGAATCTTTGGATGCATATGCTACATCAACATCACTCTTGATAATAGGAAAAAGGAGGATTCTTCTTCCAAGAAAGACATTTTTGTTGGATATAGTGAGGTGAGCAAGGCTCATAAAGTCTACATTCTGTACTAAAAAGTGGTCATAAGTAGGGATGCCATTTTTTATGAAGGAAACATTCAAAGGTTAATGTTGATGGTGTTGTGGATTGTGAAAGTTTGTAAAAGTTATCTATGTTGAGTTAGGGGTACTTAAACTTTTTTAGACCTCATAAAACATGTTAGTAGGTGATAGGGCCAAATTTGGAGTGTGATGTAGCTCGAGCCAGCTTACACTTTCTACGTTTGTCAAGATGAGAGTGGATGAGTGACACTTTCCTATGTGTTGGCATGAGATCAAGAGACCAATCAAAAGAGGGAAATCCATGAAATTGGTCCAATCAAGTTTGAGGGCCCATATGTCACTGAGCCAATGAAATTAGGAGGAAAAGAAGGGGTCCAATCATGTTTCACTCCTCTCCACCTTGAGTTGCTAGTAGTATGAGTGATAGATCAATTCCGTACTTACGGCATGACATGAAGGTTTTGGTACTTGAGGAGTCATCCAAAACCATATTGATGTTTTGAATGAGATGATTGCGTAATGGCTTTTGGCTCAATATTGGCTTTACATGTGGATTTGACCAATTTGCCAATTATGCCAATTTTTGGCCCTATTACAAATCTACACAAAGAAACTTGATATAAAAACTTTGTGATACTCCTAAAGTGAACATCATAAACTATTTTTGACTTTTTCTACATGTGGGAACATGCTCCACACATGTGATCTTTTGCTGACAAACTAAAAACAACAAAACAACCAAGGTAGATTTTGACCATTTTTCACAACTTATTCAAACCGAACGGGAGGAAAGAAGAAATAGTGTGGAATAGCTCCCGTCCCAATATAGGACCGGTTTAAAACAAATGCGCGATCAGGTATCAGAGTGATCACATCCACAAATACTGGGTATTTGGCAAAACAGCTCTCGTTTGTGGGGGTGAGATGGCCTGGGTAGCTGCGATTGGAATGGTAGAATCAATTGTCACAGACTGACCTTGTGAGGAAGCGGAGGCGAGGGATGCATCAGTGGCGGGGGGAATAGGTAGTTCAATGCGAATAGCGGTGGGGGGTGAAAGAGCAGCTGAAGATGTCTGTTTAGTCCTTTGACGTGACGCGAAAGACGAGTCAAGAATAGAGATCTCGTTGTGTACACAACGACGACTATGTGAGGTAGATGTCTGATGAGATGACTCTGCCAGTACTTCTTCATAAATAGACAACACGAAATTGACAACAAACCCACGAAGCATGTCCTCCAAGTAAGAGGCGGATAATAGAGAGAGGAGAGGGCTTGCCGCAAATTGCTGCTTGGTGTTCTCCTTGATTGGCCTCTTCAACTCTCCAAAAACCATCTTATACCAATTATAAGGCTCGAGGGGGCTAAATTATATCTTGTAGTTGGAGTCGGCAATACGATGCAGGATCTGTGAGGAAATTTGTTCATTCTTGAGGTTGCCAACCATCAGGAAGTTGTTCAGAAGTAGGGCTGCGGCCTTGGATGACAGGATCTCGGATGGAGTCTAGGGGAGATACCCGTCATGAGTCTAGTAGAACTCGACGGAGGTGTCAATGAATGGCTTGATCACGTTCTTGGCGTGCTTATGGTTTGGAGATGGCTCCTTACCAGATGTGATTCCTATGGCAGCAAGGGTGGCTTCAGTAACATGCACCTTGTGTGTGGTATTCTGGAAAGTGACATAAAGTTTAGACTTGGCCTTGGTCCACGTGCTAAAAGCCATAGTAATAAAATGCATGTTGATTTTCCCAGAGAAGACACGCTCGTAGATTTCCATTGTCGTGAGCAAAGGCTCTTGGTAAGAGTCATCTATTGAGCGACCATGCTTGCACTAGGGAGCATCATGATGTTCGTTGCAGTTGGAACACCACGATGAACGGAGTATTTCGGAGACTGAGAGATGTCAGTAGAAGACATGGTGACTGGACAGTAAGTGCGAGTGTATATCAGAAGGTAGGAAAAAGTTGGCAGAAAGTTTTGGTCGCGAATTTTTTTTTTCAAAAGCTCTGCTAGCACGAGTGACAAATGAATCGAATTCAACCTACTTATAGGTGAATTTGGAGGGTCCATTACACAAAATACTAGTTTGGCTGATCAAATCTGGAAAAAAAATTGAAGGCTTGCTTAATACTGTGAAAATAGCTTCCAATATTCCCAACGAAGGTTTTGGACAAAAATAACAGTCTGGTGAATGTCATGTAGATCTGGTAAAGGCTCAACATTCGCCTAAGGCCATCATTCACCCAGGTATTGTAATAAATGCAAATTTTCAAGATTTGAACCTATGGCCGACCTAAATTTGGCATTTTAAATCCATCTAGCATGTCGGCAAGGTTCATCAGGATTGGAAGTTGATCGGTGAACGTTTCCAAAATGGCATAATGCTTAACATTCGCCTACGGTAAAAACATGTACCAACTGGTTAAAAGAATGTTCGCCTAACTCAGTATGGGTATATTTGAGGTGGATAAAACTCGGCGAACAATTCTAACACAGTTTGTGCAAAAAATGACCAAAAAAGTAATTTTCCAAGTCATTTTCCATAAAGATTTAATTCCTGAAAATACCTTCCTTCAATTCTCCTTGATCTAATGACATTTCTGACTTTTGCTCATCATTCTTTCCATACATTTTCCTTTTTGTTTTGTTTTTTGTTTTTTGTTTTTTTTCACTGTCTTTTCCAAAAGAAAATATCAATTAAGTAGTAAAAACAAGAAATTGAAAAACAAATAAAAGCATCATCAGCAATCAGGCTAACTAAACTGGCGATGCAGGTTGCCAAAACTTGCGTAGTCGGCTGTCATTTACTAGAGTATCAAAATGTTTTCCATCCAGATGTTCAAGAATAGCTGCTCCATAGCTCAACATTTCTTTGACTCTATACAGTCCTTCATTGCTAAACTTCAATTTCCCCTTAATTAGCTTAGTTTTATATATCAGCACTAGATCTCCTTCTTTCAGATCTTTTTTGTGTAACTGTCGATCGTGCCATGCCTTACGGCGAGCTTTCTCTATTGTTAACGCATGAACTATCATCAATCTAGTTTCGCACAATTTGTGCAAAGCTTCATGACGCAATTGTAAAACTTTATCTTCATCTAACCGCTCTATTGCTGCTATGCGTAGAGATGGTACTAGAAATTCAATCGGCATGACAACATCTTGACCATAAACTAGCTGAAACGGTGTTTGATTTGTGCTCCCTTTATAAGCAGTTCTGAATGCCCATAATGTTGCATGCAATTTATGTTCCCAATCAGACCAACTCACTTCAACTATTTTTGTCATAATAGTGCAGAGAATCTTATTGGAAGATTTAGTCTTGCCATTACCCCTGGGATAATACGGAGTACTAAACCGGTGTAAAACGAAAAGTCTTCCAACAAACACTTTATTGTTTGATTAACAAAGTGTGTACTACAGTCACTGACAATCTCGATCGGACATCCAAATCTGAGAGAAACTTACCCGTAGATTTCGCATCAGCAACTTTAACCGCTTTGGCTTCAACCCACTTGGTCATATAGTCAGTTGCGACGATGATATATCTAGCTTGAGGTCCTCTTGTTGCAGGATGAATAGGACCAATATAATCTAGGCCTTGGCCCTTGCGATAAAATTGGATGTAAGGGTCCATAATTCTGTTTTGTAGGCCATCGTGCTTGTTGGCAAACATCACATGACTGAATATAATTTTCAGTGTCTTTATGAAGTGTAGGCCACCAATAACCTGATTGCAAAAGTTTGCGAACAATAATATTTGTAGAAAAATGTCCTCCGCCTATGCCATCATGTGAAAACGTTATCAAATCAGGTATTTGATGCGGTAAAACACATCTACGAAGAATATTATCCATTCTGCGATGACACAGTCATCCAACAATCAATTGATAAGGTTGTGCCTTATGAATTAATTGTCATTAGACTACCCTAGCATCTTAGAGGCTGTTTTGGGTCTCAACTACCCTGTTGAAGATTAAGACCACAATTGCCTCCTTGGAATCATAACTTAGACAACCAATTTATTTGAAGAACGTCTACAACGGACTTTCGGCTGATCTTGAGCAAAGGGTAACCAATCTCATCAAATTTTAAGTTCAGATGTTAAGTTTAATAACTTGAATTCATTGAAGACTTGGCCATCTTCAAGGACTTCCACAAAACATTTAGAACAAATTTGCAGATTTACATCGTTTTTAAATAGTCTGCAGAAATACACTAAGTGTCGCAGTTCACATTTTTTGCACTTTTCGAAAACTACGACACTTGACTTCTTCCGTTCAATTATTTTTTTAAGAAGTCAACTTGTTCACAATGCAACAGTTTAGCTATTTTCAAAAACCTTTGTCCCTTTTTCGCATTTTCTTGAGAAATGCGAAGAGAGAGAAAATTCCAAGAGGTCCTCTATTTTTAAGAGTTAAACTGTTAAAGACACCTTCGCCAACTTTTTAAGGGCACCTTCGGCTTTTCCGAAAAGAGCAAAGAGTTGAACTGTTAAAGAGATCCTCATTTTTCTTGAGGGCGCCTTAAACTTATTTAGGACACCTTCGGTTCTTTCGCAAAACCTTGAAGAGAGAGAAAAATGTTGAAGGACATCTAAAATAAATGAGGAACGTTCTACCGATGTCCTCATCCGCGTCAACGATACCAATTTATTGACTGTATATACTATGTATAGTTGTCACAAAAGCCATATACTTTCAAGTACAACGACTTTCCTAATTAAGTGGCAAGCATTCAACGTAATCAATACATGGATGAAATCTATAAATAGATCATCCAAGCATAGATTAGTGGTTGCTCCATCCATGAGACGTATCATTTGAGCCTCCCAATTACGCCGTCAATTTTTTATTGTAATTGCTATTTGTATTGTGCTTCAGTGTAACATAACAGCAGCATGTTTTTATTTGTGTGCAACATAGATGAATGCTTGTTGTGATTGAATGCACTTTCATTGTTGTTTGATCGGGAGATTCAAGCACCATACACGTGGAAGGCAAAGAAACAGTGAAGATCACCTTCAACAATGATCTATATATTTGTGTTCCTAACATCCTCCATGTTCCTCAGTTATCAAAGAACATGTTATCAGTCTCTAAGATAACTTATGAGGGCTACACTGTTACTTTCTCATCTGAGCAGTGTACAATACTCGAGGAAGATATTACTCTGACTATGTGCACTAGAGTCGAAAATCTTTACATACTCTCTAATTCAGTTGCATTAGCTAGTACCTCTAATGAAAATGTAAACAACAGTGCTGTTCTGTGGCATAGTCAATTTGGACACGTGAATACAAGATCACTTTCTTATATGCGTTGTAATAATTTAGCTGATGGACTGAATTTCTCTTCTTCATTAGATAGGAAATCTTTCTTTTGTGAATCATGCATCTATGGAAAGCACTCTAGAAGTTTCCAGAATCACATTCCATAAAAAAAAAAGCATGTATTGGATCTTGTATATAGTGATCATTGTGGTCCAATGCCAACTCCATCCTTGGGAGATGCAATCTATTTTATCACTTTCATAGATGATTATTCTAGATGGTCTACAGTCATGTTCATTAAGCACAAATTTGAAGCCTTTAAATGCTTCAAGAGATTCAAGCTCATGGCTGAGACACAAACGTCTACAAAGTGAAGGCACTTCGAACTGATGGTGATGGCAAATACATCTCTAACGAGATGTCCGACTACATGGCTGAACATGGTATTAGAAGATGGTTCACAACTTCCTATTCACCTCAACAAAATGGGATTGCAAAAAGAAAGAATCGAACTCTTCTTGTAGTGGGTTTCTTTCCTTGCTTAACTTGAATCCAAGATCTAGTCAATCTAGCATCATAGAGACGGAGTTAGTTGTCACGCGTAGGTTCGTTTCCATGAGAGCGATAGTTTAGTTTAGATTTCAGCATGAATGAAAGATCTAAATCTAACTCTACATCTATTAATTTTACTCATTAACACTAAGATCCATTAACACTACGATCCACAACAAAGATAGCTTACTCTTTCTCTCTCTCTCTCTCTCTCTCTCTCTCTCTCTCTCTCTCTCTCTCTCTCTCTCTCTCTCTCATAAAAAGTATAATAACACTCAATCCCAATAACATTCAGATCCAATAATTATGAAAATCCAAAGAAAGCATGAGAGATGGAGAAGGAAAGAAGAAGAGCAAGGTCATTCATCAATCCATTTCTGAAGAGAACTAATCTGCTTTATTGAAATGAGAAAATGAACATGAGGAGCAACTCGAGTTGGTCCCTTCTTATAGTAGAGAGGAGGACCCTGGCCTCCCTATTGGTCCAGTCTTGCCTCTCTTTTTATTTAGATTTAAAAAAGTGTGGGAACCATTAAAATTAGAGAGAAACCCAACTTTATTCATTACTTGGCATTTAGGCCCTGGGACATTAAAAGTCCCGCAGAAATGCCTAAAGTCCTTTTATTGACTTTTAACTAATCAATCAAATAACTATGTGATCATCGGGTTGGACTTACACACGTAGGGTGCCAAATCCCTCTGACTTATTAACTAGGATTAGGGTTGCCTTGGGATTCGCAAACCCTCCAACAGTATCCCCCACCAAAATTGGTGGCGGTCCCACAACACTTGCAATATGCAGTTATTGGGAACTTTTACTGGCTTCGCGTCGAATCTTGATTAAATGGTACTGCACCTTCTCCATAAAGTCGAGGCGTGCAGTATTAAAATCCAAATTGTGTGGCAGAAACCAACGGTGGGCTCCGGCAATCCACTTGGAGGTTATCCATGATGTGAAACGTGATTCCCAGGAGTCTCCCATCATTGCCGCACAAAAATATAAACGAGCAACTGGTAGCTGATCTTTGATTTGCTCTGAGGCCATCGGCTTATTTGGATCGAATGCTAGAGGAGGGAGATAATCGTCTCATCTGGTTGCCACTGACACCAATAAAGTTAGATCTTTAGCAAACATTGCCGATTGTCGCACTATTGGATCTGGAGAGTGGACATATTCTCTCTGATAGGCTTGTAAGGCATGGTGGAAATCCACTGAGATTGTCCAGTTGTAGGGTTGATGGATGATTGGCCAATTGGGCATATGGATGGTGATCTTGTCCATAGCCAACCCCAAATCTTTCCATTTATTTCTTTGCGGCATTGGCACGTAATAGGGATCTACCCGCAATTGGCGAGGGTTGGCGACGTAACTCTTAATTGATTCCGGAGTTTTCAGAGGTCTTATGAGGACTCATCCACCACGTGAGAACTCATGCGGATGTTGCTTTAAGAAGGTCTGGATCTGGTCCTCGACGCTGATGGGCCTTCTGAATAGAGGTGTGGTCCTTGATGAGGATGGACCTACTTGTAATGCTGGTAAGATTGGCGGTTGTTCGGCTATATCTGGAGCTCCCCCCTAGTCCATGCTCGAATCTACCCTTGTATCCATTGGTACAACTTTTTGGCACGGAGGGGAGAATTGCGGCATGATTGGTACGGGGATTTGTGGTCCGGCTTCCAACACTTGAGCAGCTGCTTTTTCATAGGCGGTGATGGTCTCCTTAGCCTTTGCCAACTCGGTTGAAGCTGCTCCTTTGAACCTATCAAAGCGGCCTTGAAATCTCTGAAGGGACACTTTGTATGTGTCCACTTTCTTGAACAAATACGCAATCTCCGTTGGTGTGACCAGATGATATGATATTTGTGTTTGAAGATATGCATCACGTTCAAGGGTGGTTGTTCCAATTCACCTTAAAGCCGCGTGCAATCTTGTTTGGCCAATTGACCCTTCAGTAGCTGCACCTGTTGCTTTGCATCCTGCACGGCCTTATCCACCTGATCTTGTGCGGTTGTCAAGGCATTTTGCAGAGAGCTGATGTAGTCTTCCAAGCAATCAGCTTGTTGCTGGGCCAACTTCTTTTCGGCTTCAGCCTTGTCTTCGTGCTGTTTGGCAATCTTTAACTCTCGATCCAGCTGGACAATTTTTTGGCTGATCAGAGTGTTTTCGGACCTCATCTTGGAGATTCTCTGCTCCATTTCTTTTTTATTATCTAGCATAGACTGGATCACTTGCGCAAGGCTTGAAACCAAACCTAGAGCATCACCTGAATCAATGGTCGTGGAGGCGGCAGCAGCAGGAGGACTTGATGGTATTGTCCTTGGTAGGCATGGAATAGGTGCCACTAGTTCTTCTTCTTCAAAAATGTCCTCCTCTTCAAATCCCTCAGGCACTGTGGTGTCGAACTGTTTCGGTGATTTCATAGCTTTGTCGACCCAAAGTGCGGCTGGGCTATCTTCCGTGTGAGGTTGTTGGCTGACATCTTCAACAAGAACAGTAGATTCATGGATATGTCTGAATCCTTTTCTAGGGGATTGGAGTTCATAGGGCGGAGGGCTCTGGGGCATTTCAAAAATTTTGGTGGCCCCAAGGGGGTCGGAATCATCAAACATATCCATAAAGAACTGTGTATTTGGTGAGGTGGTTTCGATGTGTGGGGATGAGGCGGCCTGGGTAGCTATGATGGGAATGGTAGGCCTAATGCTCACAGAGTGTACTTGAATGGAAGCAGAGGTGAGGAAAGCATCAGAGGATGGGGGAATGGGAAGTTCAGTGCGAACAACAGCAAGGGGTGGAAGCCGCAGCTGACGAGGTATGCCTAGTGCGACGTCGTGACGCAGAAGGCGAGTCAAGGATAACGATCTCGCAGCGTGGATGGCGACGACTATGAGAACTCAAGGCCTGGTGAGATGACTCTGCCGGTGCTTCTTCATAGACCGAAAGCACGGAATCTAGGTGGAAGCCATGGATTCTGTTTTCTAAGTGAGAAGCAGCTAAAAGGGACAATAAAGAGCCAGCAGCAAACTGCTGCTTAGTATTGGCCTTAATAGCTCGTTTGAGCTCACCAGAAACAGTCTTGAACCAATTATATGGTTCAAGAGGGCCTTTGGCCAAATTGGTGTGGGACTTCACTATCCTATGAAGGATCTGTGATGTAATGCAGTCTTTTCTGAGGTTGCCAACCATCAGGAAGTTTTTCAGTAGCTGGTCAGCAGTGTGGATTGAAGGCTCAATGATGGCTTTCAGAAAGTAGCCATCATTGGTCCAGTGCAGATTGTTGGTGAGGTCAATATATGGCTTGATGGTCTATTTGGCGTGCTTGTGATTGGGTGAGGCTTGCGTGCCGGATGCTATACCTATAGCTGCAAGGGCAGCCTCAGTGGCATGCACCTTGTGTGTGGCTCCTTGGAAAGTGATATAAAATTTAGATTTCTCTTCCTTCCATGTACTGAAGGAAAGAGTGATAAATTCCATATTGATGCGACCAGAAAAGGCTCTCTCATGAATACCCATTGTAGTGAGCAGAGGCTCCGCAAGGGTCATCCACTGAGTGACCATGCTTGTGCTAGGAGGGATCATGATGTCCGTTGCAGATGGGACATCACGATGGATAGTATAGCATGGAGACTGGGAAGTATCGATAGAAGACATGATGATTAGAAAGGAAATATAAAACGCATAAAATTGTCTCAGAAAGCAGTGTAGGAGTTTTGGAAGGCTTTGGTTGTGGTAAAAATTCGCAAGAGCTTCGCTAGCACAAGTGAGGAATTGGTGGGTCCATTACACTGAATACTAGTTTGGCTGATCAATTCTGAACAAAAATTTGTAGGCATGTACAGTACTGTGATAATAGGGTATAAAAATTTTTGCAAAGGTTTCTAGGGATCTGAATCTATCAGGCGAACGTTTCCAGGCCTGGCAAAGGATGAACCTTCGCCCAGGAGGGTCCTTCGCCCAGGTACTGTCATAAATGTATTTTTCCAAGACCTGAACTTATGGACAACCTAATTTTGACATTTTAAGATCATCTAACAGGTCGACGAAGGTTAATAATGAGGTTAAGATGCTCGGCGAAGGTTCTCAAAATGGCATATCACTTGTCCTTCGTCGAACTCAAAAACTGGAGTTTTTCTAGACATGAACTTTTGCCCACCTCAAATTAGATAAATCTAGAGTGGATGTACAGTCTGAGAGCTCAGCAAAGGTTTCTAGTACTGAATAGGCTAAATCTGACCAAAACAGTGATTTTCTATGTCTTTTTCCATCAAAAAATTATTGTGCTTCCTTTTCCTATGCTGATGACTTTCTGACTTTTGCTCATCAATCTTTTTCCAATTTAATAATTTTTCTTTTGACTTTCTTTTTCCAAAAAACTCAACAAATTAAGTACTGAAAAACAAAAAATTGAAAAACAAATAAAATTCAAAAACCATTAAGATCAGACTTGCTGAACTGGCAGAGCAGGCTGCCAAAACTTGCATAAGTGGCTGCCATTCACCGGAGTATCAAATCGTTTTCCATCCAAGTGCTCAAGAATTACTGTGCCATAGTTCAAGATTTCCTTCACTTTATACGGGCCTTCCCCGATAAACTTCAACTTGTCCTTGATCAGCTTGGTTGTGTACATTAATGCAAGATCTCTTGCTTTCAAATCTTTTTTGTGCAATCGGCGATCATGTCATGCCTTGCGGCGGGCTTTCTCTGTTGCTAAGGCATGAACTGCCATCAATTGGGTTTCACATAATTTGTGCAATGCTTCATGACGGAGTTGTAAAGACATGTCATCATTTAATTGTTTTGTGGCCGCTATGCGTAAAGATGAGATTAAAAATTCAATTTATGTTCCCAATCAGACCGACTCGCTTCAACTGTCTTTGTCATAATGGTGTAGAGAATCTTATTGGAAGATTCAGCTTGGCCATTCCCTGTAGGATAGTAGGGAGTACTAAATCTCTGTATAACAAAAAAATCTTCTAGTAAACACTTTATTGTTTGATTAACAAAGTGTGTACCCCAGTTTGTTTACCAAGTAAAGTAACGGTTGATAATCCGTATAGAATGCAAAGTGCGTTTCCATGAGGTAGTGACGAAATTTCCCAACATAAAAAATCATGGCCAATGCCTCACGTTTTGTTGTTGAATAAAATTCTTTTCTGGATCTGTAAGTTGTTTGCTTGCAAATCGTATAGGATAATCCTTCTTAAAGTCACCTGGCTGCGTCAAAACTGATCCAATGGCATATTTTGAAGCATCCATATGAACATGAAATTCTAGCGCCCAATCTGGACGCAGTATTGGTGCTGAAGTTAATGTTTTTTTTAATTTTTCAAAGGCTTCTAATGCTTCTACTGTCCAAATAGGAACAATAGTCAGTTTGTATATAGGTCGTGCTAAATCCGCAAAGAAGATAATAAAGATTCGATAGTAGTTCGCATGACCCATAAACACGTAAACTCCACGAATTGTTGCTGGCGGTGGAAGAGTAATCTGTGGCAATACCTTGTCTTGATATCAATCGATCCAGGTGGTCTGTATCTGTACTATGAACTCCCAAGTCGTTCAAGTAAATTTCAAGGCGTTTTTGTAGATAATCTTTAAAAGCAAATTGCATTACTCTTTGGAATGAACTTGGTGCATGATAGAGTCCAAATGGCATTACTTTGTAGGCATAGGTGCCCCATTCTGTTGCAAAAGCGGTTTTGTGACAATCGGCAGGTGCGATCTTAACCTGGTTGTAACCACTAAATCCATCCAGAAAACTATAAGCTTCCGCTCCAGCAAGGCGATCCAAAATGCTTTCAGTAAAAGGTAACGGAAAGTGATCCTTCCGCGTCACTTTGTTCAACGCTTTGACGTTCACACAGATCCTCAATTTCTCATTTTTCTAAGGAACAATGACAATCGATGAAATCCATTCAGTATGTTCGATCTCATAAATCAGTGTCAAGCAATCTCCGAAGTTCTTTCTTTAACAGATCCGCTACATTAGGATTACAACGATAGAACTTTGTAACCTTTGGAATTGCATCAGGTACTAAAGGCATGGTATGTTCAATCACTGATGTCGGAATACCCTTTAAATCTTGATAAGTCCATGCAAAGCAATCTTGATACTTAATAAGTAACAAGCGGAGTGCTTGATACTGCTCAAAAGTAAGTTGTAATCCAACTTGTACAATCTTTTCCGTTCTCCTGGCTCGACAAGATTCATTGGCTGCCGTCTTAGCTGGGCCATTGTAAACTTCTTAAGATTCCGGCATGTGTTCTTCAGGTTCATGATGTGCTTTAGATAACATGATAACCACTCATCCAGTGTATAACGTTTAAAATGCTCGGGCATATCATGTTGGACTACATTTGCTTGTTCTTTTTCGAAAGGACTTGTCTTGGATCTTCGTTTAGCCTTCTTAGTATGACCACTGAATCATACCAATCGTTCAAGTTTTTGTGCAGGGAACTCAGGCAGCTTTTGCAGCATTCTTAGAAGGGAAATTGATAGATATGGTTAAGAACGTTGTCATGTTGGCTCCTGTAGCTTATGTTGATCATGCAACAAGCCCCATCCCAATCGTTGCAGTTAAATTGTATGTGGATAAGGTAACTAACCTCTACAGATCACCATCTCCTTAAAATCCATCGTCAATTTTTGAAAGCCCGAAGTAAAAAATTATGCGCTTTTAAAAAATGGTACAATCTGCAGAAACTTCTGACGGTCATGCCTATTGCAGATTGTCGAAAACCTTCCTTTGTACGCCTTCGACACCCAAATGTGAGAATCCATATTGGTGCTATAGAAAACTTTGTATGTCTTTTAACATGCCTTGTGGTAACTTGCTAAACAGTTTTAAATTACATAATCCAAACGTTGGTAGAAAAATAATCCTTCAGTACGAGATGGTTAAATCTAGTTTTTGCTGGCCGCCATAGCTAGACGAGCGCAACCAAACAGACATTCAAACTTCAAATATTCGTGCATCAGTTCCTGAGGGTCTTGTGTGGTGAAGCAGAAAGCACGAGCCACTATATTTTCTTTCTGTTACCTTTCTTTTGCTGTTAAAGGTTGTCTGGTACTATTTTATGGGTCAAACTTCAACCCGCTGCTTAATTAATAAAAAATTCTTGTTGTGAATATGAGCTAGAGCTGGAAGACAGACTACACAATAGTTTAGTCTATCTGCATTAAGCAATGCGGTGCTCTGATATATCCAAATTGCATACACAGCATCTCAGGAAAGGCTCTTATCGAATTTATATGCACGTCATCTAATCTGCCGTGCATTGAGGGATTGACTACGCTTGTCACAGGTGAAAGCTAATCCCTTAACCTCCAGTTTCAATACCTGTGTCTCTCCCAGATCAAATTTAGTTTTCTATGGAAAAAGGAAACTTCAAAATAATACCCATAAATGATATGCTTTCCAGGCCGTCCTGTTTGAATGCTCCTCATCCTGAAGCTATCCTTGATGCCTTAACTGTTCGCTGTTTAATGTCTCATGCAGAATGTCCAATAATGTCGAAAGAAACTTTAAACATGTGAGATAGTACTATTGCAAGACAATTTCATTTCAAGTACTTGCAGGTCCGAACTGCTGCACCAATGAGAGTAGACGTGCCTGGTATGACAAATATGAAGCTCAAGCCACCTCGGCAAAAAATCTTTTCCATTTGGTTCAGCGTGAGTTTCCTTTAAAACCATATCCACTTTTCTTTACTTCCAGCAGAAATGGTGAAGATGAGCTAGAAGTAGTCACTTGGGAAATAAAACATGATGGAATTTTCTTCACTTTTGGATCAGAGCTTTTAAGTTATAACTCCCTCAGAAAAGAAGCAAAGTAGTAAGAGTTGATCCTAAAGGAATTTGCATAGCTGCAGTGCACATCTAATGTGAAATCCATATAAGGTATAAAAAGAACCACCATGAGCTGATGCTTTAAGTCTTGCATATCAAATTACAAAATCAGTAAAGGCAAGATTCATCAGCAATTGCAAAAAAGTACAAAATCAGTTAAGACAAGATTCAATCTCCTTTTGGGTGCATAGGTAGAGCGCAACCAACCGTAGTATCAAACTGCAAGAAAAATAATCTGAAACAGTGAAAGATTGAGGTGGATATGGCGTGGAAGGGCGGCCATTCCCAAAGGAAGGAGGAGAGGAAGAGATGGGCGTGGACAATGCTCGCGCGCGTCCAGAAAGTGTGGAGCCATAGCGTTTGGAGGGAGCCAGCGTTCCTGAAATATTGTTTTAACGCGCAAGTAGATTCCAAGCCGTTGGATGAAGGTCCATCAAGATTGACGGGCAGGATTGAAAGCTCAAGGGACCTTGTGGACCGTAGGATGTGAATGAACCATTGGATTGGTTTGAAAGGGGCCTTGAAGTGCATTTTGGACTTCAATTTCATTAAAAATTTTCAAGTTGAGATAAAAGTTGGGTCCCAAGCTTTTGAAAGGTGAAGTTTCTTCATATTAAAAAAACGGTTCAAAAATCAGTTAGGTTAAATTCCTTAGACAGATCACTCTTAGTAGCGTGCAGTAGAGAAGTGTCGTTAGATAGAATAAATACATCATCTACGTAAAGTGCTATGTGAGCTGAATTGGCGCCTATATGCTTTGAATAAACATTACAGTCAGCTGAATTATTTGCAAATCCTAATTGAATGAGATAAGAGTTGATTCTATCAAATCATGCTCTTCCGAACTGTTTCAGACCATAGATTGCTTTGTGCAGCTTGCACACTTTGTGCTCTTGGCCTTTGACTTCGAATCCTTTCAGTTGGAAGGTGTACAGTTCCTCTTCGACATTGTCGTTGAGAAATGTTGTCTTGACATCCATTTGGTGCATTTTGATGTCTTTCGCGGCTGCTAACGCAATCAGAGTCCTGATTGACTGCATCTTGATGACATGACTGAAAATTTCTTGATAATCCACTCCTTGGACTTGAGTGAATCTTTTAGCCACCAACCGTGCATCTTGAAGATCCACTTGTTGTCGATAACTCTCTTGTGAGTGGGGAAGTCGACCAATGTCCAGGTCTGATTCGTCAAAAATGAGTTGTACTCGCTTTCCATAGCTTCTTCCCACTACACAGCATCCTTGGAGTTGATTGCTTCGGCTCGGCTCTCTGATTCTTCTGATGAAGTCCAGAATGATTGAGGTGCATACCTCTCAGAAACTGTTTGAGTCCATGTGGATCTGCGGACGTTGGATTGGGCCAGGATGCGATGATGCTTCTTCTTGAATTTCTCTAGATTTGCTCGAGCTAGCTTGGTCTGGTCTGATGATAGGTACTGTCGGCTGCTCGGCTTCTGTAACTGTAGCTGTAACTGCAGTTTCTGTAGAAGGAACATCAATGTTGGAAGAATCCATGCTACATAAAATAGGATCAAATGACATAGCATTGTTTATCGATGGTTGTTTGAAATCATAATATGTATGTTCTTGAAATATTACATCCCTAGAGGCAAATACTGCATTGGTGGATAGATCATAAACTTTATAAGCTTTATGTTCAGCAGGATAGCCAATGCAAATACATTTATTTGTCCTATGATCCAGCTTCTTCCTAAGCTATTTAGGAGTCTGAATAGAACATATACAACCAAAGATTTTTAAATGGCTGACACTAGGCTTATGCCCATGCCAAACTTCATAAGGCGTTTTGTTGTTGACGGCTTTGGTGTTGGATCTGTTCTGCACGTAACAGGCTGTGGCAGTTGCTTCTGCCCAGAACTTCGCAGGTAGGTGTGCTTGATGTAGCATGGACTTGGATGAGTTGAGAAGTTTTGGAGGGTTTGCGGACCCCAAGGCAACCCTAACCCTAGTTAATAAGTGAGAGGGATTTGGCACCCTGCGTGTGTAAGTCCAACCCGACAATCACATAGAAATTGGATTAATTAGAAAGTCAATAAAAGGACTTTAGGCCTTTTTGCGAGACTTTTAATGTCACAGGGTGCTAAATGTCAAGTTAGTGAATAAAGTTGGGTTTCCCTCCAATTTGGATGGTCCCCGCTCTTTTTTAAATTTGAATAATTAGAGAGGCAGAAATGGACCAATAGGATTCAGAGGCCAGGGTCCTTCTCTCTACTATAAAATCCAAGATCTACTCAATCTAGCATCATAGAGACGGAGTTAGTTGTCACGCATAGGTTTGTTCCCATGAGAGCGATAGTTTAGTTCAGATTTCAGCATGAATGGAAGATCTAAATCTAAATCTACATCCATAAACCCTACTCATTAACACTAAGATCCATTAACACTATGATCCACAACAAAGATAGCTTACTCTCTCTCTCTCTCTCTCTCTCATAAAAAGTATAATAACACTCAATCCCAATAACATTATGATCCAATAATTAGCAAAACCAAAGAAAGCATGAGAGATGGAGAAGGAAAGAAGAAGAGCAAGGACATTCATCAATCCATTTCTGAAGAGAACCAATCTACTTTATTGAAATGAGGAGATTTTACAGACTCCTTTGGTTTTGTTCATAGAACCTTTAGTTTGAAGGGCGAAGATTAACTCCCAGCAGATTTTCAGAAACATCAGAAAAACCGTCAAAAAATACCAAAAAATCATCAAAACCCTAAAAATACAAAAAAAGAACCTTTGTCCGATTCACTATGCACAAGTGTGATTCAGATCTATCTACTGCCAGGTCGATTAAAATACCAAAAATAGAAAGGGTTTCAAAGGATCAGTTGTCATATTGCCATATTTTTGCCAAAAAAGTCATTTTTTTGCAAAATTACCAGTATTACTCTTGATCCTTCGCCAGAACCTTCGCCGAGTTTTCAGAACATTCTATTTATAGTAGAATACTATTTTTGAGTTCGACGAAGATTCTTCTTGATCAGATTATAGAAAATCTTGAATTTTACCCTCGTCAACCATCAGAAACTGTATTTTCTTGTGTCATAAACCTTCGCCCGTTTTTCCATAATTGTATCTGTGTCAGATCTTTCCCCTGAGAGGTCGGCAAAGGGCAAGATTGGTACTATAACCAAGACGAAACTGAGCATACAAATTGGAAGGTTGTTAAGCGAGTCCTTAAGCGAAAGTTTATGGTAAGTAAAATTAAAATGAGAAAGCGGAAAATGGTTTGAGATCACATTGAATGGGTGAAACGTCTTAGATCTGATCAAACGACAATTCATCCACAAGGAATGGTGGAAGATATACCTGTCAGGATTGCAAGAGTACAGTTCATCATTACTTTTGTAGTGATGGACTTACCACAAGCGCCTAATGTTTACCGAGTTCTATTGGGACGTCCATGGTTACGAGTTGCGCAAGTAATTCATAACTGGGGTATCAAAAAAATCACTTTTGAAAATCGTGAATGTGCAGTTAAAATTGATCCTACATTTTGGACTATCAAACCAGTGGTTCAAAAAGAGGATGACAATTCGTCAACAACGGATCACACTTGTGACCGACCACAGAAAAAATTGGGAGTTCATTACAATTCTCAAATAGATACGGTCAATTGGAATGAAGCTCTTGCAACGATTGACTGTACAGCATGATATATATGTCAACAAGATAATCAATCAGATTTGAGCGAGATTTCCTTATTTGATCGAACTTTGGATACACCAATCACGTTTCCAATAAATGTGCTGAATGTAGCCTGGATATCAACGGAACCTATACCAGATCCGATCTTATGATGGCAATGCAGAACTTAGGGATGAGCAGATTCTAAATCATATGGATCTGATCAGATTTGGAGTGCGTAATGTTCCTGATGAACCAACAATCAAACCGCCCAAAGTAGTTATTTGAAGGAAGACAGGATCACAGGATTGCTGACAAAGAAACAAGCTAAGCAACATTAACATACGGTCCTGAAATGGAAAAACCTCCCTCGGAAGATTGATTCAAAGGAAGTGCCACCTTTATTGGATAAAGACAAAGGAAAAGTCAAGGATGATTCTTCAAGTCAGATTTCTAGTAAGACATCATCATCTAGGAAGTCTTCACCTTTGAAGAAAGATTTATCATCTCGAAAGTCATCACCTCCATGATCAATTCCAAAAGCATTCAGCAAATGCACGGAATCTGTCAGCACATATCTTCGACTGATTTCGTCACATTCACTTTGGATGTGTAGATGTAGTTGCCAAATCCTGAGTTTGCAACTCAGCAGTCAGCTTCTGATCTTCCATTTGCTGCTTTTGATTCAACAGCTCCTATTTGAGCTGGTCAATCTTTGCAACAGCCTCCAAGAATTCTGGATGGTCTGAGGCTCCGGTGTCTACAACGGACTTCCTACTGATCTCACACAAAGGATAACCAATCCCATCATAATTTTAAGTTCAGATGTTAAGTTTAATAACTTGAAGTCATTGAAGACTTGGCCATCTTCAAGGACTTCCACAAAAACTTACATTTAGAACAAATCTGCAGATTTACATCATTTTTGAACAGTCTGTCGAAATACACTAAGTGTCACAGTTTGCATTTTTTGCACTTTTCGAAAACTGTGACACTTACCTTTGACTTCTTCCGTTCAATTATTTTTTGAAGAAGTCAACTTGTTCACAGTTCAACAGTTTAACTGTTTTCAAAAACCTTTGTCCCTTTTTTGCATTTTTTCAAAAAATGCAAAGAGAGAATATTCCAGAAAGTCTTTTAGTTTTAAGAGTTAAACTGTTAAAGACACCTTCGCCAACTTTTTAAGAGCACCTTCAACTTGTTTCAAGGGCACTTTTGGCTTTCCCGAAAAGAGTGAAAGAGTTGAATTGTTAAAGAGATCCACATTTTTCTTGAGCACCTTCAACTTTCTAAGGACGCCTTAAACTTATTTTAACAACCTTCAGTTTTTTCGCAAAACCCCGAAGAGAGAGAAAAATGCCGAAGGGCGTCTAAAATAAACGAGGAACGTTCCAGCGACGTCCTCGTTTGCGTCAACGATATTGATTTATTGACCGTATATACTATGTACAGTTGTCACAAAAGCCATATACTTTCAAGTACAATGGCTTTCCTAATTAGATGACAAGCATTCAATGTAATCCATACACGGATGAAATCTATAAATAGACTGTCCAAGCACAAATCAGTGGTTGCTTCGTCCATGAGACGTATTATTTGAGCCTCCCAATTACGTCGTCAATTTTTTGTTGTAATTGCTATTTATATTGTGCTTCAGTGTAATATAGTAGTAGCACGTTTTTATTTGTATACAACGTAGATGAATGCTTGTTCTGATTGAATGCACTTTCATTCTTGTTTGATCGCGCTTGTATACTCACTCTGATCAGAACACGGATGTCTACGACTCCTCATTTTTTGATCAGACGATGGCTGTCTTTGACGCCTGAGGAACTAGCGATATCATACTGCTCTTCCATTTATTTCAAAACTATACTTCACATTTCGGCTCACAAAAAGATTGAGCTACTGATGTTTGCTTCTTGCTTATTCAAAGTATGGTTGTGCCAGATGCTAGAGTACAACCTCCTAAAATGCTTTTGCTATCATCCTTCATGGATGCCCAACTTTCGTTACTATAAGATTCAATTTGAAGTCCAGCTTCCTTTGAATAACATAGTCCATAAAACTCTTTCGATTCGTGGAGATATTGTACTACTATTTTTGCTAACTTCCAATGTAACGATCCTGGGTTTTGATTGAATTGGCTTAGCTTGTATACTAGAAATGCTATATCAAGTCTAGTGTTGTGATCTGCAAGATACAACAATGATCCAATCAGCCTTCGATAGGGTGTATTGGCCATTTGTTTCTCTTCTTCGAGAGTCTGCGGGCAATCTGCCTTGCTCAGAGTATCGTTCCAAGTATCATGGGAGTATGCACACCTTTTCGTTTGAGCATGTTAAAATCTTCAATGATTTTTTGAGTATACTTTGGTGGTGAGGATACAACTTGCCACCTTCAAAGTCTCTTTCGATTTGTAAGCCTAGATAGGTTTTTGCTTCTCCTAGGTCAGTGATCTCGAATATTTTAGAAATATTTCTTTTGACATCTGAAATCAATTTATCTTTTCTTGAGAAGATAATAGTGTCATCAACATAAACAATCAGAATGATAATTTCATCTTTGACATGTTTGATATAGACATTCGACTTGGCAAATAAAGGTTCGAAACCTAAAGAACATAGTGCTTTGTCCTTCTTTTTATACCATTGTCTGGCTGTTTGTTTCAGACCATAGATACTTTTAATCATATGACATCCAAATTCTGGATATTCTTGGCTTATAAAACCAAGTGGTTGATACATGAATAAATCTTCTTCTAATTTTGCATACAAAAAAGTAGTTTTCCCATCCACAATATGGATTTTGAGATCATGAGCCACTACATAAGTGAATAACAAGTGAATTGATATGTGTTTGATTACTGGTGAGAAAGTATCAGCGTAGTCGATCCCATATTTCTGTGAAAAACCTTTCACAGCCAACCTTGCTTTGTATCTAATGTTATCTCCATCAAGACCTATTTTGATCTTGTAGATCCACTTGTATTTAATTGGTTTTCTTCCATGAGGTACAAGTGCAAGTGTCTATACATTGTTCTTATACATCGATGACATTCATCTTTCTTTTTTTGAATCCAATGATCTTTATTTGGTCCATCAATAGCTTTCTCGAATATTTGAGGTTCGTTTGTGAAACCACAAAATTCGATGGCTATGTTTGTTGAAACATCCTGACCAAATCTTCTGGTGGTTTTCTTTGTCTATTAGATCTTCTCACAGTTTGTATAGGTCTCAAATTCTGGGTTCGACCTGTTCTGCTTGAATTCAGCTTGTGATTTGAGTCTTTTAGGTACTCGAATTTGAACTCCCTCTGAATCACGACTATGTCCAGATGGTAATTCATGTTCATCATCTGCTTGCTTTCCTTCTATTGTTGGTAACTCATAATAAGTCTTAAGAATTTCATAGCCGATTAAATCAATGTCTACTATGTACTTTGACTCATCGAATTTGACATCTCGAACAGCTTTTATTCTTCCAGTTTCGGGTATGTAGACTCGATAATATGAAGAAAGTAACTCGAATCCTACCAGAAAACCTTGTTCTGTCTTTTCATCGAGTTTCTTCCTCAATTTGTTTGGTATGTGCATATAAACTGCACATCCAAATGTCCGAACATGAGCCAGATTTGGCTTTGGCTTCCACCATATTTTGCGAGGAGTTTTATCCGATATTCTAGATTTCAGAATTCGATTCTGAAGAGAGTTCGACGTAGCCAATGCTTCCGCCCACAATTGCTTTGGTGCTTTTGCATGAGCCATCATACACCTGACAGCTTCCATAAGTATACAATTTTTTCGTTCAGCAATTCCATTGTGTTGAGGTGTGTATGATGCAGTCTTCGTATGCATAATACCTCGATCAGGATAGAAAGTTTTGAATTCGTTGGAAATGTACTCACCTTCACGATCTGTGCGAATTTGCTTCAACTTGTTGTCCGCCTGCTTCTATGTCCAATTCGTATACTCAACAAATTTCTTGAAAGCTCATAATTTTGTACGAATAAAGTATACTACAGCGAACTTGCTGAAGTCATTAATAAAGATTATGAAGTATTTTGCATCACCTAAAGACAATACTTCGAATGCTCCACAAATATTCGAATGTACAATTTCCAGTACCTTGGTTGCTTTATAAACATCTTTACTAAAAGGTGTTCAAGTCATTTTGCCTTTAAGACAAAATTCGCAGGTAGTTCGAATATCTCAACTCTTGATTTTGACTCCTTCAATTCTTTGACTCTTATTGGCTTGGTACAAGGCTTCCAAGTTTATGTGACATAACCTCGTGCCACAAAATATCTGTCGATTCTTGAGTTTCATTTGTTTGTTCGACTCGAGTTCGAATGCTCAAGTGATACAAATTTCCATTTCTGTTACCTTTAGTAGCTAGGTTATCAGAATCTTCATCGAACAATCTACAAGAGTCCCTTGTGAAGGTTACTGACATTCTTGTGTCTACCATCTTTGCTACAGATAGAAGATCTTTATCGAGAGTAGGAACATAGAGAACTTCTTCCAGTTCTTGTCACCCTGATTTGTGTCTAACCACAACACACCAGTTCCATCAACTTCATGTTTAGAATCATCTCCAAGTACAATAAATCTCGAATAATTCGTCTTCTTATAGTCAGATAAAATTTGTTTCGAGAAAACAAAATGTGAGGTGGCTCCCAAATCAAGTACTACTTCTCAAATTTTTGAATTTGATAAACAACATAGATCAGCACAAACATATGCTGCTAAGTTTCTTGTCATCCTCTCTTCTGCTGCTCTGGAGCATTCTGCTTTGTCTTCGACAAAATTTGAATTTGAAGGTTCGCTTCGATTCTGCTCCTTTTTGTTCTTGGGATTTCGATAACTACTACTGCATGACCCCGTTTATGACAACAAATACAATCACTTTTTGGATTCAACCAACACTTGTCTTTTGTATGACCTGATCTTTTGCATCTGTTGCAAATCTTTCTATCATCAAAATCTTTCTATTGTTTTTCTGATTGTCGATCATTTGTCTTGGATTCATCTGAACGATTTCCATTCTTCTTAGACGATTTCCTCTTAGACTTATACTTCTTTGAAGATCTATTATTCTAAGTAAATAGAGCTTGTTTTGAATCACTATTATCATCATAGCGTTTGCAAGCTTCTACTTCCTCTTTGACTCCATCTATCACCTTTTGAAGTGTCATAGATGAATCTTTCGCCAGTAAAGTTCGAGTTGTGTGGAATGACCTGGGTAGGGCTTGAAGGCTCATGATAGAGCTAAACACAATACCGATCTTAATAAATCTCTAAGAGATTTTCAAGTTGATGACTGGATATATATATCTTAGGATTCCAAAAGATGTAAGATGTTACATACATGAAAGCATTATAAACTGTCTACCTGTTATTGTAGACCATTCAAGATTGTACTTAGAATTAGTTCTTTGGTGTATGAAATCAATCTTCAAGAAAAATTGACTGCACACCTAGTATTTCATGTAAGTCATTTGAAATTTAGTTTACATGAAGGTGATACAGTTGGATCAGTATCCCATTTGGAAGATTTGTCGCTTAGTGTACCTTTGGAACCTGAGAAGGTGCTCAGAACCAGAGATAAACAATTGAGGAATCGTTCTATCTTTGAGTGCTTAATTCGTTGGAAAGGTCGTACTGAGAGGATGATGATTCGTGAGAGAGAGTTGATAGCATAAAGAAGAATTTTCCTAAGTTTAGCTTCTAAGGATAGAGGCAGTTTAAGGAGGGAAGAATGTTATGTCCATGACCAGTACATAGGACTCAATATATTCCTAGTCTTGGATACACGGTACTCTAGTGAAACAAGCTGTTAGTTATGCCATGTCATACTGGAAGTGACTCGAAAGTAAATAATATCTTTGTGAGGCCCGTAACACACTAAATGGAGTTAGTCGAAGGTTTGGGACCGGTGCATGTGTAGAGTTATCAATAGCAATTCTATGAATAGAGGATCCAAGCATAGAGACTCTATTCTAGAGGAATCTATGTATAGAAGAGTTAGGACCTTGCATGTCTATGTGCACAGGTGGTTCATGGCTCTATAAGAAGAGGCCAAACTCGCCCTACTCCTCACATTTGTGATTGATTCATTGTTAGGCTCTCACTCTACTTTCAAGCTTCCTATTCCTTGGCTTGGGGGTGAAGCTTCTAGAGTTTGATTGGATGCTTCTATTTGGTTGGGTGGTTTCTCTATAGTGTGTTTTCGATTGTGTTTGTCTTTTAAGTAGGATCTTGAGGAGCTTTCCTTACTACCACCACTCTTCGGTGGATGTGATCACCCTGATATCTGATCGTGCATTTGTTTTTAAATTAGTCCTATATCAGGACAGGAGCTGTTCTGCACTATTTCTTCTTTCCCTATAGGCTGTTTTTGGTGGCAGATCACCCGTCTTCTGGTAGCTTGGCGGTTTGGAATGCTTGACGTCTTTCTTCGTTCGGTTCGAACAAGTGGTAACAGAGTTTTTTAGTTCACTAGTTCCACTTCCTTCGTTCGTTCCTCTACTACCCAATTTTAGCAAAATCCATTATTCAGAGAGAAGCAACACTTTTTGATCCATTACAAGACATCTTGTCAAGTTTTCATGGCTTCCTAAGCGTTCTTCCTCTTGGAGTCTAGTGAGAGATTAACCACCTCCAATTACTCTATTTGGAAGATGAGGATGGAGTCGATTTTTATCCTCCAAGATGTAATGGATATTGTCTTTGCCACTTGAGGAGGATCCTCAATTGCTTTAAGAAGTCCAAAAAGGTATAAGAAAAGAGCTAGAATGGCTCTTCACTATATAAAGATGAATGTCTCAAATGAAGTTTTGAGAGAAGTTGGTGCTTGCACCTCATCCAAGGAGGCTTGGAGACACACTCAAAGCCATATATGAGGCCAAGAATACCTCTAGACTACTCACACTAAGGAATCAAAATTTTCAAAGTTGTCAAAGACGTGATGAGAGTGCATCCAACTATGTTTTGAGAGTAAAAAATATCCATAGAGAGCTTGCATGCATTGGAGACCACATCAATCAATGTGAGCTAGTGAATGTTATCCTCAATGGCTTGAAGGATAACTCTCACTTGTCCAATCATATCCAATCAAGGAGGAGCTACCAAGCTTGGAGGCCTTACAAGGAGTGCTTATTGCTGAAGAGTGTAGACAAGAAAACAAGCTTATGAGGATGAACAAACTCTCAATCAACAATGATGGAGATGGCAAAAATTTATTTGTCAAAGACAAGCACAAAGGGAGGAGCAAAGGGCAACACCAACAACACTTCAATAAAGACAAAGACAAAGACAAGGACAAAGATGGAGAGGAGGAGAATTCCTCTCAAGCTTCTGCATCAAAATAGAAGAAAAAGAAGATCAAATATTTCTTTTGTGGCAAGAAAGGCCATTATGCCACAAATTGCTTCAAGAAGAAGAATTAATTCAAGCAAGCTAACATTTCTAATGTGAGAGAGAGAGAGAGAGAGAGAGAGAGAGAGAGAGAGAGAGAGAGAGAGAGAGAGAGAGAGAGAGAGAGAGAGAGAGATGCTAATGAGAGTGATATAGAGGGATCTCTTATCGTGTCTAGTTTTTCCTCTTCTCCTTTCAAAAAAAATGGTTTCTGGTATATTGATAGTGGAGCTAGTTCTCACATGTGTAGCTCTAAAGAATCTTTTTCTACTCTTTTTCCTTAGAATACATAAAGCTTGTCCTTGGTTATGTTGTGAGGCTTCTTTATATGGCAAGAATTTGTCAGTTTTGCTCATTCTTTTTTAGTTTTAAGCACTTTTCTTTTTTAACCTTCACCTTGGGTATTAAAATACTACATACAAGCAAGTTTCATGTTTGGTCCTATCAGAAACAAGGAGATTTCTCTTGTTTCAATTTTGAACAAATAGAAGTGTTGCCAATGACTTTGTAGTTATCCACCTACCAAAAAGCACACTATTGGATGCAAGTGGGTGTTTAGAATCAAGTACAAAATGATGGTTCTATCAACAAGCTCAAAGCAAGGCTATGTGCAAAAGGCTATGCTCAAATTAAAGGCCTTGACTATGAAGACACATTTGCACCCATTGCAAAGATGGTGACTATAAGGATCATTTTCTCTATTGCATGCTACTTTAATTGGAAAATGTTCCAACTTGATGTTTGTAATGCTTTCCTTAATGGATATCTTGAGGAGGAGATATATACGGAGCAACCACAAGGCTTTATCAAGCAAGGTGAAGAATTTAAAGTTCGCCTACTTTTCAAAAGCTTATATGGGCTTAAGCAAGCCCGAAGATCATGGTATGCAAGGCTCAACTCATATCTCATCTCACTTGGATTTGTTCTAAGTGACTATGATCCTTCCATGTACATAAAGTTTGTAAATAGTCATCTTGTTATTCTCAACATCTATGTGGATGACATTATCTTAAGTGGGTTGCATGAAGTTAGCATATGAGACTAAAAGTGCACTTAGTAGTGAATTCAAAATTCAAGATCTAGGAGAGCTTCACTACATACTAGGCCTAGAGATAGATCTATTTCATGATCATGCTTTCACAAGTCAATCTAGATATGCTCTTTCAATGC
Organism: Diphasiastrum complanatum; assembly: GCA_029204225.1. Classification (NCBI taxonomy): domain Eukaryota; kingdom Viridiplantae; phylum Streptophyta; class Lycopodiopsida; order Lycopodiales; family Lycopodiaceae; genus Diphasiastrum; species Diphasiastrum complanatum. The sequence goes on along the minus strand of CM055099.1, from coordinate 44,751,307 downwards.
CAAAAAAGTTTCATATTGAAAATTGCAAGAGTATAGATACACCTATGGAGCATATTGTAAAAGATCCTAAGAAGGGAGATGAAAGATCCTTCAAGGAAATCACCCTTTTTAGGAGTCTTATTGGCTCCTTGATTTGGTTGACCATCACTAGGCCCGATTTGAGATTTTGTGTGCATAAGCTAAGTCAATCAATGCAAGATCCAAAGATCTATCATTGGATATTGGCCAAGAGAGTCTTGAGATATGTATCTTCTACGTATGATTATGGATTATTATACAAAAGTGAAGATCTATCAATGGAAGCCTACTCAGACTCGGATTTTGCAAGTGACAAGGTGGATAGAAATTCCACAAGTTCCTGCACAATATTTCTTGGAGGAAATCTTTTATCTTGGATTTCCAAAAAACAAGACACCATTTCACTATTAGCTTGTGAGGCCGAGTATAAGGTCCTTACAACAACAACAAAAGAGGTGCTATGGATCAAAAGACTACTATTAGAGCTCAAGTGCATCAAAGATGAAGATCTACCTTTGATCAAGTGTGAGAACATCTCGGCCCAAGTCCTTGCCAACAATCCTATCTTTCATGCAAGGAGCAAGCATATTGAAGTTGCACATCATTTTGTAAGGGAAAAGCTTATTGGAGGAGAGATCAAGGTGAAGCACATTGAATCATCTTCATGCATTGCCGATCTTCTCACTAAGCCATTGCTCAAGAGTGCTTTCATCAATTTTGGCTTGATTCCAAGATCTATGTTAAATTAGAATATATCTCTTTTAAGGAGTGTTGTGAAAGTTTGTAAAAGTTATCTATGTTGAGTGAGGGGTACTTAAATTTTTTTAGACCTCATAACACATGTTAGTAGGTGATAGGGCCAAATTTGGAGTGTGATGCAGCTCGAGCTAGCTTAGGCTTTGTACATTTCTCATGATGAGAGTGGATTAGTGACAGTTTCCTATGTGTTGGCATGAGGTCAAGAGTCCAATTAAAAGAGAGAAATTCATAAAATTGGTCCAATCAAATTTGAGGGCCCATATGTCACTAATCCAATCAAATTAGGCAAGATTTTTACATTGTGGATAAAGTGAGATGTGCACCCAATATAGCTGAAGATCATAGATGCATTTATGACATTTTTGGATCTGATTTTTCATAGAGGATATATATTGGAGTGGATTGCCACACCTCTCCACACATATGCTAACTTTGATACCAATACCACAAGTAGAAGAGTTTGGATATTGTGCAGATAGAGACAAGACGAGACAACTTGAGCTATATTTCTCAAGCAACAATGACAGAATTGAAAGGGCTCTTGATATAAAAGCCAAGGTGTTGAATGAGGATGTGAGCATTAAAAACAAGCATGTGTCTTTTCACGTGCAAAGTTTTGCAACTAATCCAGATGGCATGACTCCCCATCATGCACTTGTGATGATTTCAAGCGCATGACAAAGAAAAAATCCGCTCCTTACAAGCATATGTATTTTGTTTATATAGTTGTTTTGGGATTAGATATCAATACTAATATGTGCATTCACCAACCACGTCTCTCCTCATTTGAGCTATTTTAGATTTTCAGTAGAGATAGGAATGTGTTTGGTTATTGATGTATACATTGTGTCTTGTTTTAGTTGCATCACTGCGTCCTAAAAGTCTATGACAGATCCGAAAGCGGTCATTTGTCTTAGCAGGTTCTTGAATTGATTGATGTGATTCTGCAAAGAATCACCATTCATCATCTTGAGGGAGTAGAATTTCTTCCTGAGATGTAGCTTGGAAGCTATATCTCGCACTTCGTATAGTGTGCTCAAGATGTCCCAGACTTCTTTCGATGTCTGAGCCTCGGATACATGGCCGATCTGGGTATCCATGATATTGAGGATGATCAACATGAAAGCTTTTCCATCCTTCAGCTTCCATCTGGCAATTGTCGTGTCGTCTGCTTCGGGTTTCCCTTCTGCACTTGTAACAACGTCGTACAATTCTTTTGCCATTAGTACAGTTTTCATCTGAAATTTCCACATATGGTAATTGGCTCCATCAAGCTTGTCCATGATAGGACTAGCTTTCCCTTGGGAATCCATGTGGAAGAATTAGTCTAAGTGATAGGAGAAACTATCAGTGACTTAAGTATGAAAATCTGATACTGAAAATATAGAACAGAAAAACAATTACTCTATCGGCTAGTAGAGTCTTGTACTGTGGAAGCTAATCAAGCTATGAAAATAGCTCTGATACCATGTTGGAGAGAGAGGGGGAGAATGTATGACGAACATGAACGAGAAACGAACTCGAACAAGAAACGAACTAGATCAAAAAATGTTCGTGCACAACAGAATGAATTATACAACTCTCTCCGTAAGCATGACTACGCCTATCAGAATGACAGAACTTTAGTGATAGAAATCACGGTCATTCTAGATTATGTAGCCAAACATTAATAGATGAAACACTAGATGAATAATTTGTCGCTAATAGCAAGACAAAATTATATGTCGCGAATGATTCGCAAAGATCTAGACTGTGCTCGACTGATAATTAGTCGCAAATGATTCGTGAAAGACAAGACTGAATATTAGTCGTCTATTCCCAGAAAGAACAACTAGAAATATAAGACAAAATGAATAATAAACATAGCAATATTAACACAGATCTGAACGCAGAACAATGAACTGTATCAGATTAAGTATATCATGTATACATGTCAATAATGTGGTAGAGCACAATACAATAGCAGACGAAACCGCGTGCCCTACGAAGCTTATTTCAATCTGTAATAAGGGATAAAACCTTAATTCTGACAAAATAAAGAATCAATGCACAGGGCATCTACTTTGTCTGTCTTCGTCTTATTTCTCGACTCATCATATGAATCATCTATCTTTCTCCTCAACCTCCCGAATATGCAAAATGGTATCCAGTATGTATATACATGTCTGCAGATGTAGAAAGTACAGAGTGGATGTGCTGTCTGTAGGAGATCGTGGGTGACCGCAATCATTGTCCAATCTGTTAGCGCAACTGCATGGGGTGAGCGTGAAAAGGGTGCGACGTTAGTCAGTGCTGAAGTGCCCATTGGTGATGACGATGCGAAAAGCGTGTCACTCTTACGAGTAGCCTTAGGATTAGATTTACAGGGTGCCTTTGTTTTTAGGACACCTCCGGCATTTTGTAAGGTAGTGTTCCCTTTTCGCCTGTCATCATAACACAGTGTCGCGATTCATTCATATTTTTTTCATCTGTTTGAATTTGCGTGTAAATATGCAGACTGCGCGACAATGTTAGTAAATATGCAGCATGAATGGAGGCAGATTAAAAATGGGATTTAGGAGAGTAGGAGTAAATCCAACAAAGATCAGGGACATGGATTGGATCTTGAATGATCTGAAATCCTTCACATGGTATCAGAGCTATTGTATTTCAGGTTATGAAAGGATCAGCCATCTCTAGCAAGGATTTGGAGGAGTTACCAATGCTAGAGCATGCTAGATTGACTTCTACTCAAAAATCAGCATTGTTGCATATGTAGAATTGATCTTTTGTAGGTCAAAACTCAATATAGGATTATATACTTGATCAATTTCGATTTCACACTTGGCTTACTAGAATTAGCTGATATTTGGCGCATTAGGAAGGTCTCATTGGACACTACAAGATGATATATCAAGTTTTTAGAAATTGCATGTACAATTTGAGATATTCAATTTTTTGTGATTTTGTCAAAATCCCAATTGTGATTGGATCTATAGTTTGTGAGGTTACTGAACTCATTTGAGTGTGTTCCAACCTTAGGAAGTGGCAAGAATCATTAGATTGAGGATAGATCATAGGTTGATCAAGATTTCACTATTCTATGTGTTGATTTTCTAGTTAGAAATGCTAGAAGAGATTTGAAAGGTTCCATATCTTTGTGATTTCTTCTTGAGTTCATTTGTTGACATTTAAGAGAGTGCTTTGTGCATTGGAATAGGTTGAAAGAGAAGATCAAGTCACTTCAACATGGCTACAAGTGACGGCTTTATGTTGGAGAGCAATGATAGACTTATCTCAATCAACTATTCTACTTGGAAGGTGAGGATGGAGTCCTTATTGGAGATGAATGAGTTGATGGAGATTGTTGCAGGTGTGGAGGAGAGGCCTCAAGCACCTCAAGATCAATTGAGGTATGACAAGAGAGCAAAGAAGGCTCTACACATGATTAAGGTGAATGTTACCAATGAACTTCTCAAGGAGATTGGTAAATGCACATCATCTTTGGAGGCTTGGGAAGCTTTGAAGAAGCATTATGAATCCAAGTCTACATCAAGAGTTCTTATTCTTAGGAGGCAAATCTTTCAAAGTTTGCAAAAGAAGGAAGAGAGTACTCATGCTTTTGTTTTGAGGGTTAAAGCATTCCATGATGAGTTAGCATGTATTGATGAAAGCATTAAGGAGGTAGAACTTGTGCAAGTTATACTTAATGGCTTTTTTTATTATCATGCTAATATTGTTCAAAGTTTTGCTATTCAAAATACTTTGCTAAGTATGGTGGATTTGCAAGAGATCTTAGTGAATGAGGAGTATAGGCTTCAATCAAGAGGAGGTGGATCTACATCAACATCTCATTATGAAGAGGAGACTATGTTTATCAAAGGCAAGTTCAAGAAAAAAGGCAAAGACAAGTGGTCTAAAGGGCAAGATCAAGGTGAGACTTCCTCTTTTGGCAAAAAGAAATATAAGTCTAAGTTGAAATGCTTTTACTGTGAAATCAAAGGGCATTTTGCAAATGAATGTTTGAAGTAGCAAAGAGATGAAGGTAGCAAGCAAATCAAATTCACTACTAATGATGAGGATCTAGGTGGTTGTGATTCTCTTTTGATGTGTTCTTCAAGTCCAATATCAAGTGAAGGTGACAAAGATTCATGGCCCGATTGATAGTGGAGCTAGTTTACACACGACTAGTCACAAGGAGTTATTTACTTCTTTGGTCACTTATGATGGAGCCAAGAAAGCAATTCACATGGCCAATGGTGGTGAGTGTGTGATTGAAGGTATTGGTTCAATTCCTATTTGTCTCTCTACTAATAGGAAAGCAAGACTTGATGGTGTTCTTTACATTTCTTCACTTTCAAAGAATTTTCTAAGAGTTGGTCAAATGATAGAGAAAGGATACTAGCATGGTAAAGTTTGGTGGTGATGCTTGTTTCATTACAAAGGAAGAAATCTTGGTTGCTAGGGGCAATAGACAAGGTAGACTTTTCAAGCTTGATGCTTTTGTTATGGCTAACAAAAAGGATGGAATGGAAAAGGATATTGGTCTCAACTTTTCAAAGTTCCCTTTTAGCATCAATAAGATTGGTGGATCTTATGCAGATTCTAAAAAGCTTCCTTATGCTAGATCTAGGTCAAGATCTAATATGCTTCTTGGAGATGTTCATCTTTGTGCTAACTTGGCTAGTTATGAGGATAATGATGGTGTTTCAATGGTTCTTCATGGCAAGTGCAAGCATGCAAAAGGTAAGGAAAGAGCTAACTTCATCAATGGTGGTAAAGGTTCTTCCTTGGAAAAGGTTGTTGCTAATGATTTCTTTGATCATATGGAAAAAGATGTTGTTAGGTGCATGCATGAAGGAGATGGTTCTTGTACATTCTTTTGTGAAAATAAATGTTACTTCTGTTAAAGCTATGCAAAAAATGACTTTTTTTAGGCGCACCTTGTTGTGTATGAACATGTCTTGTTGTGAATAATGTGTTCACTATAGTGATTGAGAGTGTAGGAGGGGCCTCATATTCCTGATCGAACAATCATGGTGTAGCATTTCAAAGATTTTGAGTTGTTGGATGAGGATGGGACATGTTTCATCATGATAAATAGATCATGGTGTAGCATTTCAAAGATTTTGAGTTGTTGGATGAGGATGGGACCTTACTTGCATTCTTACTCTTGGTTAGGAGTACACTAACATGTGTGGCACCTTTAAGTTGATGCACGGAAGCTCACCTGACATACACTTGGAGAAAATGGTTTGACCATCCACCAACACCCAAAGATTGTAGTTTATGTTTTTGAATTTATGGACCATTATCGGCCTTGTAGCAAGTGGTGATGCAAAAAACATAGGTAAATTTTGACGAACTTTAAGCAAGACGAAAGTAAGTGCAACAAATTTTTGTGGCAAGTAGAGGAAGCATGCTTCAAGGTAAGCGTGAGGAAGGGCATGTGGCCATCCCATGAAACTCTTCTCCTTCCATGAATGTGCCTTTCATGATAACAGGCCTGCTGGTGGTGGCGCCTTTAAACCTGGGGTCGGCCCTACGTTTTGGGGCAGAGAGAGAGATCTATATATATATATATATATATATATATATATATAGCGAGAGGAGAGGAGAGGAGAGAGATATGGCCATGGAGGCCGATAGCAGATGGTATCATAATCGCAGCATCCATGTAGCAATGAATCAATGACGATCGCCCTATAAGCCAGGGAATACTGCATGTGGATCGACTGAAAAATGTATCAAATCCTGGATCGGAATCCATTTGGTGGATGATCTAATGCAGGAGCAGAGTTATTGTTGGCAATCGGATGGATCCATGGATCCCGACCACAATTGGCAGAAGCTGAAAGCAGAACAGCCATGGCCTGAGGAGCTTCGGGAAAATGATGACAGACTTGTGCTGAACGTCGGCGGACAAATGTTTGAGACTTTTAAACAGACACTGTGTATGGAAGCGGATTCTATGCTGGCCGCACGGGTGTTGAGGCACCTTACTCATGAAAACGCGCAACTCTGGATTGATAGGGATGGGCAGAGATTCAAACATGTCCTTAATTATCTCCGAAACAAGACAATCTGGCTGCAGGATGTTGCATCTTTGAGAGCAGTTCAGGAAGAGGCTGATTTTTATTGCCTCGCCGGCCTGCATGCCCTTTGCGAGGAGAAGATTCAAGATATTGAAGCCAAAGAAGAGGCAGCTTGGAGAAGAAGGCTCCACGATCTGCAAAAGGCTCTAAAAGAAGTACTGGCAAACGTGGACAATAACTGTACTTCCAGCCCTAGAAACAGAGATTTCGTGGTTGCTAGAATGAGAAGGGGCAGGGAAAATGAGGATTCAGTTTTTCGGATGGATGCTGATTTTTAGATGTTATTACTCAAGCTTTCGGGCTGTTTGCTATCATACGATGCGCTAGCAGTAGCATGCTCTGCACATATTCAAATTGTAACATAACGTTGTGATTCTCAGTTGTCTCGGTTTACCATATATTTTGTATTCGAACATTCAAATCGAAAAATTTCCAGCATCTCTCCTAAAAGTCTGGTTAGCCGTTCTTAATTTTCAGTACAAACTAGGGGGCAGCATTCACGGATATATCTGTCACCAAGCTTATCAAAACCTCATGTGTGTGTTTGAAGGTTTGATGTGTATCTTTGTTCTTAAACGTATCATTCCATTTCTCTGATATATGTATATATAATTTTTCCTACTATTAACTTCTGTGTCGATTCAATGAGTTTTTAGCACTCGGAGAAGATTTTCCTCAAAGCAACTAACATTATGTCCAGTTCAGCTTTTACAACTGCTTCACCTAACTTCCTTAATTAGTTAAGCCATTCTGTTGCATAACTGTTATTCATAGTGTTCTTGCATTGGTTTAAAAATATATTGTAGTTAATCTCAACTTCCAAGCAAGCTGCTCCACCAAGCCCCGAGGTTGTCATTTGTGGAAATTGCTGCTTAATTTGGACATCTCTTTGATCATTGATTAGATTGTCATATGAGTCCGGCCAAATTTTGATGTCAGTCATGCACTGACAACCCTCAATAAGTTCCGAGCTAATGCTCCTCAATGATTGGTCAGGATATTCACATATGGCAAGTGATGCTCTTGAAGATGCATTTCAATTTTCGCCTTTCTAGATATTTACTTATGTTTTTTCCTGAAGTGCAATAGCAAGATTAGCTTGATCAGTTTTATGAGATATACAATACCACACAATTAGAATACAGGTTGCTAGGCCCTGATATGTACATGCTGCTATTTAGACAGTAAGCTAGTTGTTTATACATGAATAGTTAAGGTTGACAAAATAGCATGCTTTTGAGTCCTATAAAAGATCTGCAGTTTGAATAATTCGATGCTATGGAGTTTACAAAGCTTTTGATAGGACTGCAAATTTTATCCAGGAATACTTATTCTTGATATTATAGCACAGTTTTGAGTCCTATAAACGATCTGAAGTATGAAGAATGCGATACCATGTAGTTTCCAAAGCTTACGATAGAGGACTCCAAGTTAACTGAAGATACCAAAACACTAAAACTTCACAGCAATTATGAAAAAAAAATGAGACTGCGCTCAAAAAGGTTAATTTCCTATGTCAAAATTCGTTATTGTCCAACAAAATTATAGAACAAGCTGGTAGAGGAACCTAAAAAGTGTTGGTGCATGTTAAGCAAACACTCGTGTTTGCTGGCCTCAGCAATCTGCTTCTCACCGTTTTCCTATGTGGCGATCCTACGTACTCTTTTCTTGACGCGCTCCTCCTCTTTCTATAAAAGAGGAGTCACGTAGACAATCAGGCATTATCCAAACAACATGAATCTTCGTACTCTCATTTGGTTCTTAGTTTCTATTTGACTCTTTTTTAGCAACGTTCTTGTTTCTATGTTCTCTCTCTTTGCAATTGGATGGATATAACGTACGTAATATTAGCAGCTTGTAATGCGCTCTCGCTCTCTCTATCTCTCTCTCTCACTCTCACACACTCTCTCTCTCTCTCTCACACACACACACACACTTTCCAACAGGTGCTCTTCTTTCCTTAACCAACAAGAAGTTCCGCGGCGGCCCATACATTCCTTCTAGTGTCCATAGCACACTGTTCCTTCTGCTACAAGCAACTGCTAAGATGCGTTGGCCTGGCTCGAAGTTTAGACAGCTTAGCTGCATAATCTTCTGCAATCATCATGGATAAAGAGAATGCACTCCAAAACTAAAAAGATTTAGAATAATGAAACTCTTCCAAGGTACAATCAGAGTAAATTTTACATACCATGAACAAGATGCATTAAGTGTGAAGAATTTTATTCTAATCTATGCGTATAATATCGAGACCATATCTTAGCTTCATCTTCAGGTTTATCGTTTCCTTTCGGTAGTCTTATAAAGACTGATTAATATACGACTTACATGAGAATTTTTACAGGTACACTGGCCAGCAATAGATGTATATAACCTTTTCTATTGGAGATGATATTATTTGGATTCTCAGATTTTGCAGACTCGAAGATCATTTTATGAATTGGAGGCATTTGAGGTTGTCCCATCACTTCTCCATTGAAATCCAAAATTTCACTTCTTCCATAGTTTCCTTTTACTGCAAATGTCAATCTCATAGCTCAATATAGAAAAAATAATTTGCACAGCAGTATATTTGTTGGGATTATATTCCAGCAAACATGTGGAGTTCTAGTTGTGGCACAAATGGATTATATGAATTAGTAATAAGTATGAGCCAGCAACAGTTCTAAGAGCATAGAGACTTCACATTCTTAAACCTTGCTCCAATTCTTGTTTCTGTGAAAGAGATATGCATTTGCTTTTTGGCCACAAACATCCACCATGCTACGTAATGCATGTTTGTATGACTTTAGATAAGCTATGGCATCACCAAAGAAGACTAGTTTCAGAAAGCATTGCAAAACCCTGCATGCTTCACATGGAAAATTCAACAAACAGAAATCTTTATTTTTCTTCCGTCTATGAAAGGATTCGCTTGGAAGATTCCTTCATGTTCCTGCAGAACACGATCAAATCTTGCAAGGTTGCCCTTCCTCAAGGAAATTATGTGTTGAGGCTACATTTGACGGATGACCTCACGGTTTTTTTTGGCATGTTATGAAATCTAAAGTCCATGAACAAATTTTCACATGAACATTGCGCTCATAATTAGGTTCTAAATAAAATCGAAAGACATGTTATAACTCATAAAGATGCATAAGCGAGGCTCCTGAGAAAATTCAACCCTGAAATGAGGTCTTCCTTACCATCCTTTAAGCTTGGGAAAGATTTTTCTAGTGACCTTCACACCCGGTTCAACAACCATCCAATTATAAAATTTGCCATATAAAAAAATGAAATAAAAAAAATTAGCATCAAAAATTTAATTTTCCTTTTTACAAAACCCCCCAAAAAAAACTACCGGAGGCAATGATGTGTTTAAATGTTCCATTGGTCAAGCCATTACTACATATAATTTGGTCCATGTGTAGCTCATGGCCTCCACCACTTATTGTTTGAGTGCCAAAATATTTGTGGTGATTGGCCCTCCTAGTGGCCATTGCCTAGTATGTAATGGATCGGTGATTTTTGTGGCAGACTATATTATTTTCCATAATCTGCCAAAATGTAAATTTTGAGAACTATTTTGATTCCATTTTCAAAACTTTAGAAATTATGAATTTAAATTATTGAAATCATGAAATTTCATAATTCCATTTTATAGTTATAGTAGCATTTTTTTTTCTCAATCAGTTTGAAAGATAAATGAAACTAAAACTTGAAGATTGATGGTGCAAATGTGAATAAGATATCAAATGGCACCAATCCATTACGTGAGATGATGGCCATTGGTTGAATCAATTTTCAAAATAATTTGTCTACCTTGCCTTATGTTTAGCGATGCTTGCCAAGTTAGCAGATTTAGCTCGTGATAGTTTACACTTGACTTGATGGTAGAGGTCTAGTGACATAGCACCTCTTGATTTCATTTGTCAATTTAGACCAATCATATTCTAATATGCACCAAAATGGTCCAATCATTGTAAGAGGTGGCATGCAGGTGGTCCAATAAAATTAAGAGGTTATGCTAGGGAGGTCCAATCATTTCACTCCATTACTACTCTTCATGAATCTTGAGCTACTATCGGAGTGAGATTGAGTCCATGCTTAGTTTTTTGAAAAGAGTTTTGGATGTAAAATGCTCCAACACTTAGAATAATTTCCACATTCTCTCTCTACCCGAGAGTTTGATGTAGCATTCTCGCTCTACCCGAGAGCTTGATGTAGCATTCTCTCTCTACCCGAGAGCAAGCCAATCCTATACTTAGTTTTTTTTCATCCAAAGTTGCCTCTCATTATGTGTGATGATCTTGTCATAAAACGTGGGGATGACTGGCAGCAAAAGCTTGAGCGTGGTCATGTAGGAACGAAAACGCAACAATTAGCAGCATAAGTACTCAAGATGAATGATTCATACAAAATTGTGCAAATGAACAACACAGTAGTGAGACAAAAATTGCACTCTGATTAATATCAACAGCGAGTACAATGGCTTGAAGTGATAACTTCAACTTGCTAAGCGTGATAACGCTGGCTACAGAAGAACTTTGATTATGATGTTAAAACAACACTTACATTGCTTGATTCAACTAGTAGTATATATTTACAAGTATTTTCAAAAAATATCTTGCAAGCATTGAATGCTATTTACACCAGTCTTTGTATATGTACAAAGTGGTTAACCGCCCTTGGGATATTTACGGTCCAGTTGTTTTTAGGGTTGATGATAAGTTGGCGATGTCGATCTGCCACTGTTGGAAAAACTCGAAAAACACGAAGGTGCCCTTAAACAGAGAAAGCATGTAAATCCCGAAGGTGCCTTTGAAGGAAAGGCGGAGAAATGCAAAAAACCTGACAGTGCCTTTGAATTGAAATCTGGTCACAGTGTCACATTTTTTTGAAGGTGCAAAAATGCGAGAAACCCGACAGTGCCTTTAAAATGAAATTTGGTCACAGTGTCGCAATTTTCCCGAAGGTGCAAAAATGTGAAAAACTCGATAGTGCCTTTAAAATGAAATTTGGTCACAGCGTCGCTTTTCCCGACATGTCACTTTTTCCCAAAAGTGCGAAAAATGCAAAAAAGGCAAAGGTGCCTTAAAACAAAAATGTTTTAAGGAAAAACAAAAAATTTGAAGGTTCAAAATACGTTGTCGGCCTTCGGCTGCATTTGCCTTAATTTGGCCATAATCTTTTCTCTCTCACTTAAGAAGCAATCATATAAGAAATCTAACAGATCTAACCACAATATAATGAACTTTTGCACACTCCTAAGATTGAAACACACTCTTGAAAAGTCCAACAACTTCAAAATCGAGAGATCCTATCAAATTTAGAGTTTTCTCAAAATGCAAAATATTGAATCAAGCAAAAGTTGTATGCAAAAGTTGGAATCTTGATACATCTAATAATAGAATGTAACATCCCCAACCATGAGAAATTTTTTTCTCCACATTCCAGTAAGTGGATTAAAAAATTAGCCTACTCCAAGTGATTTGACCTAAAATGATGCTAGGATCACAAAGATCCACTTTTTACACTTGAAAATGCTTGATTCGAACTAGAAACCACTCCAATTCACACTAAAATTGATGGCGCCCTCAAATCCACCTCTAGATTTGAAATATCCACCAACTTTTGCCTGGAACCTTCTCTGATATCATGTGAGAAATTCAGATCCAAAACACACTTAATGGATCAACAAGATCTTGGCTGAATTTGGATGCACATCCAGAGTCATTCACAAGCTAGAAATCATCAATCTACACATGCTAAAAATTGCAAAATACATGTAGATCTGATCATGAATAGTAAGATCTGATATGGTGCTGCCCTTGTCCATACAACAACAGCAACATACAACATTTCACATGTGTGGAATATCAAGTACAACAAGAAAGATCACATTCTATACACTAGAACTCAAGATGTCATGAGAAATATGCAAGAGATGAACATAGAATCAAAAGAGGAGTTGGCTACTTGCCGTAAACTAGCCCTAAAATAGCAACTTCTAGGTAATTCACCAAAAACCTAGTTTTTAGTGATGTATCTATATTAGCCAATTAGAATGGGTCCAAATCTGACCTCATTCATAAATCTACTTGCCAAAAATAGGAAAAACACTATTTAGGCCTTTATTGACATAAACAAACTTATCTCTAAGTTGAAATTTCATGTTGGCCTCAAAATTGCCAAAATAACTCAATTCAACTAGTTGAATTTTTCACAATCCCCATTAGACAATGAATTTCAAATAGAACAAACTTTTCTGTAAAAGACCTTTATAGACAAAGTAATTCTAGTTTTGACTCCAACCATATCTATCTTAGTGAATTCATAGTTTTCTCTCCTCATTTCAAAGCTAGAATTTGTTGCAATGTATTATCAACTTTTTGAGGTGTTGAGTCAGTTAAAATAGCAATGACCGACTTATACAGTGCTTTCCTATTTCGACGGCACCATGTGTGCTTAGTTCTAGAGTTATTGGGCCATCTTTCTTTTACGAGCCCATTGAGTGTTTTTAAGCAACTCATCTCTGTACTTACAAGCAGTTTTTGAATATACAGTTTGAAGTGAGCAATTCTGAAATTCTTGTTGCACTTGACGTTGTGCTGTGGTGATTGATCTGGTCGGGTGTTTTCAATTTTGTTTTCTTAACTTGGTATCAGAGCCCTTGGTGGCTGGAATCATCGGACAAGAGCAGAGAGCTGCAAATTCACGACGGTTTGTTAGCTAGGAAGCACAAAATCGAGTCTGTGGAGATTCGTGGAACGGCTCAAAACTATAAAAAAGATTCAGAGACAGAGAATTGTTGGTTGAATAAAAAAGCAAGCAAGTTTGAAGCTGAAAAATTCTTCTGGAGGGTTTCTTGGCGTTTGTCATTGGTTTGAATCCAATCGAATACCGTTTGAAGAGCGGTTTGGAGCAGAAGATAACCTGCAGTAGGGCGACCTCAGTCAGCTAGGAGCTGCAAAGGAAAGCTCAGGGAAAGCCTGAGTAAAGCTCGATATATTCTTCTCTTCAAAATTGCTAGGGTTTCAAGGGACAAAATCAGAGATATCTCCTTGTAGGAGGACGTTTTCAAAGCTGTAAGAGGCTGTGAATGGGCGCCCTGGTAGTGCGATTCAGCGGTAGGGAGACTACGACTGGCCGTGGAGGAGGAAGGCAGCTAGTGCAATTTATGAGGAGCTGCCATAGCCCGTGAAGGAGTGAGAAAACTCCATCGCTGGAAGAGAGAGGAGGAGGAGAGGTCGCGGGAGCTGTCGCGCGCTCAGTCCTTACCACCAACTAGCAGCCTGAAGTGTTCAGTAATTCGAAGGCCTTTGATCAACGCACAAATGTGTTGACAGTCGTCTGATCTTGATTTATACAGATCAACGATGGTCATTTCACAATAGGTGGGTCGTTGGATCTAAAGGATCCGTTGGATTGAAGTGAAAAAGTCTGAAGGGGTCTGAAGTTCAAAGTGCATTGCAACTTCATTAAAAATCTTCAAACTGAAAAAATTGTTGGGTCTCAAGTCTCTGAAGGGTGAAGTTTCTTCACATTGAAGAAACAGTTTAAAAACCCAAATTGCCCTTATTTTCACCTCTTTTAGCCTATTTTGACCAAACGAAAGGCTATAGCCTCCAAACGAAGGGCACCTAACTGTACCTACAAGTACGGTACACCAAAACAGAGTGATTGCCGTGGAGAAAGCGTTTGAAGTGCACCAGAAGTGATTTCACCATTCCACTGGACAGGAAGCTGGGAGTTGGTGATGTGAAGCATTTTGGAAAACGACGCCAGTTTGGCTTTCAATTTGGCGAAAGAGCGGCGGGTGGCCTGGTAAGCTAAAAATTGCAGATCATTATCATCGATTTCTGACGTCACGGTTGGCTCTAGCATACACTTTATAGCCTACAGGTGAAGTTTTAAGCAGTTTGGAGATGGCAAACATCAATGAGGCAATTTTGGGTGATGCAAGCAAACTTGATGGGGCTTCTAACTACAACATCTGGAAATTTAAAATGAAGAGCATTTTGATGGAAAAAGAGTTGTGGGAAATCGTGGCAGGTATTGAAGTCCGACCAAATACCACTCTAGGTGACATAAGGGCCTTTGATAAAAAGGCACAGAGAGCATTATCCTTGATCAATCTTTCAGTGAAAGACCATGTGATCACTCACATAAGTGATGCCACGACGGCTAGGGGAGCTTGGGAAGCTCTTAGAATGCAATTTCAAACTTGCAATCCAGCTCGAGCCATGTTCTTGAAGTCGAGATTGAACACAGTAAGGATGGAAGAAAATGAATCAGTGGGATCCTTCTTCACCAGGATAAAGGAACTGAGAGACCAACTTGTGGCGATTGGAGAACCAATCAGAGATATTGAATTGGTACATACCACAATGAGCAGTGTCTCGGAAGGGCTACAGATGTTTGTGAGCGGCATTGCTTCGAGGGAGAGGTTGCCTACTTTTGAAGACTTCCACGGAATCATGTTGCAAGAAGAGTAGCGTCGCGAAGTGGTGAAGTCAAGACAAACTCCACAGGAGGATCAAGCCTTGCTTGCTAAAGGCAAGCAGAAAGGATGGAAAAGGATTCCTAAGAAATCCAAGGATGATTATGACGAAGGAGAATCGTCATCAAAAGGAAAAAATAAGAAGAAAGGAAAATGTTACTATTGCCACAAACCGGGCCATTGGGCACGCGAATGTTATAAGAAGAAAGCGGACATAAAGGCGGGAAAAGAGACTCAACAAGGAAACATTGCCGAAGATGATGGAGAAGATGACGAGACAATGTTTTCTCATCGGCATTGGCATCCCAAGTTGATGATGGTGCCAGATGGTTCATGAATTCAGGCGCCACAAGGCATATGACCGGAAAACGTGATTGGTTTGAAAAATTCTCACCAATCCATGATGGGGATAAGGTCACTCAAGCCAATGGAGAGGAATACCAGATACAAGGTGTGGGCAATGTACCTGTGCAATTTTCTGATGGCAAAATTAAAAATATCCCTAATGTACTTTATGTTCCTGGACTCAAAAAGAGTTTGCTTTCTGTTGGTGTAATGGCAAATCAACATCTTAAAGTTGAATTTGTCAACGATGGATGCCTTATGAAGGATATGAACCATAACCACAAAGTGGTGGCAAAGGGTTATAGAGATAGTAACTGTGGCCTTTATAAATTGGATGCTGCAAAACTAGGTGAATATGGTTTGGCTATCTCAACAGCATCTCAATCCGAGTTATCGCACAGAAGACTTGGTCATTTGAACTATGGAAGCTTGAGATTGATGGCGAAGCTGAAGATGGTAATAGGGTTACAAGCATTGCAGGATGAAGACCATGCAATATGTGAAGGATGCATCATGGGAAAGCATCACAAAGAGACATTCAAGAAAGGTGGAGCTGCAAGAGCTAAGAAACCGCTGGAGTTAATTCACAGTGACCTGTGCGGCCCAATAAAGACCATGTCGTTGGGGAAAGCATACTATTTAATGACTTTCATAGATAATTACTCTAGGAGGACATGGATTTATTTCTTGACGAAGAAATCTGACGCTTTTGCTCGCTTCAAGGAGTTCAAAAGTTTGGTAGAGAACGAACTAGATGCACGCATAAAAGTGTTAAGATCTGATAGAGGGGGTGAATATAAATCTGATGATTTTGAAGACTTTTGCAAAGAACACGGCATTAAAAGACAATTTACACAGTCACACACGCCGCATAGTAATGGTGTAGCTGAAAGAAAAAACAGAACTATTATGGAGAGTGCACGCTCCATGATGAAGCAAATGGGCTTGACCAATTCACTTTGGTCAGAAGCGTGCAGTGCGGCAACGTTCTTGCAAAACAAGAACCCTACAGTTGCGGTTCCAAATGTGACTCCTGAAGAAGCATTTACTGGAATAAAGCCAAAAATCGACAAATTTCGTGTCATTGGATGTAAGGCCTATGTACATGTGCCAAAGGAGGAGCGAAAGAAACCTGATGCCAAAGCAATCAAGTGTATCTTCGTCGGTTATGATGAAAGAACGAAAGCTTACAGGTGTTTTGATCCTGTAATGAACAAGATTCACATTAGCAAAGATGTGATCTTTGATGAAACGCATAGGTATGAAGATGAAGACCATGCAAGAGGTGAAAGCATCAAGAGACTTCCCACAATTCTGGAGGAAGAAAATGAAGAAGATGCTCCACAAAATGATGCATGTGAAGATGAAAGTCGAGAGGGCAAATATGAAAGAACACCACCTATTCAAGAGCCTAGGGGGAGGTACTTGCCAATAGGAGCAATGAAGGAGAAACCGGTTGGAAGTAAGAGACATTACTTGGACACTCCTTGGGATACGAACTCTCCACGTAGTGTATCACCTGAATCTAAGATACCAAAATGGTATGAAAAGATCATGAAAGACGCAAAGCTAAATCAAACAGGATCTAGCACACAAAGTGAAGTGAGAAGGTCAACACGAGAAAGGAAGTCTCCCGATCGTTATCATGTGAACTATGCCCTAATGACTGACATTTTGAGTGTCGAGAGCCATCAATCTTTGATGAGGCAAAAGATCACAAAGAGTGGCAAAGGGCAATGGAAGAAGAGATAGAATCCATCCAAAGACATGATACATGGGAGTGGGTTGATCTACCACTTGGAAAGAAACCCATTGATAACAAATGGGTGTTTAGAACAAAGTCTCATGCAGATGGCACAATAGCAAAGTATAAGGCACGCCTAGTAGTGAAGGGTTATGAGCAAAGCAAAGGAATTAACTATGAAGAGACATTGGCTCCAGTGGCTAAGTGGACTACGCTACGTCTTATCATTGCCTTAGCATCTCATTTTGGGTGGAAAATCCATCAAATGGATGTGAAGTCTACATTTTTGAATGGTGACTTAGAAGAAGAAGTTTACATGGTCCAACCGCAGGGCTTCATGGCAAAAGGGCAAGAACAGAAAGTATGTAAACTACGCAAAGCACTTTATGGCCTTAAGCAAGCGCCACGTGCATGGTATGGACGCATTGACAGTTACTTTCTTTCACATGGATTTGTAAGAACAAATTCAGATCCAAATCTTTACGTTCTTATAAATGATGACAACATTGCCTTGATTGTACTTTACGTTGATGATATCATTATCATTGGCAATGATGAGAACCTTACTCGTTCTATCAAAGCCAACTTGTGCAAGCAATTTGAGATGACAAATTTAGATCTTATGCACTATTGCTTGGGTGTCGAAGTATGGCAAACTAGCAGTGATATCAGGTTATGTCAAAACAAGTATGTAGGCGAGATATTGGAGAGATTTCACATGACAGAGTGCAAACCTTCCATCACCCCTTGCAAAGCTGGTAAGAAATTATCTCGTATTGATGATAGTGCACATGTTGATGCTACACTATTTCGTCAGCTAGTTGGAAGTTTAATATATCTTACAACTACACGTCCTGATATCTGCTATGTTGTAAGTTTGATTAGCCAATTCATGTCATCACCCACTATGAACCATTGGAAAGCTGCAAAAAGGATTTTGAGGTATGTAAAAGGTACACCGAACCTTGGTCTAGTCTACAAAAGACAAAGTGTTTTACCTAAGTTGCAAGGCTATGTTGACGCTGATTGGGCTAGAAGTATAGATGATAGAAAGTCAACAGTAGGTTATACCTTCAATTTTGGTAGTGGCTGTTTTTCATGGTCTAGCAAGAAGCAAGATACTATTTCTCTTTCTTCCACAGAAGCCGAATATAAAGCGTTGAGTTCTGCTACCCAGGAAGCTATTTGGCTACGTAAGTTGTTATGTGAGATTGGCATGAAGCAGGTAAATCCCACTGTTATTTTCTGTGACAGTCAAAGCGGAATACAATTGGCTAGAAAAAATCTTTCTCTCACGCAAGGACAAAACATATTGAAGTAAAATATCACTTTGTGCGTGAAAAATTACAATCTGAAGACATAAGTATTGTACATTGTTCTATGTTGTTACAAGTTGCTTATATATTTACAAAAGCTTTAAGTAAAACAAAGTTTGAAACTTTTAGAGCCAAACTTGGCGTAGACCAAGTTATGTAAAAAGCTTTTACTTGTAATGCTATCATGGAGGTATGTTCCATGAATAGAGTATACTCTAAAATGAAAAGTGAAGTTGATCATTGAGGGAGAGAGTTAAAATAACAATGATCGACTTATACAGTGCTTTCCTATTTCGACGGCACCAGGTGTGCTTAGTTCTAGAGTTATCAGGCCATCTTTCTTTTACGAGACCTTTGAGTGTTTTTAAGGAACTCATCTTTGTACTTACAAGCAGTTTTTGAATATACAGTTTGAAGTGAGCAATTCTGAATTCTTGTTGCACTTGACGTTGTGCTGTGGTGATTGATCCGGTCGGGTGTTTTCAATTTTGTTTTCTTAACCGAGTCTGGTGGAGATTAATAAATACTCACTCTCAACAACAGTCTGTAGAAATGAACTATTATATGAGACAGTCTGCAGTTTTAAACGCATATTCTACATAAACACATGGATATTTGAAGAATAGCAACGAATGGACTCCGACACTCCACATTTGAGCTCAAAATCAAGCTATTAAACAAGACAACGACATCGAATCAACATGATCGGCATTGTCATCATTATCGACAATTAACACTATCGACTGTCCACTATCAGCACTGTCGAAGTATCGACACTATCGATTGTCAAATGGTACCACTCAACTCTTCCTCTACCAAATCAAGTACAAACTATGTCACTGTTCAAACATGCTACTATTTACAATAACTGCTCATTGTCATGTCTATAGATTGTATAGTTTTCACTAAAAAGTTTATCTAGGCACTCCATCATCTACACTGTCACCCATCTCCAGCATTATCTTGTGAAGAACAAAATGATTCATGGCAATCTCATGAGGCTGCCATGGGTCTATGCACAAGTTTCCACACTCCTCTCAATCAACCAAAATGCACGATCCTGGATGATGAATGCTTGAAATTGAATAAAAGGAATGAGCATCCACTCAAGCATGGTGTATCCAGAATCTCCTATCAAAAACACTCTTATTGGTACACCTTGCACCACTTTGGTAGGACCATTTAGTTGTTTACCACTAGTTACATGCTCAAATCTGGATCTGGAAAGGACTCTAGTATCATTAACACATCCATATCCAAAGACCACATATTTGAATCCACAATCTCTTGTAATATCATGTTGTAGTTGGTCACAATCGTACCGATCAAAAGCTCTCTCCAAAGTTGGCAAATCAAACTTTATGTGTGTACAATCAATGGCACCACATACTTGTGGTATACCATGTATTTTCTCAAAGCCCTCCTTAACTTGTTGAAGAGGCAATCCCTCTGGCCAATGGAAATGTTGAGCAACATAACTCCTATATATAACAAACATTCTCCTGTTCCCAATCTTTGAAGGACAACAACTAGTTGCGTCTGTATCGTCAAATGGCTCCCATTAATATTTTTTAGGCACAGGGGTGGATGAGTTACGAAGTCGTTTGCAAGTAGCTCACATATGTACCCAAATGTGACAACAAGAACCCTAAACATCTTGTGGAATCTCTCAGGATTGTCTCTCATTACTACTCCATGAAATTGTTGCCACCAATGCATGCTGCGAGGTTTTACATACTAAGGTCCATTCTTGACACCTAAAAGGTCCACCTTCGATTTGTTGGAATCAAGCACAATAGCAAGAACCTCCTCATCTGTCATCAAAGCAGTGAGCACTGCAATGCAATCTCCATATTAAAACCCAGACTGAGGGCTATTTTCTGTTTAAACATGCTAATAACTTGGGGCGAGCTTAGTTCCAATAAGGCATTTGACGAAACGTGTAGAGTTGCATTCACAACGCTCACTGCTTCCATGCCATGGGTGCAAATATTGGGTACGACTTGTTCTCCATAATAAATTGAGCTTAACTTCACCTTTAGCATTCAGAAAGTGAATTTGCAAAATTTACTAATGGCAACTAAAAGTTCATCCAAAACCAAGGCCACAACAATAGGCAATTAGAAAGGCATGGCAGCAGGAATAGCAGGCACTAGGTCAGAGGCTTCAGGTATGCATCTTGGTTTTTTAAGGGGGAAAGGAACTTTGGATGCCAAGCTAACCAAGTGAGCCAACCCTTGAATCTCAGGCTTCAGGCATGGAAACACAAGAATGACTGTAGAATGCAATAGAATCCTAGGAACTAGTGGCAGCATGCAGGTGAAAGAGTTGAATGAAGTAGCACAGAGAGGTCATCGTGGGTGCCATCAGGAGCATACGCAAGAAGACTGAAAAACAAGGCGCACAGGAACACGCATGAGCAGCAGTGTGAGGAGCACACAACAACAGTAGGTCATCGTGGGTCCAAAACTGGGTAGAACAGGCAAAGTTGATCGACAACAACAGGAATGTCAACAGAACACCCCACTTATCTTGGCCTCTACGTCATTCATGCCATTGGGTGGAACATGTGAAGAGTCCCTTACCCTTGTCCCCTACCACAATATGGGTCAACCCCAGCACAATTTAGGTCACCCCTTGAGAAAAAGTTCAACCTCTCATTTGGTACACTTTTTCCTTCGCGAATCTTCTATATCTGTTTCCATGTGCTCCCTTCTGTGGTTAATCTGTTGTCTGCCTTCTGCGAGAACAAGGGTTTGATCCTTCCTGTTACTTCAATCATCAGAAACAGACCATCGCACGACAATTGCATGCAGATCTCTACCCTGTAGCACTTTGCAAGCATCAGTTCAGTTCAAGCATCAGTTCTTGTTGACGTTTATCTATTGTTCGCCCCTCCTGCTTCCTCTTCTCCAGATCTGCAGCTCAGTTTAAAGCTTCTTTCTAGTGTACAGCTCAAGCTCAGATAGCAGTTTAAAGTGTCTTTCTAGTGTACATATTCGTCTTCACTAGGTTTTTGGGTGTATTCAACAGCTTCTGAATGCTGAAGTAACCTTACAGTTACTCTTCAAAACCTACAGCCTTCTGTAGGGTTTTATATGTTGATCATATCTTAGTTCTGTTCTTACTTTGTTGAGGTATCAGAAGATTTTCGGTGAATTTTGGAGGCGGGAGTATGAAGGCCGTTGCTGTAGCACATGTGAAGTACGAGGAGGGGGATGGCTTCGGCCACCTCATGGCATGGGCCTCGCTGTTCCCTCTCCTCATTCTTGCTGGTTTTGTTTCTCTTATCATTTTTCGACGTGAGCTACAAACCATAACCTTCTTCATGGGTATAATCATTTCCGGGATATGTAGTGAGCACATAAAGAGTGAAGTAAAGCAAGCTCGTCCACTTACATGTGAGGTCCTGGAGATGTGTGATTCCCATGGCTGGCCTTCCAATCATTCTCAATTTATGACATTCTTTTCTATCTACATCACATATATGGCCTTGTTCAAGTGGTCATTCTCAGATTCCTTCACCCGGGGTTTCACCATTGCGTGTCCATGGCCTTTTGCCATAGCCACCATGTATTCCAGAATATATCTTGGGTATCACACTACATCTCAGGTGGTGGCAGGTTTTTGTGCCGGGCTTATCATGGGGAGTCTGTGGTTTCTCACGGTTAATATGTTGATAGCTCCCCTCTTTCCCTCGATAGAGAATACCAGACTAGCACGAGCTTTATACATCAGAGATAGTTCGCACATTCCTAACGTAATGCTTTTCGAGTACAATAATTCTATAGCTGCGAGGAAACAAGCAAGTCAGGCTGCAGAATCAAAGTCTTCAAAAGATTGAGATGTGAAGAGGTTAACATGTTTCGTTGTCTCAGCCTTGATTAGGAAAATAGACCGTGGCTTTTTTTTACATTAATTCATTGCCGTACTTGTTCTGCTTCCTTGAAGCTTTTCTATTTTACAGACAGGCAAATAGCTCATGCAAATCCAGTAACTTGCACGTTTTATGCTGTATTACTGGCTAAATTTTGTCATTTGTGACAGTCATCTGCTAACAATATATCATTTGTCTTTATGAAACTTAGACAGTAAGCTATGCATACCAGTGTCTTTTCTGGACAAGACGTATTGTCCTTCCCTACACTCTGAGCTAGTATTAAAGATTTGTTCTAGCCAATCCAATGTCCATTTAAACTACCATTCTTGCAGTAAAACTCAATGCTGGTTTTGTCTGATTGTTTTGAAATTGATCAGTTGACCATGATTGAAGGTTGAAGTATAGAGCACCAGAGCTCTTTGATTTTTTTGAAACGGAATGACATTTAGTTATAGACATGTAATTAGAGCTTATTTTGTTACTGTTGGTTGTTCTCTTACAAAGTGATGCTCATCTGTGTGTAGGAAACTTATTAAGCTAAACATAGAACACTACATGCTGCCGGAATCAATGATTTCAGAGAATGTTTGGAAAGAGTTAAGTACTTCACTAGGAGAGATCTATGAATGAGCTATAATTAGATTTGGATTTATGTCAAGAATGTGTCTTAAAATTGGCTTTAAGATACATCTGGTCACTACGAGTTTTTTGTAATGCCATTTGGATTGACTAATGATCCCACATCCTTCAAACAAATGAACAATGTATGTTTTCCTAATAGATTATAGTATTACGCTAGAATGTTGGTCATAGAACTCTCCATCCAATTATAAAACACATGACTTTGTTCAAGCCTCACTGTTGAGTCCACGCATCGGCATAACCAATCAATTTGCTTGTTAATAATTACTATGTTTGATACCCCCATAGCCCACCTCACAAAGGAGATACCTCATCTAGTTTGGATGATCCATGTCGGACCTTTGATCAATGAGGGTCACAACTAATCCCAATATCTCACTTGAAAGTTGATGCCCGAGCACTAACTTATTTACCCGCAATTCAAAAGTTTAAGAGTAACCAGTCCTGGCACGTAACCCACATTGGAGATGTTCTTTACCTTACCATCAAGAAATTGCACTGGCACACTGCACACCCCTTGAATTTGGCACTTTTGCCCATTGGCTTGTGTGACCTTTTCCTCATCATGGATTGGTAAGAAGGTTTCAAACCAATCACGTTTCCTGGTCATGTGCCTAGTAGCACCGAGTGTACACTAGATGGAATGTCCTTAATTTGGCTGAATTCACCTCCGGATCCAAGTGCATGTCAGTTTTGTCATCAGCTTGCTTACATGAACGATTGGATACAGTTTGATTAGTTTTGGAAGTTCCAGCTTGCGATCCACATTATTCATTTGATTCATAAATCTGAACGATCGGTTGTATCTCATAGAGAACTTGTATACTTCCTACTCCACATTAAACCTAGGTCTCTTGGAGTTTTGAGTTATGGTTAAGTATCTTCTTGGATACCTTAAGTTCTGTTAAGGTTGTATCTCATAGAGAACTTGTATACTTCCTACTCCACATTAAACCTAGGTCTCTTGGAGTTTTGAGTTATGGTTAAGTATCTTCTTGGATAACTAAAGTTCTGAATGTCAAGTACAAGAAATTTCCTCTCTTAACCTATAACATCCTACATATCCTACAAAAAGTAATAGTTTTTTAATCATATCCATGATCTAACCCTAACTTGGGTTAGGATAGCCCAACGAGCATTGGGTTTAGATAGCAATGTTTCATCGGGCAATTTGAACTGGGCAATCCAGAGGACTGGCTTCAATGCAAGAGCTAATAGGGCAACAAACTTGCATCAAGTAATGTGGATACACAAGTGAATATGTTGTTGATAGGCCAAGTGGCATAGGCAAGCTGAGCCTAATGCTCAACAATATTGGGAGGCTTGGAAGCAAGAAATGCCTTAACAATATATGATCTGGAATCATCGGGTAGTCAATCTCATGAACTTGAAGAGTTTCATTGGCTCATGGATGTGGACATTCACTTTCAAGATGATCGACAGTTAGAAACAATATTCTTGAAACGGATCCCAATCATCTCTTATGGAGTGTAATGTCAGAATATGACTCTCCGATGGGAAGATGGGGATACAGGGAACTATGGCAGGACTAGGTGCAGAAACACTAGAAACAAAAGGAGTAGACAAACAAGAAATTGGGGTTTGGAAAGAGAAGGCGGCCAGTTTACGAGGTGCTCTTTTGACAATTCCCAATCCACTTCTCTTGGAGGAGCTAGGACTCTTGCCACTACTTAACAGCATAAATACCTTGACCGGTACTCACCTCAGTAAAGGGAATATAAACAAAAGTAAATGAAAACTTACCAAACTTTTCATTGTATTCTATGAAGTTACCTTTTCGCCTGAGAAGTCGGCCGCCTGGAATCTACCATTGCATTGTGTAACACCAGTTTAAACTTGCTCCATGCAATTGTAGCTGAAAATTGAATCTGTTGGGTATGCTACAATCCACCATGTCAAGGCGTGACTAGAAAGATGGTGTAGCAAGCTGATTTTCTCGGTCGACACTACCTGAAGTCCGAAAAAAGTTGGAAGCAGGTCTTTATTTAGAAAAACCAATTTTGCAGCTCAGTACCATTTGAAGAAACGAAGTACATTGAAAGAGAACTTTGTCCCTAAAATCACAGACCATATGTCTATGATCAGTTGTTTGACGTGGGTTGGTCTCTATATTACTAGGAACAATGTTGGGACGGACCGTAGATGTAGGGGGAACAAGAGGTGTCAAAAGTCAGGTAGCAGTAGATTGAAGTACAGATCTCATAGAAATCATCTCAGCCTGAAGAGTATTTTGAGTAGTAGAAGCACAAACAATTGGGCATTATAATAACAGAAAAGGTCTTTGCTTTGGCTATTTAATGTTCTGATTTGTATTCAGATGTTTTACCTAGTGTACTGTGTGATGGATTTTTGATGATGGATCATGAATAAATCATAAATTACCATTCAACATTGTCACGTGCACTTGTGATTCTGTGAGCACTGAATTAAAATTTGGTTTCGGGCTTCAGCTTTCTACCAGCGATAGTGAACTTTGAAATGTATGTATTCGGTAGCAATCTAACATCTATAAGATTTCAAAAACATTGTAGACATTACACATATTACATTAGATAGAACCATGATTTATACCAATTCATCCGATTCTGAAAGGGTTGATTCTGGTGGAAACACTAGTTGTATAGCCTTTTAATGCTCAAGAGTACTCAGATCAGTTTTATGCACGGGCTTTTGATAGCTTGCAGACTGAAATATATGAAGCAGCTTTTGGACATGGGTTCAAACTACTAGCTGATCACTCAAAAGTGCTTCTTTCTTTCGAGGAAATTGTTCTGCTGCTCATAAGATTGTTCGAAAATTGACTTGTGCAAGCAATCTACAAGCATTCTGATTATTATTTAGGCAGGGTTATACTTCTACAAGTCATCATTAAATAATGGAACAAGTAACTCTTGCTTTTGATAGGATGTCTAGATTTCATTCTGATCCAGATATTGTGACACTGTCAGTGGGTAAACATTTGCTTTGGAATTTTCAGGATATGAGGTATGATAGCATTTCACTGTTAATCAAGAGCCGTTATCCTTTGAATATGAAGTTAGATTATCACTAGCTTTCTTGGTGATTTATCCACCTTCGATACTACTTTTTCTTTCCCGATATTCAAGTCCACTTCTAATCTCCCAGGGTCCTGAGGGAATAGATTCATTGAGGTTGTGCAAATTGATGACTTGCAGCTACCGTACATCATGACCTGGTGAACTTGTGCTTGACCTTGCCAAGGGTAGATTGTAAGATGAGTCTGTAATAAAAAGACACTTCAAACACAATGCAGCACCATGGTCTGCTACAACCTGATGGTTCCAGCTTAGTGTTTCCACCCGGTTCAGAATTGACCCTTTTCAGAATCTGAAGAATCGGCATGAATTGTGGTTCCGAACCGCTTCCCTCCTGAAAAAATCGGCAATTTTCCTTTTTTTTGCACTTTTTTTTGATGTAATACTGGAAAACATGTTGAGCGATATCTATAATGTCTAACATATCTCTAAAATCTTATAAATACTAGATTGCTACTGAATACATGCATTTGAAAGTTCGTTGTTGCTTGTAAAAAGTTGAAGCTTGAAAGCTGAAATCAAATTAGTGTTCACTGTTCATAAAAAATTAGAATTAGAATCATGATACTCCCATCAATGATCACACATCAGTGGCTTGTAGGTGGTAATTACTACGTTGTTAGTAGTGAGCAATTACTAGTAAGCGAAGTGCATTGGATAAACGTTAGAACTTTAAATCAAAATTTAAAAGTTTCAACTTACATTGAAAAGCAAAATCAATCAACATTCGAGTGACCAATGAAGTTATGAATCATATAGTGAAATTTGAATAGTTGGTATCAAATTATACACGTCACAAATAATATATATGATATCAAAATGAGTTGAATAGTTAATGGCAAATGTTGTGAATTTAGTGTCACGACTCATGAGTCAATTGTAATCTATTGTTTGCCATAATAATGTACTAGGAGAATCTAGGTGAATCTATATTGAGTTTTGATCTAGATTTTAAACTATGAACTATAATATATATCTAGGTCTTCCAGGTCGCCTAATGGAGTGTGGACTTATAGCCTCTTGCACATGTTCCTCTTCCTCATCATCATCCCTAGCCTTTGAGGCCTCATTAGAAGAGGAACCCCAGCTCTAATTCTCACTCTCCTCGATAGAGCTATTGAAGCTGGCCTTTGAATGTTGTTGCTAAGTAGTGGTAGTCTGAGTTCGTTGTGATGCACTTGAGTCACAATCCTACACAGAGATTTGCATCAATTAGAAAGTACCCATTGCCCAAAATTAAACTTGTCTCAAGACCCAGGATGTGACCTAGATAGTGGAATCTAGATGGCACATACTAGAATCTTGAAAGTTGATTAAAATACAAAATTCAAAGTAATCAAATTTCAACTACCAAGCAAAGGCTCAAGCCCCGAGCCTACTCGGTTGTGCAACAGACTTGCGATGCAAGAGGGCAAATGTATCCTCTTCTGACCTAGGTGGTAAATCAAGAACCTTGGTGATGTTGATTCTATAAGGGTTTACCTAAAGTTTAAACAATTCTCATATCCACGACTAGTCATTTATTCATGTGACATGTGACACAAATTTACAAATTACAAATGGTTCATGAATCATCAAAGTTCAAGCTAGTCAACTTTTAACTTTCAAGACTTCAAGTATCAAGATTCAAGTGATAAGTTTTAACACTAAGCACTCAAGTTCAAGTTCAAGCAGTTTCACTATTTAAGCTCAAGCCTCAAATTCAAAGTTTAAATGATTAATAATTACTTGCATGGGTTTTTTGACCTTCTCATATTATTTAGAAGTGTAGGTTTGAATGCACAAACATAACTTTTTTAATTGCTTTGTGGAGAGCTCGTTTTTCTTCTTGGTGTGTATGAGGGAGTAGATGCTTCAATTCCTCTCACAAGTTGTTGTGGTGTAGTCCTTTGAGAGGACCCTCAATGCAATGTGTTGTATAGCCTAGGGGTGCAGCTTCCAACTTGTCCCACCAAGAAACTTGTCTCAAGTGGTTGACTCCATCTCGTCCCAAAAGGTCGATGACAAAACGATCGTCTCAAATCTCTTAGACCGAGACTTAGTCAATCCTTTCACTTTACTCATTGGTTAGAAACAACCATATGTCTAAGAGTGTGGGGTACCTTTATGAGCCACCCCAAGACTTTAAATATGAATACAAATCTAAACACACTACACAATTTAAATTTTACAGATTTTGAACAATCATCAAATTTTAATTATCAATGCATCAGAGTTCAAACTTCAAAGTACTAATCAAGATCCAAATAAGACTGAAGCTGGTTGCTAATTTCTAAGCCTTAAAATCCAAACCCATATTCTAGAATCTAGCATTGAGAATGAGAGATCTACCATCAAGAATCAATACTCAAAATTTAGACCTCATGGAATCTCCAAATTCTTGAACCCTCTATAGATTGTGAGGACCTTTGGTTTCTTGGTGACAAACCTCACCAAGAATCGTGCAACATCAAGGACCTCTTTCACCCAAGGAAGAGCTGGACATAAGCAAGACATGTATGAGTCTTGACGATAAGCGAAGACAAGCTAGACTCTAATTACAACTTACTAGGTCCAAGGAGATACTTTATGCTTGTAAATTGTGAGCAAAATCAAGAGTCTTGACTCCTCTTGAGTCTGTGAGTCGTGACCAATTAACACTCACAACATGTAGAATCTTCAAACTTAGAGCTCAATCTAGATGCAAGAATTGTAGAAATTACTACTTAGCAGTAAGTTTGTAACTACTAACTAGGATATACCTGCAATGTTCTCAATCAATAGGTCGATGTTGTGTGCAGCACATAGAGTCCAAAAGATATCAGATAATTCTCTATCACCAAATTCCCCATGGCTTTGCAATTTGTAGCATTGTCAGTAATGACTTGCACAACATTTTGAGGCCCCACTTTTTCGATCACTTGCATGATGTGACTCACCTATAACATTAAACAAATTGCAACGAGCTTTGAGACTAGGATCAGTTTTTAATTGAGCAACGATTCATGGGCATAAAAAATTAACATGATTGAATTTCTAATTAGCAATGAGCAATGAGCAATGAGCATTGAAATCCAATGCACGTCATGAACTTGGTACTCACCTAAAACAACGGTGCTAAGTGTCGATGTGTCGATGGCTCGCAACAACATGGTGCCCTCACAAGAAAACACTAGAATATTAACAATATGTTGTCTCCTTGTGTCACTCCAACTACGATAATGCACCTAAATTGTTTTCATTATTCACCTCTAGTTCTTTGGTTACATCATGAACCTCCCTCATCAAATGTGTGGTCTGTAGGGACTCCATGCTAGGTCCACAATATGTGGTCCTTGTTGCAACAACACTCTCTATCATATTCCTCCAAGCAAAAGTCTTCGCTACTAGTAACACCTTTGATTTGAAAATGTGTGTGTGTGTGTAGAAGTAGAGGGGGGCTAGGTACATCTACACATGGTGTAGATGTGACGACCTCTAGCTCTATCTCATCCTGACATGGGATGGATGCATGATGCCTAGCAGTTGATCCTATTGCAACAAAAGAAATCTAAAACATTTGATCAATATAGTCTACAAGTGACAATCACATTCATCATGCACATTGCAAAATTCAAAATTCAAAAACAAAAGTTTAAAGAATCATATAACAAGTGTATGATGCTCACATGTAGTGACCGTCAGAGAAATGTTTCTTTTCTCTGAATCACTCCTGCTCTCGCAATTATGCTCGATAGCCTTGGAAGTGTATGTGGGCATGCTCCGATCTCATAGCCAAACAGACAAAGTAGGTGCACTCGAATACGCATTGGACCTCCTATGTAGCTCACACGCCAATAATTGCATGTCTATCGTTTTGTGCCCGAGCTACTGTATTAAAAAGCAAAGCTTCAACTCCTAACTCTCCTAACTTCTATTGTCCGCTCACCTCTATCACCTAACTCTAAACTCTAATAGTATTGAGTCTTAACAACTCTACTAAAGTCTAATTAAAACTAAATTCAAAATTTCATACACACACTTCTTGCCTAAACTTACACACACACACCTCCTTGTCTTCCTATTCTCTCTCCAAAACTCTCCTAACTTCTAGCTCTTGCTTCTCTCCTTCATTCACTTAATAGTAGTGGCTAATACCACTAAACATCTAAGTTCGAACTTCTCCTAACTCTTATTTTAATTTCTATCATTCAAAGTGCATTTAACAATGGAGATTAACCTAAGTTCTAACACATGCACATTCACCATAACTACCATTTCATGTCTTCTCTCTCTCCTCTAGGCTCTTTTCTCTCTCTTCTAGGCTCTTTCCTCTCCTCTCCTCTCTCCTCTCATTACACCTCTCCTTAAGTTTCACCCTTGTGTGTACTTTTCACACTTGTGAGGACATCTCAAACAATGTGAATGATCTCCTAAGATGTGTGTGATTGCACGTAGATCTATCTTGCATAAGCCTTCAAAGGCAAACTGAAATTTTCTAGCCAAGGACCTTACGTTATTAAAAAAATCTTTGCCTCTGGATATGTACAACTTCAAACCCTTCAAGGCGATATCCTCGACACTATGGTCAATGAGAACAGACTGAGAAAATACAATGAACCATGTTTTAATCTTGATATGTATTAGTTATGTTCTTCTTTATTTTTCTTATTGCCTGCCTGCCATTTCGACAGATTTTTGCTATGCTTTCTTATTCAAACCATTAAGATACTATCAGATCAGGTATACCAACAGTCTTCTCTGAGAAAACCACAAAAGCCATTTGTTTCAGAAGATTTGTCTCACACCATCTCAGATAGAATTTGCCTGACCTCTTTTTTACAATGCACGATTCATTTTTGGCCTCCACGAATTCTGTCTCAGAGACACACTTTTTAGAAATAAAAAAACTTAGATTTTTTTCATCAGATACCCACTATCAGAATTCGCAGACAATTCGTTGAAGCTCAAAATAATTCTTACGATTTCTTTGTTATCTCCACAAATTCTGATCAAACAAATTTTTGCATTGTCAGACTTTTTTTTTTCTCTTTTGGCATAAAAAATCACTTACAAGAATTATCTGACCCTTAGAACGTTGCCTCAAAATTTGCAACCATCATTACCAAATCGTGGACACTCAGGACGATATGAGTAAAGTTGTGAATTCCTGCCAAAAAAAGGCTATATATAGACCTCCTTCCTTCTCTCCACGAATTCATTTCAGATTCCCGCTCTCGAGTTCATGCCAAAATTTTCAAAATTTTCAAACTTCTCAGAGAAATATAAAATCAATGATATTATGGCCTCTGGATGATGTTGATAGATAGAGATCTTTGGGATGTAGTAGAAGGTGCTGACCTGAAACCAGAAGATGGTGATCAAGCAAAGACATGGAAGATCAAAGATCAGAGTGCCTTAGCATGTATCACACTCAATCTGGCCGACTTCCAAATATTTTACATTACCACATGCAAAATCTCTAAGGATGCATTAGATTTGTTATCGCATCTCTATGAGACTCATGATGTAACCACTAGATTACATCTTAGAAGGAAGTTCTTTACTCTTAGCATGTCTAATTCTATTGCCATCACTTCTCACATGAACAGCTTCAAGTCTTAATTGGATCAGTTATCAGTTGTAGGATGTTCTATTCATGATGATGATGTCATCATGATCTTCTCCTAGTGTCAGCCATTTAAAAATCTTTGGTTGTATATGTTTTGTTCACATTCCTAAACAACTTAGGAAGAAACTAGATCATAGGACAGATAAATGTATTTTCATTGACTATCCTGATGAACATAAAACTTATAAAGTTTATGATCCATCCACCAATGTAGTATTTGTCTCTGGGGATGTAATATTTCGAGAACATACATACTATGATTTCAAACAACCATCGATAAACGATGCTATGTCATTTCATCCTATTTTACATAGCATGGATTCTTCCAACGTTGATGTTCCTTCTACAGAACCTGCAGCTACAACTACAAAAGCCTAGCAACCAACAATAATTGTCATCAGACTAGACCAAGCTAGCTCAAACAAATTTGAAAAAATTCAAGAACAAGCATCATCGCATCCTGGTCAACCAAACGTCCGCAGATCCTCACGGACTCGGATAGTTCCTGAGAGGTATACACCTCAATCATTTTGGACTTCATCAGAAGAACCAAAGAAGCAATCTATTGTCTGAACCAGGCTGCAAGAGCATGGTCCGATAGAATCAACTCTTATGTCATTCGATTGAGATTTGCAAACAATTCAGCTGGCTGTAATGTTTATTCGAAGCATATAGGCCCCAATTCAGTTCACATAGCTCTTTACGTAGATGATGCATTTAGTTTGTCTAACGACACTTCTCTTCTACACACTACTAAGAGTGATCTGTCAATGGAATTTGACATGACTGATTTAGGAGCTATCCATTCTTTGTTAGGAATTCACATTACTAGAAATAGGCTTTAGAAGAAGATCTATCTTAGCCAATAGGCATATCTAAAAGGCATTTTAGAAAAGTTTCATATGTTTGATTGCAAACCAATTGATACTCCAATGGATCCAAGTATAGTATTGACTAAACCTAGTGGTGATGATTATGATGGTG
This sequence comes from Diphasiastrum complanatum, assembly GCA_029204225.1. Classification (NCBI taxonomy): domain Eukaryota; kingdom Viridiplantae; phylum Streptophyta; class Lycopodiopsida; order Lycopodiales; family Lycopodiaceae; genus Diphasiastrum; species Diphasiastrum complanatum. The sequence continues at coordinate 44,718,396 of CM055099.1, read as the reverse complement.
AAGTACTTGACATAGCAAACTCATTCACTAATAGGATCTTTAATGTATGCAATGCTATGTACTAGACCAAATTTGGCATACACTATTAGCACGTTAAGTAAATTCATGTGTAATCCTAGGATCTCTCATTGGAAAGCATTAAAGAGAGTGATGAGATATATTCATAAAAGTTTAGATCACATTTTATGTTATGATGGAAATGCTATCGACTCTTTCGTCCTGCAAGGCTACTCCGACTCAGATTGGGGAGGAACAGTCTCTACCAGAAAATCTACCTCCGGGTTCTGTTTCTATCTGGCAAGGAGACCGATTTCATGGAACTCAAGGAAGCAGAAATTAGTTGTGTTTTCTTTGATCGAGATAGAGTACATCGCAACATGTCAAGCTTCATAAGAAGTTGTATGGGTCAGGTTACTACTTCATGACTTACATCACACTCAGTTCAATGCTACCACCATTTTGTGTGACAACTTGAGCTGTATTTCACTGTTACTAAATCACAGAATTCATGGCAAATCCAAGCACATAGAAATCCAGTATCATTTCATTTGGGAGAAAGTTTTCTTAGGGCAAGTGATCCTTCAATACTGCTCCACAATAGAAATGGTCGCAGAAATCTTCACCAAAGCGCTTGCCAGGATCAATCATCAAAAGTCCTTCAACATGTTGAACTTGACGAAGATACCAAGGCACCAACCGTGACCTTAAGGGAGACTGTTGGAAATTAAGCCCATAGTTGTCTCCTTGGAATCATGACTTAGACAACCAAACTATTTGAAGAACATCTACAAACGGGCTTCCGGCTTATCTCCAGCAAAGGGTAACCAATCCTATTATAATTTCAAATTCAAATGTTAAGGTTAATAACTTGAAGTCATTGAAGACTTGGACATCTTCAAGGACTTCCGCAAACTTGCATATAGAACATGTCCGCAGATTTACATTACTTTTTCAACAATCTGCAGAAATACACTAAGTGTTGCATAGTTCACATTTTTCGCACTTTTTCGAAAACTGCGACACTTGCCTTTAACTTCTTCCGTTCAATTATGTTGAAGAAGTCAACTTGTTCACAATTCAACAGTTTAACTATTTTCAACACCTTCAATTTTTTGACATTTTCTCAAAAAATGCAAAGAGAGAGAGAATTTTAGAAGGTTATCTATTTTTAAGGGTTAAATTGTTAAAGGCACCTTCGCCTTGTTTTTTAAGGGCACCTTAAATTGTTTACGGGCACATTCGATTTTTTTGCATTTTCTTGAAAAGTGCGAGAGAATTAAATTGTTAAATACGTCTTCATCTTTTTTTAGGGCACATTCAACTTTTTAAGGGCATCTTAAACTGTTTACGGGCACCTTCGGCTTTTTTGCAAAATCTTGAAGGACGTCTATTTTGAACGAGGCACGTTCCTAGCCACTTCTCGAAATTTGTGAAGTGAGAGAATTTGCGATGTCCTCGTCCGTGTCAATGTTCCTGATTTGTTGACCATATATACTATGTATAGTTGTCACAAAAGCCATATACTTCCAAGTACAACGGCTATCCAATTAGGTGACAAACATTCAATGTAATTAATACACGGATGAAATCTACAAATAGATCATCCAAGCACAGATTACAAGAGTCGCTCCGTCATGAGACGTATTATTTGAGCCTCCCACTTACGCCGTCATATTCTGCTTGTAATCACTATTCGTGCTTCAGCGTAATATAGCAACAACTTATTTTTATCTGTGTATAACATAGATGAATGCTTGTTGTGATTGAATGCACTCTATCGTTGTTTGATCGCGCTTGCTTACTCACTCTTATCAGAACATGGACGTTTACGACTCCTCAATTTTTGATCAAATGATGGCTGTCTTTGACGCCCGAGGAACTCGTGATATCATACTACTCTTCCATTAATTTTGGACCATACTTCACATTGGATCTGATTTTTAGTAATACCACACATAGACCATTTCTAATCTCTTCGGTGGACTGTACTTTCATTTTTGAGAGTATGAATTAATTTTTATGATCCTGTTGAGCAATTAGAACACTTAAAGCTGTGATTACATTTAGCATAATCTTTCTATTAGATTGTTTTTGTATCTAGTGGCTGATTAGAACGGAAGAGCTATTCCGCAATATTCCTGCTCCCTGTTCACGTTCTTCTATCTCCATTGTCTCCATCAGTTCTTAATACTGATATTGAAAAAATAGAAAAACTTACTGAATAGGAATTCATTTGTAAATAGAGATACATAAAAAAAAAGATACAATCTTACATGTAGACAACTCATTTATGAGGATTTTTATTGATATCAATATAGATTCTTACAATCAAGTTGTGTCCATAGTGTAATACTGGAATGCAATTTTTTAGATTGATTAAAAGACATGATGATTGACATGTATTTGCTGATAGTAAATCTCAGTGTTCTTTCATAAGTTGGATTGTTTCACCAATATCTCTACATTTGATCTCGAGCTCATGTCTTTTATGTACCTGCATAAAACTAATACAAAGTGAGTTACAATTAGTATAAAGTTTTGATAGAAACTATTCATAAGGAATTGAGTGTTTATAGTTACTTACGAGTTTACCGTTGAAAATGAATTTGAAATCTAAAAGTATATCATTTTGTAGGAGCAATAGTTCCCGCCTGATGTAATTTAGATTCCAATCCTCTTCCACCTCAACACATGTCAAACTGCATCATTGTATATAATTTCAATATTTTTTTGTTTTGAATGTCCACTGGCTTCCAAGTCTTGATCGAGTAACACCCATTTACCTTTATTTTTTTTTTCCATCTTTGATAATGGAAGCATAAGCTCAATATTTGTTTTTCAACTTGATAATGAAAGCACATGAAAGACATTTTAATTTTGCATTCTATTTCTCCATCTGATCTTTTGTCCCAGCCTTCATCCATAAGTTCAGATAATAAACTATCTTATAAACTTTTGCATACAAATATTGTTAGGGTTTTGTGTACATTGACACTTAAAAAGAAATCCACAAATATATTCAGAGAAATAAACCAACTCAGTCTGATTGTTTTTTATCATGTGTTTATCTTTATTAGAATTTTTTACATCATTATATAGCTTGCAACGAAATGATTCTAAAACTGCAGCATCTGGAGCAACTCATTCACCACTTCCAAAACTAGGTAATGGAATTGGGACTATTTGTCCAACACCTCCTTTTCTATCAGGAATGTACATTGATTCATAATAAAAGATCCCACACTTAGCTAGATCTCTTGCAGTTCTACCTCTATATTGCAGCTATCCAATATCAGTGTGAATAACATCTAACACACCTGCTAGAGATCCTTTGGGCTCCCATTCATTTATGTTGGATGAATATAAATCTGCAAGAGAAATATGATCACATTGGCAAGTCTCCTAGTAGATATTAATGACAAAAATCAAAGTATTGTAAAATATCAATACTCATTGTTGCTTTTTTTGTGATCCTAATGGTTGAATCCTTGCACATTTATCTCTGAATGCATATATACATGTTGGACTAGAATTTCAGAAATAGATTTTCCTCCTGATGATGTTTTGAAATCCAAAATTTTGGCCTTCCAATAAGATCGAAATGATAGTTTTGACCTTTTGCTTTTTCGAAATGCTCTTCTTGATGATGGATGCATCAAAACCCAAGAGTTTTTTGAATATGTTTTTCGCACCCATAATCCATTTTTTCATCTTCCTCGTTGAATAGAAGCACAGAGTCGATTGAGGAGCATGGTTTGCTTGATGGCGCCATTCATAATGTGCAGGCAAAAATCTGAAACACTGAACTATGAATTTGAAAATATGCGTAGACAAAAATCCATGAATATGAAAATATGTGTTGGCAAAAACTTGAAACACTGAACTATTTGGCGCTACGAATTAACTCTAGTAAACCCTATTAACCATGATTTGACAATGCATATACATTAATGGTACATCGATTTTCTCATTTCAACCATCTGTCATATTCATTTTCATTATTTTTGGGTCTCTTCGGGCACTGATGAGCTGGAAGGGCAAGTCTCAACTGAAAAATTTCTAGAATTCACACATGTGGGAAATGTCCACAAGTATGGTGGATCTAATTAAGCTTTGTGATTAGCACAGTAACTTGATTCTAGATTGATTAACAAGATCTAGTTCAGAAGATATGGCTTAATCACAATCTAGCATGCTAAGCATCAGAATATGATAGCAATAAATCAATAATGAGCAAAAGTACAAGATATCAGTGTATTAGCATTAGCCTCAACACGAGTTAGAGAGAGAAAGATAGAGAGATAACAAGCAAAAATTGTGTGGATCCAAAATGGCATGGGATAGCTACAAAGCTTTGGTTCTTCATCACAAAATATGAGGAGAGCTACACATATTTATGGAGTTTGAGGTAGCTCAAGGTAGAACCTCATCCATCCATCATTTAATGACATCTAAAGTGAAAACTAGAGTCTATGTGACATTTGTCACTTCTCATGCATGAAACTCTACGAACTTTTTCCAAGTGTGCTAGTTCTAACTAGAAATGTACAAGTCATCATGCATGTGTTTATTACACTTTGTGCATGCCTTGCATGTCACTGTGGTTCACTTACAATTAATGCATGTGAATTGCCACGAGTTTTTACAAGCATAATTTTGCTAATTCTATGTCTACAAACTATATGCAAGTTGTACTCATCAATCTAGATATGATATATCCATGTAGCTTGAGTTCTATCTAGGCCAAACTTGGCATTTTGCATTTATGAACAACATACTTGCATGGTACAATATTTGTAGCAAGCATAAAGTCAAGATGGATTATTTTTCCATTTCAACACTCCTTCTAAAAACAATCTATATTGACTTGAACATGGATCTTGGCATTACTCCAAGATTGGCTCTATGCTTGATGAAGGAACTTTTGCTCAAAGGTTTGGTGAGCATATCAGCAATACAAGATGATATGTCGATGTGCTCCAAGTAGATTTCCCCTCCAATGAGCTTCTCTCTCACGAAGTGATGTGCAACTTCGATATGTTTGCTGCTTGCATGGAATATTGGGCTGTTGGCAAGGGCTTGGGCTGAGATTTTGTCACACATGATCATAGGTAGGTCCTCTTCCATGATTAGCTTTAGCTTCACTAGTAACCTCTTGATCCAAAGCACTTCCTTTGTTGTTGTATTGAGTGCCTTATACTCAGCTTCACACGATGAGAGTGATACAATATCTTGCTTTTTGGAAAGCCAAGATATCAAGTTTCCTCCAAGATATATGACATAAGCACTTGTAGATTTTAGATCTGCTCTATCACTTGCAAAATCCGAGTCAGAATAACCAACAATAGAAATATCTTCACTTTTATACAATAAATCATAGTCAAAAGTTGAAGATATATATTTAAGCACTCTCTTGGCCATTTTCCAATGATAAATAATAGGATTTTGCATAGCCTGGATCAACTTATGAACACTAAAGCTTATGTCAGGTCTAATTATTGTGAGCCAAATTAAGGAGCCTATAAGACTCCTAAAAAGTGTCATGTCCACGAAGGATCTTTCATCACCTTTGTTAGGGTCTTTTACATTTTGCTCCATAGGAGTTTCTATACTTTTACAATCTAACATATTGAACTTTTTTTGACATTGAAAGAGCATACTTGGATTGACATACAAAAGCTTTATCTTTAAGACAGTCAATCTCTAATCCTAGAATGTAGTAAATTTTTCCAAGATCTTGCATCTTGAATTCTTATAGGTAAGCCTCCTAGGCTCGGATCTTTCTCTTTGAGATCTCCTTGGTGAAAAAATTCAAGGTGACTCCTCAATTCTCGGCCCCATCTCTCCAATTGCAAGCTCCTTTGCTACCATAGATTCCATGGCGTTGTAGTTGGGGTGGCCCAACCTTTTGTGCCACAGTTCCACCTTTGATAACTCCACCTTTGCCAAGTTAACACTCTCCACTGCAACATTAGCATCAAGCCTAAACAATCTACCTTGTTTAAAGCCTTTGGCTATACACTCATCATTTCTAAGGATGGAACAAATTCCATGCTTAAATTGTATATCTAGGCCATTATCCATTAACTGGCTAGCAGTAAGCAAATTCTTGTTTAACTTAGGAACATAAAGAACATTATCAAGATTCATCCTTTTGGATGATCCAACATACAAGGGAATTGTTCCTATTCCACTTATCTTACATTCTTGACTACTTGCAGTATAGATTGTTCTATGTAAATCATTGTAAGAAAGTAAAGTGGAGAATATGTCCTTTTGATATGTCATGTGGGAACTAGCCCCACTATCAATCCACCAAAAATCATTGGTGTTGCACTTGGATGATGGTGGTTTGTTGGAAACCATCAAGGATGACTCTTCATCCTCCTCCTCCTCCTGATGTGCAATGTTGCTTTGTTTACTCTCTTGTGTCTTCTTCTTCTTGAGACATTCTGATGCAAAATGTCCTTTCTTTCCGTAGAAAAAACATTTGTACTTGGACTTGTCTTTGATCTTGCCCTTTGAGCTTGAAGCCTCATCCTCCTCCTTGGTCTCCTTGAAGTGCTTCTTCTTGTCATTGGTCTTCTTCTTGCCTTTGAATGAGAAATTAGATTTCTCATCACCATCCTGCAGAGAAATAGCATTCATTCTTGCATTGGTATGCATCATCCTACACTCTTCAGCCACTAATACATTGTGTAGCTTTTCTATAGTGGGCAAAGTGTCTTGGATTGCAAAGCTTTGGACCAAATTTGTAAAGTCACTCCCTAGACCATTGAGGACAATCTGAACAAGCTCACTATCTTGAATCTTCTCTCCAATGGACGTTAACTCCCTATTGCGAGACTTGATTTTTAGCACATAAACCTGTGCACTTTCATCACTTCTCTTCATGCTTTACAGAATCTGATTTCTAAGCATGAGAACCCTTGAAGTGTTGCTAGACTCATAGATTTATTTTAGAGAATTCCAAGCCTCTTAGCACTGGTACAAGTTGATATTTATCTCAATAAATCATTGCTTACATTCATCTTCACACAGTGAAGTGCAAGCCTAGATCTTCTTTTGTATTTAGCTAACTCCTGTGCACCTAGAGGTTCATCTTTCTCATCAATCAGAAACTCATAGAGATCCTGGAGCACCATGAGTGACTCCATCCTCACTTTCCAAATAGCATAATTGGTAGAATTTAGCCTCTCACTAGCTTCTAGAAGATATGCTCCAACAGATCCCATCTTACTAGTAAGATTCTACACACAAGATATACATTTGTTTGAACTTGAAACTCACAAAGGTTTCTAACTTGTAGTGTTTCACTCAAATGTTGACTTCTAATCCAATAGATGGAATTGTAATCATAGTTCTATCACTCCCTCACAAAGCTAGAATGAAGATAAGATGAAGTGAAAACAACTCTCAAGCAAATCTTGCCAATCTTGGCTATTTTTGGACAAAAACTGACTCTATCTCTCTCATTCACTTTGATGTACTTTCAAAACCTGGTTTTCACTTTAAGAAGGTTTGAAATCATCCTAGATTAATTAGTTTTCATGGAACAAATTCAAAACTAATCAATGACAAGTGATCTTGGTAGCTTATCCTAGGATTTGCACCAAAAATTACATCAAATTGACACCAGATGAAATTACTGTGATCCAATGAATATGGGTTATTAAATGATGTTTCAGAGATGCCCACACATGTGAACAGTATGGATTTTGATCCTGAAAATTTTTGGGATCAAATCCCCTCACCAAAACCTGGATACCAGCTCGCCCTTCCAATACTAGCTTTTTGCACCAAAACCTACTAAAACTGGATTAGTTTCAAACACTGATCAATGGCCTTGTACTTGACTTTGATACCATGTGAAAAGTACAATACTAAAGACCATAAATGAATCTTTGAATGATTCACAAGGTTGATTGTGTGCTTGTTAAACAATCTATCATAAACTAGTCATCAGAAAACAAGATCTAGTTTAGCAGCTTGATAGAAGACAAGTAGAGACAATCAGAGCATTGATCAAAAACTATATTCCAACTCCACACATGTGGAAATGAGGCTGTAGTACAGCCTGTAGACAGTGTTTAGAATGTGCCAAAGCTGGGTTTCATTGGAATCAAAAGTAATCACCATAGACTGAGAGGAAACTCGAGTTTCTCCTTGAGGCTCCAAAAAGTTTCTATCTTCTCACTATGGAGAATGAGAATACTAGTAAAACACACTTCCTTTGCTAAGTTAGGTGAAAATCCAGCATGTAATAAGGAAGTAGACTCCACTTTCTTGCCCTAATGTGAAAACACTAGCCTAGATCCAAGAGTCATGCTTGGTAGGTGCATGGTAGGTACAAATCTCATCATAAATCATGATCTAGTTCCTACAAAGTAGGAACCACTACCAAATGGACACAACCACTCCTCTTGACTCGTGGTAACCTACTTTAGGTGTGAATGTAAAGTGGCACTTTGGCCATTCAAGTAACCAACAAATAATATTGACAAAATGTACAATATTCTACATGGCTAGATTTGCCAATGTAGGCAAATTTTCACAATATCCCCTCCAGAAATGTAGAGGCCATTGGAGGACATGACATCAGCAGAGCAAACGTCGTTGATTACAATGATTATGATTTGGTAAGTAGATATTATATTGGTATTGATATTGTTCAGTTTTCTTATTAAGTTTGCAGTGTTATGTATCATTCTAAATTTATTTTCTTTTCTCGTTTACAGGATGCTATTGAAATAGATGCCTTTGGTATGAGACATGGAGGCGTCCGAGGTGTATCAGCTAGGAGAAAAGATGTTTCTCTATCTCATTATTTGAAAAACTTTCTATATATCATTCATCTTATAATCCATATGCAACCACTGTCATTATGGCCATCAAATCATTATCAGTTTGTTTAGGAGGCCATAAGTACGCAAGAGGAACATATAAAATAATTTTTGTGAAGAGAGATTTGGCTATTAAGATATTGGGTTATACTCCCAATGAGACTACGAAAAGATCATCTGCAATGGCCCTTTACATTGATATGAGCAAGAAATTTTTTTTAGAATTTTTGGATCCATATGAAAGGAGATTATTCCTTCATGACAATACCATCCGTCTGAATCTTGAAGAGGATGATGATGATAATTAAATAATTTTATGTAATAGACTTTTGATATAATACAAGGATCTCTCTTTTGTAATCAATTTGAATGCCTTTCGAAATATCGTAATACTTGGCAAGTTTTTAGCTTGATATCTAAATTGTGTTCTTTTGTAAAACCACTGAAAAAGTTGAGCTAAATATTTATTTCTTGAATTGTGTCCTCCATGATTTGTTGCTCTATGAAATGCTCCCCTTGCTTGCCAATGAGATTTTTCCATGCCTTTTGATGACCAGATACTTAAGCTCTCATATTCCTTTGCAAAATAAGTTGCATGATTGAGAAGGATGTGCTGCAAATAATAGTTTTGATTAGTTACATCAGTAGAAAAAAATATAAGCTGAATGAGAAAATTACCAGATAATGATATAGATTAGCACCATGTAATAAGTAATGTTGTCTTTTTCCCAACAATCATGTACAGATTTTACAAATGTGGTATAATGATTTTGCAAAGTCCTCATATCTTTTGATAATAGGTTTTCTTTCCTGATAACACCTATGAATTTGTCTAAATTGGTCCACACTTGTCCCTTTTCCACTCGATTACTTCCTTCCAGTGTTCATGTGGCTTGAACATTTTCTCTCCATATTTTGTATCTGACACTTAATTCTTTGCATGTGTGATTGGATAAGAATCTTCTTGCTTTAGCACCTCCAATTGATGGCTTATTAGGAACGTTTTCTTTTTTTTCCGGAGAGTCTGTCACTTTTTTCAATCATGACATTCCCTTTATGTAGTCCTACATTTGACAGAACTATTTCCTACCTCCTAATTGCTGCTTTGGCCACTGACTCTGGTTTATGATTCCATGCTAGTAGAATATGCAGGTAAATTAGTTTTTCAATAATACGAACCTCAGCATGCAATGTGCATATGTGAACATATTTTAATAGAATTGGCAGAACACTTTTCATATTTGGATCTTCAGCTTCTCGTGTTGGGCCAGTGCTTGTTGATCGTCCCAAATTCATATTGTAGCAATCCTTCATGCAATAAAGACATGGATGCTTTGATGTTGCCCCACGAGAGACATTATACATACATTTTAATGTTTTCAAATCCCTTGCAAGGTGCCATTGAATCTGAAAACTTCCATGGTTTTCGATTGTAAATTTCTCACCCCCCAAATGTCTCTTTATAATCTTGCCATAATTTGTTCTTGAAAATATCCATGATAGTATTTTATGGTCCTCTTTCAAGACCTGTAGAGAAACAAGTAATGCATGACATGTCAATAAAAACTGACAAGGTATGAATTGTTAATATAGATATTCTAAATGAAAATTGAAATGTATACCTAGATTGCTGCCAACCACCATATGTGATTTTTCGATTGAACACTAAATGTTCGATCATCTGTATCTGAAATTTTGTTCATCAAAGTGACACTCACACATTCCAACTTCTGACCCTTGATGATTTCAGATTCATCCAATTTTATTACAATAATGATCTTTCCATTTACTTGATATTCGTCAAGTTTATATAACCGAATAATGTATTTTAGAACATTTTCAATATCAAGGAAAATATTATTGCAATCGTTGTAATTGAGCTCACCATATTCTGATTTGTATAATTCAGTTATATGAAGTGGTTGGCCAACTACTTTGAGCATTCCGTCATTATAAAAATTTCTAGTTAATCTTACCCAATATGGACGCAGAAGATTAATTTTCTTTACCATCACTTGGGAAAAAGCTTCTTTAACTATTTTAAAAAAAGTAGAATAAGCATTTCTGCTAATTTTAGATACATCACATGCACCTTGTATCACATTCGCAATCCAAGTATGATCGAACCTTAATGAAAACAGTCTCTACAATTTCATTTTTCATTTTTTCAAACCAAACATTTTTTATCATTTCCTTTGTTGACTTTCTTGGTAAAACATGACTTAAAGATGATCCAATGCATGAACGATCTTTTAATAGTTCTTTGCCACCAAACATGATATGCAACAAACATATGAAACTCAAATTATATTTAATCAATAAATAATCCATGTTATCAAGTGCAATTCAAACTTAGATGACATATACAAATCAAATAAACAGTTTAAATGACAACATACTTGAATGCTCGGATTTTTTTTTTCTGATTGCCACTATGTGTAGATAGGTCATCAATATTCTTCATTGGTACTCTCTTTCTTTTCCTCTGCTAAATCGTCTTATTGATAACTTTAAGACCAACAACAGATTTTAAATTCTCGGATCGCAACTTCTCCCTGGATTCTAACATTTATTGGTTTGATCCTCGAAGAGTAGTGACAGTAGCATTCAACTCTGACATAATATTTTTGAGTGCATTGTTTTCAGCACTAGTCTGTTGCACATAATGAAGCAATTGTTGATTTGCACGTTGCAATTGTTGATTAGCAAACCATAATTGTTGATTCAGACAAGATATGCTATGCATTCCAATATCACGCAACCTTTGACAATATCCAAGAAATCCGCTGTTTGGAGGTACATTTTGACTATTTAGTACTGTTCTTATCATACACATATTTATAATTTTTTTGAAAAACATTTTGACAAGATTTAAAAATGAACAACCAAATTTACGTACCGTTAACTTATCCAAGAATGTTTTAAATTCATTGACTAAGTCTTCCCTTCCTCCCTACCTAGAAGCATTGGTTAAGCCTTTTAATAGAAAGAAATATTCATGTTGGCCTGATAGAGTACCACTACCATTATGTGGAACATCATTTTCATATTGGGGTCATATGTACATGATCAAGCCAAGTGAGCACTTTCCTAATGCGGGATTGGGTTTATTTTCTTTGACTAGCATTGATGTCCCCTTGAATTGTTTGTCACGTTAATGCCTTATGTCGGACCTCAATACAATTGGGGTGATTGGCATGCTCTATGTCGTCACCAATGGAGAATGCAGATTTATAACTTGAATGTCAATGCTTGTTCTTTGGAAGAGCGACGTGTGCAAGGAGAGAATGTTTTGAAATCACATCGTATGTACATTGATGGGCGTCCAGATAAATATGGCAATATTGCTGCATATATAAATAGTTCCATTGGGCACCCTTCATTAACTAATTGTGATTTCGAGGAATGCACCAATGGAAAGGAAGAATACTTTTCTAGGAACTCAAAAAGTACGTACGTAATGGTATGTGCGATAAGGCCCATTAAATGTGGTGAAGAGCTATATTCATCAAATATAACTTCAATCGCCCTCTTCCAAGATGTGTACAAAAGGCTTTGAGCCAAACTCAAGCATGTACCTTGTGAATATCAAAATACATTTTAACTATGTAGTGAGAGCAAGTTATGTTGAATGTGAATTAATTGTTTTTTTTATATTTCATATTGCATGCCTTAATTTAAGATATGGTGTTTGATTTGCATGTCTTGATTTTAGTTTTGATTTTCATGAATGACAATCTAACATGTTATTTAATGAATATGTTAATTTGCTTCCCATGTTTGAAGGAGTATGAATTGTCATCTAGCTCTAGTGACGATGACAACAGTCACTCCATATCCAAAACAAGATTGGCATACAATGGGCCGCACATAAATCACCTATCACGTCGTAAGCGTATGAGATTGAGAGCCATGATGAAAATAGATGAACAACAACGTGCCAAAGCAAATCAGCCTCGATCTTCTTCTTCTTCTTCTTCTTCTTCTGCTTTTGAATCAAGATCAAGTGCTGAAAATGATTTTTGCATTCAAGATGAAGTTGAAATCATGAACAACTTGATAAATAATGTCTATGAGCATTATGATGTGGAAGAACACACTGAACATGATAGTGAATCATTTATTAGTGCCGAGGAAAAAAAATTGGGAGAAGAATCAAACACACCATTATATCTTGAAGCAAAGACATCTTGTTTGGTCGCTTCGTTGCTTATATTGAACCTCCAAGCAAAATGTAAATGGAGTGATACAAGTGTTACATCCTTATTTGGGTAAACAAGATTAAGATTTTTTTTTAAGAATTTAATAGATGTGTTGTTCAAGTCAAATGTTTTAGTTGGCTAAATGATCATTTATTTTATATTATGAAAATTCATTTCATTATGTACAGGTTATTGCGCAAACTACTCCCATAAGGAAACACTATGTTAGAGACAAGAGGTGAGGCACGAAAAATGTTGAGTGCCATGGGAATGGACTATACATCGCATCATGCTTGTCCAAAAGATTGCATCTTATATCGTGGTGAGTATTGAGGGTTAAAAGCTTGTCCTATATGCAATACTCCTCGATATCGAGATGACTTACAAGGGACCACTATCCCATGCAAGGTGTTACGACACTTTCCAATAATTCCACGATTGCAACAATTGTTTCGTTGCAAGTCTCTTGTAGAACTTGTGAATTGGCATGCTAGTCATCGTTCTTCGAATGAGAACATGAGAGTACCCTCAGACTCTCCTGCATGGAAACACATTGACAAAGAATATCTATGTTTCGCAAGTGAAACAAGAAATATAAGATTTGGACTTGCAACAGACGAGGTTAACCCCTTTGAAAAAATGTCAAGCACGTGGTCTACTTGGCCAGTGGTGTTGGTCAACTGTAACATTCCAGCTTGGCTAAGCTTAAAAAAAAGACATCTCATGCTTGCACTTCTAATTCCTGGAAAACATAAAGTAAAAAATATGGATATCTACTTTGCACCATTGATTGAAGAACTAGAACTACTATGGAAGGGGGTCCAAGCATATGACATCTCACGTCCACTTCAAGACAAAACATTTTTGTTGCGTGCGATTTTAATGTGGACTATGCATGACTATCCAGGATTGGGCGATTGTTCAGGTGACTATAAAATGAAATCACTTGTAATGTTTGTATATTTATTTTTTATGCATGCAATACTTATTCTTTAAAAGAATTCAATTTATAACATGAATTGGATTTGATTCTTTTAGGTTTTACAACTTCTGGATGTCACGCGTGTCTCATTTGTGGACCAAATATGGATGCTCGCCACTCATGTCATTTAAACAAAGTTGTGTATGAAAATCATCACAAGTACTTGCATGATGAAAATCATCCATTTAGAATTGCTCATAGAAGAGGCTTTGGAGGAAAATCAGAAACAAGAATGCCTCCAAAGAGAATGTCCGTGGCAGATTGGCACAAATTTTGGATTGAATCTGAGGCTAACCCAATCAATGGTATGAAAAGACTATCCATCTTTCATTATTTACCATATTGGAATAACCTTTTGATCAATCACCTGCTTGATCCTATGCACATATTAAAAAATGTGGGTGAATTAATATGGAAACACTTGGTGGGCGACAAAAACAATATTTTTGCCAGGCATGATCTACAAGAATCAAAAACAAAAAAAGAGTATTGGCCAAAATTATGTATTGATGCAAATACCTATAGTATTCCAAGAGCCCCTTGGATTCTTACGAAAGAAGAATAGAAGTACGTATGGTCAATCAAGATGAGAACACCAACAGGTTTTGCTCATTCACTACAAACATCATTCACAACTGAAGGAAAACTCCATGGCCTAAAATCTTATGATTGGTTGAAGATGGTCGAGTACATATTTCCAATGTGCATTTGTGGCTGTCTAACTGATCAACTTCGTGATGCCATTTACAAATTAGCATCCGTTGTCAGGTACTTAGGTTTTTTTGTTTACATCGATAATTGCTACACCTTGTAGCTCTGATACTATATTGAAATCCTGTTAGGATCTAGTGCAATATGCAGATCACATAATGAATGGTTAAGAAACCAAAATTATTTTAAAAAAGAAGAGAGTGAAAGGAGTATGTATGTGTGTCCACCCATACATTCCATACATATGCACACCACACATGCATGCATCTTGCTCCCCATCCTTTTAGTTAAGAAAAGTGTATGCATGGGTAAGGGGAGGAGGATGCATGGGTGAACCCATACACATGCGCACCACATGCACACAAATAGTTATATATATATACTAGTAAAGAGTTTCCGTCGTTGACGGGCAATGGACGGCCGATGGTCTTTGACGGGTGGCCGATGGTCATTGATGGACGGCCGATGATCGTTGACGGGTGGCCGATGTATGTGTGTGTATGTACGTGAGTGCATGTGTTATCTGTGTATGTGGATTTGTGTGTATGATTTGTGCTTGATGGTGTGTGTGATTTATGTGGTCAATGGTGTGTGTGTGTGTGTGTGTGTGTGTATGCATGTGTGATTAATGTGGCCGATGGTGTAAGCATGTGTGTATAATCGATTGTGCATGTGCATTTCTCTGTGTATACTGAACTGCTTGGAGCCCGATTTGTTGATGCGGGCTCGTCTCGACGTGCAGCACTGGATGGAACAGACGACATGCATGAGGAGCTTGTTGCAATACTGGATCACTTCTTGAAAATGTCAAAAAGTAAACGACCGACTTTATTAGCACACCAAGCAGGTTGTTGCAAGTATGGATAAAGTTAGATACCAGTGATAAAAAAAGAGATTGAAGTCTCTCGGAGACACTAATCTCAATGATTCAAGATGCCCAGTTCTTGGTGAGCCCTAAAATAGTGTGCAATTGAAAAAGAACAACATTCATTCGACCTTCCATCATATGAATGCATTTTATAGCTCTCAAAGATGACAATACTTGAGGTGATGTAACAGTTCGACCAAAGTTACCAAAAGCAAAAAACTTGTCTTTCAAATGAGAAACGGGGTTGGATCAAAACCAAAAGATCGCATGTGTTAGGATTTCAAAGGTAGATTGTCACATCCATTCCTGACAAGGTACTACATGAGCAAGAGGAATGGATGGGACATATTGATCAAGCAAACTTGTACATCAAGAGCATAAAAAACTACAGAGTTGGGAAGAAAGAAAAAGGAAGAACCCTAGAGGTAAGAACAAAGGAAAACTTCGTGTCAAATTTTCATTTCAATTTGAATAAATAAAAAAATGTCTAGTTTTAGATATTCAACTTTTGCCATTTTCCATAGTCGTTGCAAGGATGGAATTAGCAAATATGTTCTTCAATAGAGCATGGATGCTAGACAGAGAAAAGAACTTTGGGTAAAACTTTCTGTTCATAATCTATGGGTAAAATTTTGGTAATTCAAAATATATACGAAAGCCGTCTAATAAAGCTTAGTGCGGTTCTGCTTATCGATGATGTTTTTTTAGGTGGATTGACAGAAGAAGGAGAGAACATATGGGGTGGGCGGAGTGCGGGTGTGCTCCCTAATGGTTAAAAGCAAGTTGTTTGGGCAAGAGGCCGATGGTTTAAGTGCTTGGGAGAGATGGTTTACAGAAGGCTTAGAGCCTATCCACACCTCGTGGGGTGTCTTGCATGAGAGGGCCTTAGTCGAACATCTATTTTGGACGTAAGCTGCAGTGGAGACAACTTCAGCCTAGAATCTCTTGGGCAGCGATGCATGCGTAGCATACATTCGGCTGATTCAACTAGGGAACGGTTCTTCCTCTTGGCTAAGCCATTAGAATGAGGACTGTAAGGAGTGATGAATTGCTGCTCAATGCCTTGGCTCTAGCAGTACTCCTTAAACTTGATAGGGATATATTCTCCACCATTGTCTAACCTTAGAGCCTTGATTGTCCGTCTAGTCTCCTTTTCTGCACACTCCTTGAAGATTTTGAAGTAGTTGAAGGCTTCTGATTTTTTCTTTATAAAATACACTATAGTCCTTCTGGAAAATTCATTAATAAAAGTTATAAAATACGCATCCTTCAACGAAGGATTTTTCATCGGGCCACAAATGTCTAAATGAACAATGTCTAACAATCCTCTAGCAATATGCTGATGGCTTGATTTAAATGGTTTTTTAGTCTGTTTACCAACTAAACAATCTTGACACACAAGTAACTCGACTTTATCACGAGATAGTCGAGATCAAGAACAATAGATTGTCTAGACATTTGTTGTAAAATAACATGATTCAAGTGACCAAGTCTGTAATGTCAAAGTAAACTTTTATTTGCATGAATAGAAGTATTGAGCGCCTGACTAGAGACAGAAAAGTAGTGACTTAATTCATACAGGTATCCATGTCTCTTTTCGAGTGCTAGGATCTTGCCTATCCTATCAACAACTTTGCACTGATGATCACATTCGAATTCTACTCTATGTCCTAGATCTGTGATTTTGCTTACAAAGAGCAGATTCGTAGACAAATTTGGTACATACAAGACTTTAGAAAGAAGCTTAGACTGATCATTTGCAAAGCTTAATCTTATAGTACCTTCACCTTGAATAGCTTGTGTGCTATTGTCGCCAAGGTGAACAAATTTTTGGGTACTGTAAGGTGTATAGGACTCAAAATAGCCGATGAGACTGGTCATGTGCTGAGTGGCTCCAGAATCCAGGAACCAAGAACTATCGCCGGATGCTCCTTGATGGTTGGTCATGAAGGCATCATGATCCGCTTCTTGAATAGGCTATGAAGCTTCTGCAACTACATTTGCCACTTGATTCGACTGCCCCTTGTTGTTGTTCTTTGCTTGAAGTATCCGGAAATCTTAAATTTTGTGGTTGTTTCGCTTGCAGTATCTGCAGAATACCTTCTTCTTCATCTGCGGATTTGATTGTTCTTTGTGCTAAGCTGGTTTCGGGTCTGGCTTTGATTGCTTCGGGCCTTTCTTCTTCTTCTGCTTAGTCATGCTCTTGTTTTTATATAAGGTGTGAGAATCAGCTGAGGAACTTGAGACTTTAGTCCTCCGCGTGTCTTCCTACAACAACATAGTAATGACTCTCGAAAGAGTCAGTTCTGGATGTGTCGTGATGATCATCACCCAGTTGTCATATGAGCTTGGCAAGCTTGTAAGCAGTTGCATCACTACGTCTTGATCGTCTATGCTAGATCCGACAGCGGCCATTTGCCTTAGCAGGTTCTTGAATTGATTGATGTGATCTTGCAAGGAATCACCATTCACCATCTTGAGGGAGTAAAATTTCTTCCTGAGATGTAGCTTGGAAGCTATATCTTGCACTTCGCATAGTGTGCTCAAGATGTCCCAGATACATGGCCTCAGATATAGTGTGCTCAAGATGCCTCAGATACATGGCCGATCTGGGTATTCGTGATGTTGAGGATGATCAATGCGAAAGCCTTTCCATCCTTCAACTTCCATCTGGCGATTGCTGCGTCGCCTGCTTCGAGTTTCCCTTTTTCACCTGTAACAACATCATACAATTCTTTAGCCATTAGTATGGTTTTCATCTTAAATTTTCACAAATGGTAATTGGCTCCATCAAGCTTGTCCATGATAGGACTGACTTTCCCTTGGGAATCCATGTGGAAGATTAGTCTAAGTGATAGGAAAAACTATTAGTGACTTAAGTATGAAAATTTGATACAAAATTACAGAACAAGAACACAATTACTCTATCGGCTAGTAGAGTCTTGTACTGTGGAAGCTTATCAGGCTACGAAAATAGCTCTGATACCATGTTGGAGAAAGAGAGTGTGTCGTGTGTGAGAAAAAAAAAATACCTGTAAAAGAAAATGAACACAAAAAAGAGGCAGAACTTAAACAAGAAACGAACTCGAAACTCGAACGAGAAACGAACTCGAACAGAGAGTGTTTGTGCGCAGCAGAATGAGCTATATTACTCTTTCTCTAAGCATGACTACGCCTATCAGAAATGAACAGAACGTTAGTGATAGAAATCATGGTCGTTCTGATTACATAGCCAAATATTAATAAAATACCAGAAGAATAATTTGTTGTGAACAGCTAGACAAATTATTAATCGCAAATGATTCGCGAAGAGCTAGACTTAGCTCGACTGATAATCAGTCGCCAATGATTTGCGAAAGACAAGACTAAATATTAGTCGTCAACAACTAGACTAATATTAACTCGCTAAAACAGATTACCAGATTGAGCAGCAAGAAAGTCAAACAGAATGAAACTAAGCATAGCAATATTGACGCAAATCTGAACATAGAACGAAAGAGCTGTTATCAGATTAAGTATAGCAAAATATACATGTCAATAATGCGGTAGAGCACAAGACAATAGCAGACGAAACCAGGTGCTCTACAAAGCTAATTCAATCTGTAAGAGACATGAACCTATTACTGACAAATAAAAAATCAATGCACAAGACATCTACTTCATCTATCTCTGATAAGCTTCTGATGTTATTATATTACATGTCAAAATATTGGAAAAATCTATCTAATGTTGTGAGTAGGGGTTCTAAAAATGCCAAAGGTGAATTAAGCTCTTTTGGCTTAGTAAAGACCCATCGTAGGATAAAATATTCAAGGTAGGTAGAAGTAGAAACTTGAGCTACCATAGGAATTGCCATTTGTACTTTGCATGCCACATTTAATGCATGAAAAGACTAGGTGGCACAATTAGACATAGTGAGGTGGCTTCAATAAGTCTAGATAGCTTGAGAGGTGGATTCATAACTCCAATTAAACTCAAAGTAGGAGGAGAGTCCATGGATCTATATATATGTGATGTACTCTCATTGAGAAAATGATGAAATTTGTGTGTAATGCAAATTTGGAGACAAGCTCTTTGTGCCCTCTCTCTCTACTCGAGTTTTGTACTTTCATATTCTCTCTCTAGCCGAGTTGAGGCATTTATTGTGCTTAGTTTCATGTTTTGTTGATAGATCTTGCTTGTAACACAATAATATTTCTTGTATGATCAGCTTTCCTATTGTCAATCAATGCTAGTCCGATCTTTATGGTATTATTGGGCTTAGGAGATCAAAAGTACATGTGTAGGGCATCCCACACGTGTGAATTCAACATGCTATCAGAGCCTACCTAAGATTTACAAACAAATCTAATCAAAAAGTTTGCAAATTTGATCAGATTTCAAGCTAGGAATTGTCCAGATTCTACTTTCTAGCTAGTTTGCAGCTTTCTGGTGATTTAGAGCTTCAAACTACTTTGAATGGTCCAGATTAGGTACTCATTAGAGGAGTTCTCAATATCAAAAAGACCCTTTGTAAAGATACTTTTATTTTTTTCTTTAGTTTCGACCGTCACCAGGCCCAATCAAAATGCACAGATTTGAAATCTACGTAACGTAGTTCAAATTAACTAAAAAATAAAAATGCAATATAGAAAACTTTGAAATTTGTGTCCGAGCAGCATGGACGTATCCCATTGGTTTCTTTTTCCTGCCCGACACGTGCTAATATGCCCGACGTCAATATCTCAAGTTAAATTTACTTTACTATGCTTGTTAGTATAATGAAATTTTCTAACTATACTAGTTACAGTTATAGAAATATAGTATGTACAGTTACATAAAATATGGTATACGCAATAACAATGACTATGTTGGCATTCACATTAGATTAAATGTGATACAAAAAATTAAAATCAAGTAACATATCAGAGAGATTTTTGGTGCCCAAGCTTTGAAAATAGCAATGGCGAGGAAACCAAGATCTACAATCGATTCTATGATTCTTTACAATGAGAAAGATGAAGCTAATAACTGGAAGCCAACAAAATATACGAAGAACTCATGGGTATTGCTGCATCCATCATCAAAGGGCAATTTTCGACCAAAAAAAAGAGCAAAAATGACTTACAAATCTTATTGGAAGGCAAAACTTTTGGAGTTTAAGACTACCTCGGGAGGTCAATCGATATCAGAAGTCTTAGTGCGACATGTATATATGCATTCAGAGATCAAAGTACATGATATCAATCCTCATGATCATCAAAAATGTAATTGTAAGTATATCAAAACATATGCACTCTACAGCAATCATAGGTGATTTCCTTTATTGATGCTCTTCAGACTATGATTTAAATGCTTCAACATTGTTTTTTTTTTTCAGATTTATATCCATCATGCATAAGTGAATGGGAGCCCGCACAGTCACTTGCAGGAATATTAGACGTGATTCACTCTGATGTTGGAAAGCTACAATACAAAGGAAGAAGTCCAAAGGAACTTGCAGATTGTGGTATCTATTTTTATGAATCTTTATATACGCCACAAACAGATGGAGGTTTTGGCAAGCTCGAAGCAATTCCATTGCCTAGTTTTCAAAGTGATGAGTGGCCTACTCCTGACAGCATTGTTTCTGAATCCTTGAGATGCAAGCTACTCATTGATATTAAAAATGCTATGAAGATAAGAACATACTCCAAAATTGTTCACCTAAGTTGGTTTGTCTCATTGCATACATTTGTTGATTTTTTCTCGAGTGCTAGTGTTCGTAGGACACCAACTTTATTTGTTTGCAAGGATTTATCAGATGAGACTTTGTTAGATCTCATGGATCAAGGCTGGGATAGTAAAACAAATAATGACATAGAATGCAGGATTAAAAAGTCCTCAATGATCTTTCGTTATCATATCGAAAAGCAAATGCTCAGTCTCACATTTAGCTACCAGAGATACAAGAAAATTGAAGGTACATGGCTACCACTGGATCAAGACTTTGAACTAAATGGTCACACAAACCGAATGGAGATAAGCATTATCTACAATGAGGAATATTTGACTATGGTTGAGGTGGAAGAGCACTGGAAGCTTGATTTTATCAGAACAGAGCTCATGCTATTACAAACCAATCTACCAACATATTTCAGATTTATCATCAACGGAAGACTCGTAAGTACTTTATGTTTATTGCCATTTCAAAATAGAACAAAATAATAGAGAATGTCATCATTTACAATTGCACATTCACTAATATTTGTCATGTCACTGATGCGAAAAAGACAGGAGCTGATAACGTGCTGCAAAGATCTACCTACAACAATCACCATTGTGGGAGAACAATAGTTTCAAATAAGCTTTAGTAAAAAATTGTGTATACACCCTTTAATTCAATAAATGAAAGCCCAAGTTGGGCATCTATACATGTATTTTGTGCTCCCAAATTCATAAACTGGAGCAGCATTTGATATATCAATGTATATTTTTCTATGAAGTCTATACATGTATTTCTGTTCTATGCAATCTATATTTTTTCTGATCTTAATTTAGTACAACTACATCATCCTTTGCACCATCATCAATAACGGGAGGCTGAAGCCTTGCCCGAGCCAGTATACTCAGGATAATTTCTTGTCTAAATCTGTACACCTGGCTTGATGTGTACTCAAGAATTGTAAACTACAAAATAGAACATTCATGTATTAGTAATGGCCAATAACATCACCAGAATAGAAAACTAATCATGATTCCAAAATAAGAATAAACAGAATTTATTACCTTAGAAATATCAACATCTTGTTGAAGGATGAACCACTCAAAAAACAGCTTGGCATTGTACAATGTGTACCACCCACAGCTGAATGAATCATTTTGCTGGGGTGACTGCAAAATAATTCAGCACACAAGAAATCAATCATGAAACATAATAAATTAGATTGAAAATATTTCATTAGAATATTGATTTCAAAATGCTATTAAGAAAGAAGAGTTTACCTCCAAGCTAACGATCTGCCAGTCTTCGGAATGGGCAACGTCTGTAGGAATACATTTACTTAGATATGGAATGAATATATCTACATCCTTATGCGTATTTCTCACCGAATTCATCTTGACACAAGAATATTTAATAGTATTATTTACAGATCTCTTAATAGAGATCAGGTTTAAACTCCAGTGGTCACTGCAAAATAAGATTGAAAGTACTTTAGCGACAATTTTGAGAACTATTTAAATTGAAAATGTCAATGTTAATGCATAAAACAGGAAGAAGCACTTAATATATCTTACTTGGTATGATAAGGAATGCCCAGATACTTTGTTGCTGGTGTGAATCCACTTTTCAGACACTGTGACAATGTGTCATTATTCTCCTTGAAGGCCCGGAGCAGAAAGTTGCTCAGCACCAACAACTCGTTTGATAAATCTCTTGCAATGTCAAATTGCAAGAGTGTCAGCCCGGACTCTATCACAGGATCACTGATAGAAGCTCGTCTGTCTTTGAGATCCAGACAATCTAGAACTCTAAAATTAATACTAAAATCAAGTTCTTCTAGTCTAAAATAAAAAGGAGTACCAATTGTATCTATAGCATCCGATATGTCTTTCTCAAATTTAAGATAATCATCCGAATCTATATATGTATAGAAATTGGGAGGAGGAGGAGGAGGTGGAAGTGTAGTATCTACAGCAATATTAGGAGTATCCAAAACAGAGGTAGCTATATTTACATCATTATCAACAGCAGCATTATCTACAATGGATTCTAGGATAGGCTTCACTTTCTTAGGAACACGCTTGGGGGCTGTCTGCTTCCTAGGACGCTTCGTAAGAAGATGAGTCGTATCTACAGGAGTTGGTCTAGGAGCAGCAGGCTGAGATACATTTAACCTACAGTACCTATCCCCTCATTCTGATAAGAAGCTGAAAATACTTGGGCATTATGGTAACCCTCTTGGTATGGATGGCAAGCAAAAAAGAATCCTAAAAAAAAAGGCTAATATAATCTTCAGCAGCCTCCTGAAGGCACTGAAGGACACTCGGTGTAAATCTAACGTGCTGTCCGAGATCATTTCTTGTTATGTTCCGGACAGCACGGTAGAATGGAGCTCTTGGATCAACAGAGCTGTTGACCTTTGATACTTGTGTATCTCAGAGAGCCACCTGCTGCGGTTGCGCGTTCTAGGTCTAGCAGGGGGTGTGATGGCAACCGCAGGAGATGAGGATGAGCCAGGAGAGAAGAAGTCTCTCCTTGTCTGCTTTCTCCTATCCATGGGCATGAACTATGTGATAGTGGATTTGTGTGTGAAGGTTAGGATGAGAAGGAAGGGATAATAAAGAACTCGCAGAGGACCGCTGTGTACGGACAGAATGTACGATATATCGGACCTATGCGAGCCGATTATCAGAGAGAACGATTAGATTTGAGGAAAGATGCACAAGTGCGATATGGGGTGACACATAGGAAGAGGTATCGGACCTGTGCGCATGGAAGGTAGGAGGAGGAACTTTGATCGTGAAGGGCGTGCACAAATGCGATATGTGGAGTGAAAAAAAAAGTGAAAAAAATTCATCGAAATTTGTGATTTTATATCGGGGTTTGCACGTGCAAAAGAACGTCCTATCACACGTGTGGGAGTTGTACGGACAAATGCGAGTGCGACATGTGTCACTCTGTCACACTACACGTGTGGGATTTGTACGACCGAATGCGAGAGCGACATGTGTTTATAAGCACTCGAATGAACACGCGACATGTGTCTAGGTGTCATTTCACACGTGTGCAGGTGTCATCTCACACGTGCCTGCGCCTGTTGTCGAATTGAAAGTAGACACATGTCATAAGTCCGTTGACCACACGTACAAAAATTTAGTATAAATGGCACGAAAACCGAATAATTTTTTACCTTTTGTGTTCTCGAAATTCGCAACATATCGCTTTTGTGTGCGCTCATTTCTGTCCGTTTGCTTGCAAGTATACATACTCGCGCACAAGTGTGATATTCTGTATCTGTCTGCCGTACATATCCATCTTCTACGCCATTTTGATTGTTAGTTTTGGTTCAGTTCTCTCGCGCGCACAAGTGCGATATTCACGCTACTGCCATGGCCTCTTCCTCATCATCCTCACGAGAATCAGGGTTGAGTTCATTTCTGAGTGAATTTGGGATTACTGAAAATTTGGACTACTTCCACAGCCTATTCAGGTCTTATCTACATGTTTTCAGGACTGCACAACCAAATTTTGACGTATTTTATGAACATTATGTCAGATTCAGAGTTGTACTTAGCAAGCCTATTTTCTCCATAGGTCAACTCCAGTACATGCATTATATTGATCTTGTTCATTTCTTCCCAGCTTTTAGACATAGACTGGATATAATGTTCACCAAATTGTTTGATCTTTTCAAAAGTAGTTCTATGTGTCCATATTGCAACAAGAAATGTCGATTGGTTGAATATCAGAGTGGTTTTGTACTTTTTCTTTTAGTTCAGATCCCAGATGATGATGAGTTTCCTGTTGCTGACCCTGCTTTTGCACCCTCCTCTGTTCAGTCATCCATTAAGGATATCAGTCACTTTCTTATCGACACTCCTGATCAAGAAAGTGACTTCATTGATTTAAATACTGATGTTCTCCGAGATTCTTTCATTGGCCAAAATATATCTGATGATAAATCCAAATCTATGGAGGATTCGAAATGTCTTTTCAATATGCATGTATATTATATTAATGACGATGTATATTTTACTGCTACTGATTTATGTAAATTTTTTGACTATCGTGAGGACGAGGTTCTATGCTTATTATTCCGAATTCTCCGACTTTGTAGATTTTGAGACAGATGACCTTCTTGCTGGTATTGATTTTGATGATGAGGAGGGTCTTATGACCGTTGAAGAATGCCTGAATAAGATTTTATCAAATATAGCTGAAGATGGGCAAGGCAGACCATCCGATGAAGAATTCACGGCATTTCAATCCCAGATGGGCTTCCCTCGTCCATCATTAATGCATTTCACTGATGATTCCACTTCAGTACGTGGTCATTATACTGATCATCTTGATCTAATTGCTACTGATGATGAAGAATGTGTAAGTGTTTAATCTTCCTTGCATTTGAATGTTTTCAATCACTGAATGTGTTTTTGCTAACATATTTCCTATTGCAGGATGCTCTCATAATAGATGATTTTGTTGCGAGACGAGGTGGTTTCAGGAAACACGCATTCTCGTTCCAGAGGGACAGTGGACTGGGCCACTATCTTCGGCATTTCTTGAAGAGTGAGATCTGTATTGCTCATTCCAAGCTAAGCCCAGTCAGGGAGAGTCTTATAATGGCAGTTAAAGCTTTATCATTTTATTTAGGAGGACATAAATTTGTTAAGACAAATAAGATCATTTTTGTCAAAGGATCTTATGTTTTGAACATTTTAGACTTTACTGATGGGAATGTTCCTTTAAGGAGCTCTCATTATTCATTGTATTTCACTTATATTGAGCTTAGTGGAAATAAGGATAATGCACATCTATTAGATGCATACGCTAGTAGACAATTTCTTCATGACAATACTACCATAGAATCTGATACAAGATCTGATGATGAATAGTTGACACTTTGTATAATACAATCAATACATTTACATTAGGTATTGCTCCTCTCTTGTTCAATGAATTTGCAAAGCAATTTTGAACATGTCATGATGATCTTCTACTCAGCAATCATCTAATTTTCTCTTCCTGTATGAACTTGCGTGCTTCTCAAAACTGTGTGGACTTTGTTATATGTCGAATCTGAACTCTACGGTAGAACCACTGAAACAATTGACAAATGTAGTTTCGTTTTTCATTGGTTCCTCCATGTTGTGTATTTCGATGAAATGTTGCTCGTGCTTGCCAGTGTGACTTCTCCATCCCTTGTGATGACCATACACTCAAGCTTCCATATGTATTTGCAAAAAATGTTGTATGATCTCTTAGTATGTGCTGCATATGTCAAAATCATAATGTTAGTCTTATGTTTAGATCTAAATATATATGAAAATTTGAAAGCATTTTGAAAATTTTATACTAACCATGTAATGAGTGATGTGATCTTCTCCCCATGCTTTTGATATTGCATTAACAAACTCGACGCAAGTCCTTTGGACAGCTTTCTTATCAATATCAGAGTATTTTTCTTTTCTTAAAATAGCAATCATACTATCAAGCTTTTTCCATACATCAACTTTTAGTACTCTGGTTTTGCCATCTTTCTCGAAGTCCTGAGTGGCAGCAATAATATCTGTCCAGACTGAGTGTTGAATATTAGAAGCCTTACCAGTATGATTTGATAGAAAACGACGTGCTTTTGCTCCTCCTATGCTTGGCTTAGTTGGCATGTTCCCATTCTTTCCTGAAAGCTTTTCATCTTTTTGAATTTTGACATGTCCTTTATGGAGTCCTGCTTTTGATAAAACAACTTCTAATCGAGAGATAGCTTCCTTTGCTAATGATGCTGGCTTAGTATTCCAAGCAAAAACTATATGAAGATAAATGATCTTTTCTATTAATCTAACTTCTGCATGAAGAGTGCAAACATGCACATTTTTTAAGGGGATAGGCAGCACAGGCTTCCAGTTTGGATCTGCATATTCTCTAGTAATTCTTGTACTTCTAGTTACATCTTTTGCCATTTTCATGCAGTACAAACAAGGGTGTTTTGATGTAACACCATGAGAGACATTATACATACATTTCAATGTTTTCAAATCACCTACTAAGTGCCATTCAACATTGAAGTCTCCAACTCTTGGAACATTGAGAAATCCTACATCCATATGGTCCTTGATGATCCTAGGATAAGATGTCCTTGAGAATATCCATGACAATATATCATGATCCTCTTTCAGCACCTGTCCAAAGAATTAATCATACTTAGTTTACAATGTATTAATACTATTCAATGAATGTAATGTAATAATGAGGCTAGTTACCTGAAACGCTGCCAACCACCATATATCATTTTCTGACTGGACACTGAATTTGAAATCTTCTTGGTTCTCTGTTTGGGATAGAGCACCATTCATGAGAGTTATACTAACCCTTTCCATCTTCTGCCCTTTCACAATTTCTGACTCATCTAACTTAAGTACTATGATTATTTTGCCATTTTATTGATATTCTTCCACACAATGATGAGTTGTTAAATGTTGCATGGCTACCTACTGATGAATTAGAAGATTTATTCGTAGATGACGAAAATGTCTTACGAATTCAAAATTGCCTAGAAAAATTGGACATTTTTGATATTCAGATCCTCAACTATATAGAAGCACTTCCACTCAAGGTTTTTCCGTAGCAGTTATCCAAAGTGGAAACAGTTGCCAAGTTTATGGTCAAATCACCATCCAGATAGTTGAAAGGCAAGGCCCCCCTCAAATCCCCAGCCCATGATGTGCCTGCATATTTTAAGGACTATATGATCGAGTATGTAACCATCCAATTAACCCAAGCTCAACGTGAGCCCAATGGTAATTCACCCTATGCAGGCCCTGCCCAAACCATCACTCTCTCCTTGGATGAGCCCAATGAAAGTAACAAAAACATTGTCCACATCGAGGCTCATCTCAATTGGGAACAATGTAGACGGCTTGAAAAGCTTCTACGCAAATATCGACATGTGCTTGGTCCTATAAAGACATGAAACGAGTCTCACCCCAAGTAGCGGTGCATCGTATTCCTCTTAAACCGGGTGCGAGACCAACTGCTAGCTGTCCCTACAGATGCAATCCGATCTACAAGGCCAAAATTAAAGAAGAATTACAATGCTTGTTAGATACAGGATTCAGAATGAAATCGAACATACTGAGTGGGTCTCCCCAATCGTCATCGTTCTAAGAAAAATGGAAAACTCCGCATCTGTGTCAATTTTAAAAAACTTAATGCCGTAATAGAACGTGATCATTTCCCATTACCTTTCGAAGAATCCATCTTAGAAAATCTAGCAGGAGATGAGGCCTACTCCTTCTTAGATGGCTTTAGCAGATACAATATGATTCAAATTGCTGAAGGTCAACATAAAACCACTTTTGCCATAGAATGAGGAACCTTCTATTGGAAAGTCATGCCTTTTGGTCTCCGTAACTCTCCTACCACTTTCCAACGTGTTATGTAAGCTGCCTTTTCTCAGCAGATGGGAGATACCCTAGAGGTTTACTTGGACGACTTAGGTGCACATTAAGAAGAAACACGTCATCTGTCTATGCTTGAAAAAATTTGTATCCAATGTCAACGCTTCGGCATCTCTTTGAACCCTGAAAAATGCCAGATCTGGGTTACACATGGTATTGTATTAGGACATATTATTTCAAAAAACGGCATCGCAACTGACTCGGACAAGGCCTTGATCATTCAAAATCTGCCCGAACCATGCACCATTCGCGAAGTGTATTCTTTCCTAGGCCACGCCAACTACTATCGATGCTTTCTTCTCGAATTCACTAATAAAGCACGATTAATCTATAAAGTAGTTGTTGTTCCCAAATGGATGATGAACAATGAGTTGCATTCATTCAACTAAAAGAAGACCTTACCAATGCACCTATCCTCTGGGCCGAATCCCTAACCTACCAACTCCAGATCAAGACGTCAATGATCATTTACCCGATGCCATCTTATTTCAAGTTGACTCTACACCCCTTTGGGCCAAGGAAATCACAGAATATTTAACTTCAGGGCAGATGGATCCATCCTTATCTAAACCGGAACAACGTGTGTTGGTCCTCAAAACCAAACCTTATACGTTAATTGCAGGGCAACTTTACAAGCAAGGGTTAGATGGAATTATTCAACATTGTCTTACTGAAGGTGAAATACCCTATGTTATCTCCCTCACTCATAAAGGTGTTGGAGCAGGTCACTTCTCTTTCGAAATGACTGCTAAGAAAACCCTCTTGGCAGGATTTTGGTGGCCAACCCTCTTTAAGGATACACACACCTACACTAAGGCCTATGATGTTTGTCAAAGAGCCAAACGATTTCAAAAGACCAACTACATGCATTTACACCCTGTCACAACTGATCAAGCTTTCTGAAAATGGAGAATTGACTATGTTGGACCCATTAGTCTCACTGCTAGACACACTCAATCACGATATATTGTAGTAGCTACGGACTATTGTACCAAATGGGCTGAAACAAGAGCTGTTCGCAATGTTGATGCTCGTTCTACCGCAAAATTTCTCTATGAACAGGTTATAGTTCATTTCAGATGTCCTCTAGAACTTATCAGCGATAGGGGTACACATTTTCTTAACTCTGTCATAGCAGACCTACTTTTCAAATTTTTTGTGGTACATCGCAAAAGTTCCCCGTATTATCCACGATGCAATGGCCAGGCGGAATCCACAAACAATATCTTATGTGGTGTTCTCACCAAAACCATCGAGTCTAGCCAATCCGATTGGGAACAAAAATTGCATGCTCTCTATGGGCCTATCACACTACCCCGAAGCGAGCCACATGCTTAACTCCTTTCTAGCTAGTATATGGCCAAGAAGCCATTATGCTTGTAGGATTCCATATTCCATCCCTTCGAGTAGCCTATAATCTCGAGCTAGATAATCGACAGATTCTAGCGAACAGGTTATTTCATCTGGAACAACTGTGTGAAACATGTCGGATCAGCATCCATGCTCACTGAAGTCCACAAATGTCGAGAAAAGGCATGGCATGATCAATCCTTAAAACTCAAAGAGTTCTAGGTTGGAGGTCCTGTTATACCAAGCCAAAGCATCTAAAAGAAAACTCAAATTTTCTGGCCAAGGACCTTATGTCATTCAAAAGATATTTGTCTCTGGATATGTACAACTCCAAAGCCTACAAGGCGATATCTTAGACACTGTGGTCAATGGGAGCAGACTTAGAAAGTACAATGAGCCCTGTTTTTTTTTATATGTATTAGTTGCTTTATTTTCTAAAGTTTGTTCTTTAATTCTGTTTTCTGCCTACTTGCCATTTCAACAATTTTTTTAATATGTTTTCTTGTTTCAGAACATCAGGATATTATCAGATCAAGCATACAATCAGTCTTTTTCTCTGCAACCACAAGAATCATTCCTTTCCCAAAATTTTGTTTCACAACCACATCAGATAGAATTCGCCCAACCGTGGTCTTGGGCCTTGGTCCAGTGGCTATGTGCCATGTGGCCATAGTTGCAACTCGTAGCAATCGTTTTCTATTCTACATGATGTTTGCATCTAAAGGTTAAAACCAACTCTCTCTCTCTCTCTCTCTCTCTCTCAATCAAGAGGTTGAATCTCTGAGTAGCCTCTTCAATCTTGTCTTCCTACAAAAATACCATAGTTTAGTTATAAGAAACTCATTGTACTTGTTTTGTGGTGGTCCTTTGTATCCTGGAAGGAGATGAAAGAGCGCGATCTACACTGAGAACAACTTCGTTCATGGAGTTCTGAGTTACGAAGAATTGGCGATCAAGGTTGAGTTGTCTGTAGTTCCACATTAATGTCTACGCAGCATGCCATGTGAACTATCTGAGAGTCCTTAGGTCTGATTGTGTAGAGGGTTGGCTCTGCCTTACTCAAAACTGATGGATCGTTTGAATGATCAGCAAGCTACATTGGTCGTTGAGCCGCCCAATGGTTCTGTTGATTCCTTGTGGCCTGCTTGTTTGAGGCATCGATCTGTGTGGAACCCTGCATGAGCAATGAAATATTTGCTTCTACGGGGGAGGAGGGGCCTTCTCTACAGAGGGCTGTTATAGATTGTTTATCTCAGAGAACTTTAATATAGGGTGATTTGTCTGAGGGTTCTAGCCTCTGTTTGCGCAGCATGCAAGATGAGCTAACTGAGATTCCGCAGCTCTGTCTACGTGGAGGGATGTTTCTGTCTCGTTCTGAACTGTTGGAGTGCTTGAGTTATCTGTGGCTACCGTTGTTAGTTGGGCATTCCGCATGTTTTGTTGTCCGTTTGTGGGCTATTTATTTTTGGTAGCTCCCTATGTGGTGTCCTCCTGCGTGAGCTACTGGTAGGTAATTTGAATCTGCCAATTGTTCCACAGAAACCTGCTTGTTTGAGACAGTGTGGAACTCTAAAGAGACTCAAAGTCATCTTCTATGTCTAAAACTTCGCCTAGGCTAGAGAGCAGAGCAAAAAGGAGACATTTGATTTTGGCAGGGAAGAAGAGAAACGAGAGATGAATAATAGGAAGAAGAATCACGAGTCTGCATTCTGTAGATTAAAGTTTTCACCAACTTGAACCATAGATGCACCAAGATTCGTGATCAGAATAGTGATTCTGAAACGCGTTTCGAGATTTTCTCAGAATCGCACAGAATCGTTTTTTTTTTTCTTTTTTGAAAATTTTTAAGGCAATATGGGTATCAGATGAAAGCTTTGATTGAGAGCATTATGCCTGTGTAGTTTGCCGACTGTTTCGGGTGTGAAACACCAAAAAGTGTGTTTTCACTCAAGGAGTTGGAAGGCCAAATCATGAAGAGGCCTTACCGTTGGGGCCGGGGTCGGGGCAATTGGGAGGCGTCGCCCCCCCAAACCCCTCACTGGGGGGCTACCGCCCCACGGACCCCCTGTTTCTCGGTGGGCTACCGCCCCCCAAACCCCCTGTTTTCTGGGGGACTACCACCCCCCGAACCCCCTAGAGCTTTCTGCTATATAGACACTATAGATAAAAATGCTACCGCCCCCCCCCCCCCCGTATATAAAAATGGGGTCCAAATGCGCATCGAGAAAGGCCCAATATTTATGCCCCCAACTGTATGCACATTGCACTCACATCTCCAGTGAAACGATTGCAAAAGTGATCATCATCCATACATTTACTGAAAACCAGAGCAAATGACAACCAAATAGCTACTGAAAATAAGATATGTTTGTGCCTCATCTACTGCACTTTTAAGAGGCAAAACGCTGGTTTGACCATTGATCTCCTAAAAAAATTTCAGCCATAAGTTATTTTGCCAAATGTTCTTTTTTTTTTTGCGATTCTGGGTTCAAAATCGCGATTCGCGAATCGCGGACCCAGCGAATCGCGATTCGGTGCATCTATGACTTGAACACATAAACATTGGAGTTTTTTTTTTTTTTTTTTTTTTTTTTTTTTTGGGGGGGGGGGGCTGCACGAGGACCTTCCGTGTTGGGAGGGCCTTGCCCGAGGGCAGGCCCTGACCAGCATGGAAGGCCCAAGGGATAGAGGCCTTCCCCCCGAGGGTAGCTGTCAAGGGTGGCATTCTGGCTTAATAGCTAGTAAGCCAACTGTGATGGTGCTAATTCTGGCAGAATCAACTAGTAATCCAACTGTCATGGTGGATTCCACCATAACATCTTAGTAAGACATCTGGCTTTTCCAAATACAAATTGTGGTTAAAAATTGTGCTAGTGGAGGTGCCTTCAAAACACAAAGAAAACCAAAGCACAAAACATTATGAATTTGAAAGGGGAGGATAATAAAATCGCCTGGACGACCGCACTGGATCCAAAGTGAAGGAGGAAACAGTTACCACTTAGTGTCTCGAAGCCAAGAAAAAATTTGGAACATGGGACACTGAACAAGTTGATCAAAAAAAAAAAATCTTGTTTCATTTAGCACCCCCGCGTGCTATCTTTGAAGGTTGCCAAAAAAAAAATCTTTTTGATTTTACTTAGCACACCGGCCTGCTATGTTTAGAAGCTGAAAAAAATATTCTAAAATAATGTTTTCACTCAAAATTTGGTTCTCGTTAGGAGGATCTACGCGCATGTCTCTTGGTGTTTGTGGTAGGTGAATACTTTTTTGTCAACATTTCATTGTCTATTCAGCTTATGTGATGCCATAATTGTGATAAGTCCTGTCCCACCAACCCATTAGCAATACTTAAGTATGTTGTTCGTTAGTTGTTAACTGAGATAACAAAGGCCCAACTAGCTATTAACTTTAGTTGTTGCCAGTTAGCCAACCATTAAAAGATAATGGGTGTAGTGCATTAGCAATGCCAAGATAGTGAGACCTCAAGGGCTGCAGGAGTGCACATTTTCAACTATTTGCAAAGTGTCAAAGAATTATGGACAACAACATAGCTAATGAACTTTGGTGGGGCCCAATCATACTTAATTGTGACCATTAGGGAACATGCAAGAGGTAGGTGGGGCCGCAAGTGTCATTTAAGGTTAACATAGTCTTAGTTACACAGTCCCTAACTACTCTTAGATGAAAAGTCAAGTTCAAAATCTATGGCTAAATTGAGAAACTCCATATATTATAGATTTTACATTATTTTATATCTTTTGAAAGAGAGAATTTAAACTTTCAATCAACTTCTATGTATTGGAGAATGAGATTTTTGATGACCTTTTACCTAGGTAAATCAACTGTAATATAATGGCTAGTCATGTGTCCTCATGATTTTACATTTGTCCTACCTAAGGGGAAAGGACAATAAAAACTCGTTCCACATAAAGGATTGGCAAGTATTTTAATGGCATAAATATTTTTCATGGATCACACTCCTTTCTATAGGGTATAACATCCTCGAAGTTTTTTACCAATTTTTCATGGGGCATAATATGCTTTTGAATTAAGCTATATTTTTATTAATATATTGGCCTATTGATCTCAAAAGGCATAAAATGCTTTTCAATTATTCTAGAGTCTTAGTTTGAAAAGAATATGACAAGGACCTAGACCTAAAATCGGCCCATAAATTCTTAAAGAACGCCAATCTTCGCTCTAATTATAACAAATGTCATGTCACTTCTTTATGCAAGGGAATATACCTTCAATGGTGGTTACCATAATGATCTTGGATCATTATAAAATCTCAAAAGATTTGTGTGGCCTTTCATTTTTTATTCTTGAGGTGCATTAAATTATGATAAAGGTTCACATTAATGTCATGATGACTCTATTAGACAAATCACCCCATATTCCATTTCATATATGTTTGCATCTTTATTATATTATGCCAAGTGCTTGATTTTTTTTTTTTTTTGTACTTTGCTCCTACCTTCAAATGTATACTTTGCCAAATTTTCATCTAGACATTTCACAAGAGAAAGGGCAAAATTTCAAGAGAGCAAAAAATGCTACTTGGCATTGCAAGGGTTTGAAGTTTTTGCGAGTTTTGTGAGGTTCTTTTGCCCATGATCCAACAAAAAGGTAGCGCATGGTGCGCTAGTCTTTTATATTTTATGAAGAATTGTGGTTTAATACATAGTTAAAATTTTGGCTGTGCATGATAAGATACTTTGTTACTCTTTAGAATATAGGTTTATTTTTATTATGAAAAAATGGTCATGAAGCTTTAAAAACTAGCATTCTGGTATGAACCTACAAAAAAACAAATCTCTAAAAAGTGGATTTAGTATAATTTTAATTTCCACATAAATAAAAAAAAAAAAAAAATCGGAACCAACTTGGCTAGCATATATATATTTTTCAATTATTTTTGCGGGCTGGCCTGCCATTGTGCTAGTCTTTACAACTCTATAAGCATTTTTTTATGATCAAAATAAATCTATATGTAGAAGGTAGAAAAGTGTCTTTTGTTGGATTTATTTGTCTTTGCTACACATTAAATATAGATTTATTTTTATTATGAAAAAATGTTGATTAAGCTCTAAAGGTTAGCCAATGTACTAACCTACAATAAGAATTTTTTATTTGACTTTTTTTCAAAAATCTAAAATCTAAAATAATTTCTTTCTTAAAATTGACTCACATAGCATGCCAACATGCTATTTAAATTGGCTCCAAAAACAAAATCAACTACTTAAAAAAATTTCTATTTTCCTAAAAAAATTTAAAAAATTGTAGGGTAACACGCTGACGTGCTAGCTTCATGAACATTTTTCCATAATACAAATAAACATATATTTAAATAGTAGCAAAGTGTATTTTGATGAACATATTTAATACCTGATGGCTCATAAGATTTTCATCAATATACCAAACCAAAATTCTTATTTTTTAAAAATCATGTAATGGCCAGAAAAAAATAGTGCACCATGTGCTACAATTTTGTTTAATCATGGGCAGAGAAAAACTCACAAAAATGCCAAGGCCCAGATTGCAAAGGGGAGGACCTAAGGCAAAATTGCTACTTGGTATTATAAAGGAGAAAGCATGCGGGGCTCAAGCCTCCTACCTTGATCGGGAAGCCTTGCTATTGGGCTCTTGTTCTTATTACAAGGCCCTCTTGAGGGTGATAAGCTCTCAACCAAGCCCTTTTCCTTCACATTAAAGTTGTTGAAATCCATGCTAGTGAATTATGAGCAAAGACATTGACAACATAAGTTTAAAAAATAGAACATGGTCACCTAGAAAATTTTAAATCAAATTGTGTGGCCCATAAACAAATTTAAAGATAAAAAGGAGACCTACCTAACTAGAATATAAATTTCACTTTACCTTGTGAAAAAGGTCAAAGTAAGATCCATTATTAGATACCATACTAGTGGCTTGACGGTGGTTGGGTGTTAAAATTTGACTTCATTTGAAATGTTAACATTCCTACTTTGACTTTGCTTGTATTTGGAAGGCTAAAAGTTATGTGAGCTTAAAAAGTTGAATGTGGTCCACGCACGCAAAATTGTTAAATATCTGGTTTCTCAATTTTGTCCCGTTATCTTTTATCCAATTGAAATGAAGAAAACGAAATCTTTAAAAAGGTAGAACCATTAAATGCTTTTTGGTTTCCAAGGGGAGGTTCGAACTTGGGACCAAAAAAACTTTGGATGGCAAGCTAACCAACAAACCCAACCCCCATTGGATAGAAAACCATTAAATGACACTAGAAAAGGTAGAATCTCCTAGAAGGCCTTCCATAATAAGAAATAAATAGGAGGGAGATAAACTTCACTAAGGATGTCATGTCACTAAGGATGCCATGCCATCTGAATTTTCTTTGGTCCCAAGTTAGGCTGTCCCTTGGAAAACATGATGTGAATTTGAGTGAAGGGCAACCCTAAACATCAAATGTGAAAAATGGTGGTTTTGGATCATTTTGAAAGCAATCGCCTTGAAGTCAATATGCATACCTACCTTCAGATTGAAGGGTTTCCTTAATTTTTAGCTTTTATATGACATGTATGTTTGAGGCTATTTTCCGTCTTCTAATGTAAGAAGATTTTACAATTTTTAGATGTAAAAGCAAAGGGCTTGAAATATATGACGCCAGTCCCTAGGTCAATGGTTTTGTGCCATGTGGCCATAATTGCAACTCGTAGCACCTATTCTCTATCTACATGATGTTTGCATCTAAAGACTACAACCACCTCTCTCTCTCTCTCTCTCCACATGAGTTAGTTATGTACATCCTCTATGCACACCCAACATGTGCATCCAATTTGGAAAGTAGAAGCCTTGTCAAACACATGCATTTTTAAAAGCCTACACTTCACAGACGTGGGCAAGGAGAGATGGGGGAGCAAAGGTGAGGTGATGGAGCACCCATCACCACCCTTGGATAGTGTATGCCCCATCAATGGCATGCCAATGATGGTGCGAAATACGCTCATCCCATTATGTGTGCCACTTATGTTGGAGCTCACTACATTATATTCTTGTATTTTAAGGGTGGAGCCCACTATCATACATGTTATTGCCTTTGGCGTTAATGGCTTTCTGGGGTTTATTATATTGGATAATATAGGTCTCACAAATTCTTGTCCATTTTAAAGAGAAATGTATTAGCTAGTTGCCAAAAAAATGCCTACTAAATGCAATTATGTGTAGTAATGTGTATTTTCGAGCCATTACTTAGGATATACAATCGGTTTTTTCTGATTTTTTCAAAGGAAATGCATGTGCCTTTCCAGGCGGAATGTGTGGACCTTCCTTTTTTTCTTTTGATGTGTACCTTCCA
Source organism: Diphasiastrum complanatum (assembly GCA_029204225.1). NCBI lineage: Eukaryota > Viridiplantae > Streptophyta > Lycopodiopsida > Lycopodiales > Lycopodiaceae > Diphasiastrum > Diphasiastrum complanatum. The sequence continues at coordinate 44,680,964 of CM055099.1, read as the reverse complement.
TCCGAAAGGTGCATGTAATAAGAGTTTACAACAACAAAAAAGTAGTAGAAACTAATTTGACATTAGGAAGGTCCGCCTACCTCCTAAATCGTTCCGTTCGCAAAAGGGCTTTCTGTCTTGGACGGCCTCGGAAGGCAAAGCTTCATATCCGCCATAATCTTTGTTATAATTTAAGAGATTTTTAAGTTCTAACATAATTATGTAATACTTACTTTTGGAGCTTTCAAAAACTAAGATTTGACTTTCAATTAACAATAGCTAAATGTTTTGCCTTTTTTAGAAAGGCAAATAGGCCTCTTCATTGCTTGGAAAAGACACAAAGTATAGAAGTGAAATCAACTTATCAAAAAGAGACATTATGATCATTTTGACAATTGTTTATGTAGGCGAGTAAACCCTCTCATGAGTAATAGTCCTCAAACAACTCAAAAGCTTCAAAAAAATCAGGTTTGTTTTATGATAACTTAGGAAGGAGTGCTCAAGAATGAGAATGGAGCCATCAAGTTTTGTCAAAAATTGATATCATAAAATATTTGATGATTTCTTATACCCTTTTAAAAAGTAAAAGTCTTCAAAAAACTGAGGAGTCCTATAAAATGCAAGTTGTTCGAGGACAACTAAAAGAGGTTATGGGAGCACTAAAAAAAGATTTCCCAAACAAATGCCATGGCTAAGGTCCCACCACCAAGTTCCAAATACCTTAAAAAACACATAAAATAAGTGTGCTTAGTTATTTATAGTAGTACTAAGTACTAACCCCCCATCACACTATTGCTACATAATTTGCATTTGGGTTGATAGTGGACAGCTGGCACATTTTCATTGGCTCTGAACAGACGTTCAGAGCCATAGTGTAACAAGCTGTCAACTGAAGGGGAGTTGAGGGGCTCAAATGACAAATTATGCCCACATCGCCGCAGGGCGGCTCGGTGCGTGAAGGCCACCTGCTACACACGGTAGCGGGCCTGCTCACGCCCGCTACCTCGTCCAAAGAATGCGTCACCCAATGGCTTCAACCGTGAACCCACGTAACCCATGGTCCTTATCAACATTGGGTATCTCATGCCTGCCGACTCTATGCCAGCCACGCGTCACGTATCCACGTGTCAAGATCTCAACTACAGAGCTATGAAACGTGGCAAAAGATGGACGATCGTCAGATTATCGAAGGGTTGCGGCTACGAAACGCCTCAGTGCCGCTAAGATACCCTGGTCACGCAACCGTGCAGGCTGCAAGGCATCGCTGCGCCTTGGCCGTTGCCCCCTGCCCCGCCCCCGTATCTCTACGCCCACTGAGAATGTTCCAGCTCGTCACCGTTGGATCTCGCAAAACCACTCAGATCCTCCCGCGTTTTATACATCGGCGATCTAATACATATGACACGTGCCAGATGTGGCACGTGGCTTGCATCTAAATGTGTAGAGGTAAAAACTCTAGTGCTTCTAAGCTACCGTCCCCTAACGTCCGTCATGGAAAAACCTGACGGCCGTTATGTTTTCACGATCTCGGGCAGGCGGTACCTGATAAGTCTTATTGGCACGGGGATACTTGGATTCCTGCCACGTGGCACACTGCCACGTGGAATACAATCTAGCCGTTGGTACTGGAAACGTGGCTAGATCTGAGTGTTCATGATAGAATCCGACGGTGGAGGGCTTTGATCATCGTCTACCGATAAGTATGCATGTTTATGTTAAGATCCTTCGTTCGATCCATGGTTTTTGAGGCTTAATTTGCCATCCCTGGGCCTGGTCACATCATCGTCGCCAGCCATCTGCTCCATCTCTGCAATTACTCTATTGCTTTTCAGGTCGGTGCAAGGTTTCAAGGACAAATGATCTACCAATGGTTGTAATATGTAACACAAGATTAACGATATACACATGAATGTACTGAATCATAAGTTTAGATGCTCGTCGACCAACGCACCATGATCATCCCAGCAATGATTGCTCAGTTCTCGCTTACGTAATTATTTGAGTAGATTGCACGCGTCTGTTGAGTGTACACTGTACAGTACCTGACGTTACTGCAGCCGAAACTTCCTTTCACTCAGATATGGCCTACTTCAGTTGCAAGGAATCGGCCTTCGAAAAAGATATATGAGATATTTTTCTGTGAATATATTGTTTAGGATGTGCGGATCCGTTGAATCTTATTTATGCTGACAGTGTAAGACTCTGTAAGAGTGATGATATTTTCAAGGTTCGTTTCTCAGACATCATGGTCAGAAAAATGACGGGAATCTGGATCTATCTTTCTGCATAAGCGTTTCAATTAGTAAGTGGTCGCAACATGTACAAGCTCCCTTATAGGATGTGCATTCTTCACTCGTCGTACGTAATTTCCAGGGTTGTTAAGCGTCCACTTCCTGTCAGAAAAACCTCTTTTTCTTGAAAGTTCACACCATTTTTGCCTTCAATTTAGATTCTGCATGTGCTTGTTTCAGAATTTAAGCTGCCAACTCAGTTTAGATGTGCATTCTTCACTGGTCAAATGCAGTTGCCAGGGGTGTAGGTTTAGCATCGGCTTTCCGTCAGAAAAAACGTCTTTCTTGAAAATTGACACCATTTCTGCGTCACAGTTTAGATCCTCCATCTGCTTGTTTCAAAATTTAAGTAGCCAACTCAGTCTAAAGGATACTCGATTACACTAACACATCGAGGATTGCGCAATCTGGATGCCGTGTCTTTCGTCATGTACAAGCGTGAGAGCATGGAGCCTAGTTGGTTACCTCCGGGGTTCAGATTTCACCCCACAGATGAGGAGCTGATCAATTATTATCTAATGAAGAAAGTACTTAACAGCAACTTCTCTGTCTATGCAATTGTAGACGTGGATGTTAACCAGTGTGAGCCATGGGACTTCCGAGGTATGTGTGGAGAGAGAGAGAGAGAGAGAGAGAGAGAGAGAGAGAGAGAGAGAGAAGTGCCCCAATCAAAATAACAACTTATTGCATGTTCATTTTGCTTTTGTGCTCAGGAAAGGCAAAATTGGGAGAAAAAGAGTGGTATTTCTTTACACTGCGGGACAGGAAGTATCCCACAGGGACTCGCACGAACCGGGCAACCGAAGCAGGATACTGGAAAGCCACAGGGAAGGATCGGGAAATAATTAGCTCTCAATCAGGCTGTTTAGTCGGCATGAAGAAAACCTTAGTGTTCTATAGAGGAAGAGCGCCAAAGGGAGAAAAAACGAACTGGATTATGCATGAATACAGACTGGAAGGAGCAGCGAGTCCTCTTCGATATACGAAAGACGAGGCGAATGTGAGTTTGAGATGTTCTTCTTTGTGTACTTTTATTTCGAGGATTTTACCTATCCGTTATATACAATATTATAGTCTTTGATAAAAAGGTTATTGATTCATGCGTGTCATGTGATTTTTCATTAGCGATTTGAACTGGTTAATAACGGCTTCAAAAGATCCCGTAAACTCATACAAGCAAGCTGCATTTGATTCAATCACACGTTTTTTAACAAATTATAACAACGAAAACCTATAAACAGTTTTCCAAAAACCTTTTCCCAGATCTGAATGCACTTGGAGGTGCAGTTCTTATTTAAAAAATCCTGAACTTAAGCTGAATTTTGATTACACATGTTCGTTTTCTCCTTATTCTATTTGCAGAAGGCAGAATGGGTTGTCTGCCGCATCTTTCAAAAGAAAATTGGCGGTACGAAATTATATTTGAAGGATATTATTCAGGATAATCTAAGCAACATCTCAGAGGGCGTATTGTCATTGTCTCCTTTGAATGAATCTGCAAATCAAACTGCAGTTGAAGGAGACACCGACTCTATTATCCAGGGAGACCACGTCTCGAGCTTTTCGGAGGACATTGATCGTTTACCGTTTCCTAGTAAGGGACTTCAATCTTACGCCTTAGGCTGGGACAATCGCGGTCAGAGTGTAAAGAACCTGGATTCGGCTTCTAAGTCATGCGGATCAAATACTTCATCATGCCTTGATAAGCACAACCGCAATTTACAAGTCGACAACGCATCTAGCTCATCCAACGCCCTCCTAAAGCTGATGAAACCTCCAGCACAACAAGGATTAGATCAGCCATATTCAGCAACATGCAAGATCAAACATCATGCAGATGGCAGTGACAATTTTCAAAATGGTTACTGCAGGTTGCTGGACAAAAGCGCATGGTTACAAGAGAGCATGCCATATAATGATTCCCAATCGCTCCTAGATGCAAAACTCCCATCCGTGTCGCCAATGATGGAAAGTTTCTCTGAGGAGATCCCTCCTAGTATATATCGTGCTGACGTAGTTTCATCAACAGAGGATTTTGATTGCTTGTTGGCGTGCTGAATCGCCAACACATAGTCCGAACAATTCATTACATTCTACAGTAGAACGAACAAATTTCCTTGACGTCAAAACGTGCAATTGCTTGGCCAAATTACAAATTAGGCCTATGAAAGTTTACACTGAGACCTTTCTCTAACCATCGTCATTACATACCTGTACAAACAGACAGAAATAATCAAAGCCCATTTTGATGGAAGTTAATTTCCTGCGGCGAAAATTTTAATTTAAACAGATTTGCATGAAGCTGTACAACACAGTTGAAATCATAACATTATTCTTTTCTACAGGTTTCTTAATATTATGTTTGACACACCTTTGGATGGAGAGATCAACAAAACACTCAGATTTTTGGATTAGGGAAGTGCGCTTTATGTTCCTGGCATAAATTCTCAAGAAGAAAGAGGTGAGTGTAAAATCTCGTACAAACATTTGGCAAGAGCTTCATGTTACCACTACATGCAACGGTAGAAAAACCATTTTTTGGGCCTTAAATAAGCACACATCAACCCATGATAAGTATACTCATAATATTCTCTCAGTTTTCTATAGAGCATTGTACATTTTTCATAACAGTAACATCATCTGAGTAATCATTTCAATGATGCCTTGACAAAAGTGTATGGTAGGTGAATCTGTTCTGTCAGCATTGGGCAATATGCACATCAATAATCACTCCTTTTTCGACAAACAAGAGCTCTTGAGAGATGCCATCTTTTGCACGTACTGGAATAATCACTCCTTTTCAACCAAACAAAAACTCTTAAGATGTGCCATCTTTTGCACGTAAGGGACAAGTCAATGTGACTCGTTATCTACTTTTGATGCACTGCACATTTGTGTGATAATCCATCCCATCATTGACTATTGCAACCACGAGCACCACTTGAATTGTATATACATAGTAGTAGTATGTAATATGTGGCACTCTAGTATGTGTACCGGGCCCATGCATTCTGTATGTTTGTGTGTGTGCATCAACACTAGCAACCATGTGGTAATCCTAGCATTCACAAGATAGCCTACCTAAAGCCCATAAATGTGAGCAAGCTCTTAGGATGTCATGTATCCATCATGGCCTAAATTTGTAAGCGTTGTTACAATTGGAGGCTGCCATGCAAGGTGGACCCTCTTACACCATGCATTTTTTTTTTGGAGCCTATTGCAACATTCAGGTTTATTGACTCAACATTTTTATGTACAATATTTACATTGTGTATCTACACTTGGAAATATTAAGTGCCATGTCTCACTATTAAGGGATTGTTTTGATTGCAACACTCCCCTAACACCTAGCTTTGAGGCTCTCCAGTCTCGACCCTTGGTTGAGTGAGTGGATTGTTGTAGTTGATGCTCACTGCCTTTCACGTGAACAGCGTTGAAGGCAACAACCTTATGTTAATTAAACACTTTACATTGAGTGTCAAAATAAAACTTTCTCATTGAAGTCAATAATCTTAATTCTTTAAAACTTGGAGCACTTGAAGAAACTAAAAATTCTTCCTTCAAAGTTTGAAAGTTCACTCCAACATAGCTTATATATATGTGGCATACAAATGAAAAGATTATATCACAATTTGAATCACTTAAAAACAAACTTAAGATATTTTAATGTTTTCATTTAGATTGGAATTCAACTCTTGGAGAGAAAAGGAATTACTTACCAACTAATGCCAACAATTTAATACCATGAATATTATATCAAGATATTGACTATTATCAATGAAGTTCTCCTCAAAACTAGAGATAAATAATTGAGAAATCATTCTATTTTTGAGTGCTTGATTCAGTGGAAGGGTTGGACTGAAGATGATGATTCATGGGAGAGAGTCCTTGAAAGCATAAAGACAAATTTTCCTAAGTTTAGCTTCTGAGGACAGAAGCAATTCAAGGGGGAAAGAATGTTAAGTCCACATCTTGCATATAAGATTCAACATAGTCCTAGACTTGGATACACAGTACTCTAGTACACGAGGTTATTGCTTATGCCTTGTTATTTCCAACTAGGCCAGATATGTAATTAATAATATTGTGAGGGCCCAATAACATATGTGGAGCTAGCATATGGGTTAGGACAACTATTGGCATGTATACTACAAGTCAGCTCATCTTTCTCTTCATGACTGGAGCCACAATGAATGAATACAAGAGAGGACAGGATGTTGGCTCATGAATCTGAAATTCCAATAGGGAGATGGGGGAGTTTCCATGGTATGTATTCTCTCCAAGAGGAGAGAATATTTCCCTTAGGATTCCCATGCAACCTATAATAAGCTATTGACCTCCTATTCTTGCATAATAGCATTCAAATATCATGCAAGTGCTCCTATGTCTAAACATACGTCTGGGCCCTCATATGATTATTAATTACTTTACCAGCCTAGCCTGGAATGACGAGGCATAACTAATGATCACATACAACTGGAGTGACTGGCTATCTATGTCAGGAACTATTCCGAATCTCTCATACTGGACATGGACATAACATTCTTCCACCCTTGAACCACTTCCGTCCTCATAAGCGAAAACCGGGGATTCCGAAGTCGTTCTTTATCGAAATATAGGTCTGGGCCCTCATATGATTATTAATTACTTTACCGACTTTGCCCGGAACGATGAGTCATAACTAATAATCACGTACAATTGGAGTGATCGGCTATCCATGTCAAGAATTAATCTGAATCCCTCATACTGGACATGGACATAACAGACATAATACTATTAAGTTTTTTACTCTAGACTCAAAAGGCAATGATCACATTAAGATGCTATCATTAGCAAGGGAATGTATCCAAATATTCAACAATGATTTTCTTTAGCAACTTTGGTATCTTTATGAAGATGTGTGAATCCACTTGTTGCAAAAATGACTTTCTTGGACTCATCACAAAAGAATGTAGAAGAATCATCTCCTTTATGAATGCACCTAGCAACATCTTTTTCCATATGATCAAAGAAATCATTAGCAACAACCTTTTCCAAGGAAGAACCTTCACCAATTCCATTGATGAAGTTAGCTCTTTTCTTACCTTTTGCATGCTTGCACTTGCCATGAAGAACCATCGAAACACCATCATTATCCTCAAGACTAGCCAAGTTAGCACAAAGATGAACATCTCCAAGAAGCATATTAGATCCTGACCGAGATCTAGCATAAGGAAGATTTTTAGACTTTGCATAAGATCCACCAATCTTATTGATGCTAAAAGCTAACTTTGGAAAGTTGAGACCAATCTCCTTCCATTCCATCCTTTTTGTTAGCCATAACAAAAGCATCAAGCTTGAAAAGTCTACCTTGTCTATTGCCCCTAGCAACCAAGATTTCTTCCTTTGTAATGAAACAAGCATCACCACCAAATTTTGTCATGTATCCTTTCTCTATCATTTGACCAACACTTAGCAGATTCTTTGAAAGTGAAGGAACGTAAAGAACACCATCAAGTCTTGCTTTCCTATTAGTAGAGAGACAAATAGAAATTGAACCAATACATTCAATCACACACTCACCACCATTGGCCATGTGAATTTATTTCTTGGCTCCATCATAAGTGACCAAGAAGTAAAGAACTCTTTGTGACTAGTCATGTGTGAACTAGCTCCACTATCAATCCATCATGAATATTTGTCACCTTCACTTGATATTAGACTTGAAGAACACATCAAAAGAGAATCACCACCACCTAGATCCTCATCATTAGTAGTAAAGTTGATTTGCTTGCTCAAGAAGAAATCACAAAGATATGGAACCTCTCAAATCTCTTCTAGCACTTCTAACTAGAAAATCAACACATAGAATAGTGAAATCTTGACCTATGATCTATCCTCAATCTAATGATTCTTGCCACTTCCTAAGATTGAAACACACTCAAATGAAGTTAATTAACCTCACAAACTAGAGATCCAATCAAATTAGGGTTTTGACAAAATCACAAAACATTGAATATCTCAAATTCTACATGCAATTTCTAAAAACTTGATATATCATCTTGTAGCCTCCAATGAGACCTTACTAATGCACCAGAGATTGGCTAGTTATAGTAAACCAAGTGTGAAATTGGAATTTACCAAGTATATAGACCTACATTGAGTTTTGTCCTACAAATGATCAATTCTCCACATGCAAAAATGTTGATTTTTGAGTAGAAATCAATCTAGCATGCTCTAGCATTGGTAACTCCTCCAAATCCTTGCTAAACGTGGTTGATCCTTTCATAACCTAAAACACAATAGCTCTGATACCATGTGAAGGATTTATGTTCATTCAATATCCAATCCATGTCCCTGATCTTTGGTTACAATAAGGAGCAAACCAACAATCCTGCCAATGTAGAAAAATCAGCATTTACATGCAAAATGAGATGCAAACTCTAAGAGATATTGATAAAACATGAACCAAAACATAAAATATAGTTGATGTCCATAAAATTATAGTACCTTACTATATTTCACATGTGTGAAACCAAAAATAATAAAATATGAGCAATCTACACACAAGATTGCAAGATATCATCAAGAGAGTGCACCAATGAGTAGTAGAACCCAAAGCAACATGAGAGAGAGAAGAGAAAAGATGTTTCTCTCCACGAGTTACATACTTTTATAGCAGGTCTAAATCCTATTTGGCCACTTGGCTTCCAAAATATAAACCCTACTATTTTTGGGTCTAGATTCAATGTACCCAAAGTCGACTTCCCCACTCACAACAGAGTTATCGACAACAAGTGGATCTTCAAGAAGAAGATCAACTCTGATGGTGCCATTGCTAAATGGAAAGCACGGCTGGTGGCTAAAGGATTCACTCAAGTCCAAGGAGTGGATTATCAAGAAATTTTCAGTCCTATTGTAAAGATGCTGTCAATCAGGACTCTGATTGCGTTAGCAACCGCAGAAGACCTCGAAATGCACCAAATGGATATCAAGACAACATTTCTCAATGGCAACGTCAAAGAGGAGCTGTATACCTTCCAACCGGAAGGATTCAAAGTCAAAGGCCAAGAGCACAAAGTGTGCAAGCTGCACAAAGCAATCTACGGTTTGAAACAAGCTGGAAGGGCATGGTTTGATAGAATCAACTCTTATCTCATTCAATTGGGATTTGCAAACAATTCAACCGATTGTAATGTTTATTCGAAGCATATAGGCACCAATTCAGTTCACATAGCTCTTTACATAGATGATGCATTTATTTTGTCTAATGACACTTCTCTTCTGCACACTACTAAGAGTGATCTGTCAAAGGAATTTGACATGACTGATTTAGGAGCTGCCCATTCTTTGCTAGGAATTCACATTACTAGAAAGAGGCTTCAAAAGAAGATCTATCTTAGCCAGTAGACATATCTAAAAGGCATTCTAGAAAAGTTTCATATGTTTGATTGCAAACCAATTGATACTCCAACAGATCCAAGTATAGTATTGACTAAACCTACTAGTGTTGATTCTGATAGTGAAGTACTCGACATAGCGAAGTACCCTTATCATTCACTAATAGGATCTTTGATGTATGCAATGTTGTGTACTAGACCAGATTTAGCATACACTATTAGCACGTTAAGTCAATTCATGTCTAATCCTAGGATCTCTCATTGGAAAGCATTAAAGAGAGTGATGAGATATATTCAAGAAATTTTAGATCACATTTTATGTTATGATGGAAATGCTATTGACCCACTCATCCTACGAGGCTACTCCGACTCAGATTGGAGAGGAACAGTCTCTAATCTACCTTCTGGTTCTGTGTCTATCTAGCAAGGGGACCGATTTTGTAGAACTCAAGGAAGCAGAAATCAGTTGCGCTTTCTTCAACCGAGGCAGAGTACATCGCAGCATGTCAAGCTTCAAAAGAAACTTGTATGGATCAGGTTGTTACTTCATGATTTACATCACACTCAGTTCAATGCTACCACCATTCAGTGTGACAACTTTAGCTGTATTTCACTGTCACTGAATCCCAGATTTCATGGCAAATCCAAGCACATAGAAATCCAGTATCATTTCATTTGGGAGAAAGTTTTCTCAAGACAAGTGATTTTTCAATACTGCGCTACAATAGAAATGGTCGCAAACATCTCACCAAAGCACTTTCTAGGATCAAGCATCAGAAGCTCTTCAACATGCTGAACCTGATGAAGATACCAAGGCACCAACTGTGACCTTAAAGGGGACTATTGAAAATTAAGCCCACCTTAGATAGCAACATTGCATACATCGGTTGCAAGCATGGCACATTTGACGTTCACTGACTTGGTGAATTTCAAATATGGGGTGCACGACCATATCTAGCAACAACTAATGGGCAACATGATGATGTTGGAGCAGCCTCTAATAATTTGACATTTTTATGCCCTCCACCTGATCCAATGCTTCCATACAGTTTGGTGCACAACAAGGTACACTTCATGGTTGAGTTTATAGGCATGGATCATGAACTCCGAATGAGGTTATGGTTTTACAAGGGGCAAGAAAGACTAGTTGGATGACTCATGGTCTAGGGGTAGGATCAAAAGCATTGCATCATACTATAGGATAGTGATGGTCAATAATTGAGAATGTGTGTGTGGAAGATGGGCATCATGCAGTCTACCCTACAATGCAATGAAAAATGGTCTCTCTCTCTCTCTCTCTCTCTCTCTCTCTCTCTCTCTCTCTCTCTCTCTCTCTCTCTCTCTCTCTCTCTCTCTCTCTCTCTCTCTCTCTCTCTCTCTCTCTCTCTCTCTCTCTCTCTCTCTCTCTCTCTCTCTCTCTCTCTCTCTCTCTCTCTCATGGGCTCTGTTATGTACATATATCACTTTATTCACTTCACAAACCTCTATGGAATGTAATTGTCGCATACTAATCTTATTTGCTAATGGTGGCAAAAAAATGCCTTACCATGATAAGAGACCCCACTTAACAGAAATGGTGGCAAAAAAATGCCTTACCATGATAAGAGACCTCACTTAACAGTCTCTCTCTCTCTCTCTCTCTCTCTCTCTCTCTCTCTCTCTCTCTCTCTCTCTCTCTCTCTCTCTCTCTCTCTCTCTCTCTCTCTCTCTCTCTCTCTCTCTCTCTCTCTCTCTCTCTCTCTCTCTCTCTCTCTCTCTCTCTCTCTCTCAGCACAGGCTGAAATTCCTAAGTATAGGAAGAGAGCTAGAATGGCTCTACATTTTATTAAGATGAATGTATCTAATGAAATTCTGAGAGAGATAGGATCTTGCACTACAGCCAAAGAAGCTTGGGATGCACTTAAGTCCATCTATGAGGCAAAGAATACTTCTAGAATACTCACTCTTAAGAATCAAATTTTCCAAAGTTTCCAAAGAAGTGAAGAGAGTGCATCAAACTATGTTGTGAGAGTTAAAGATTTACATAGAGAGCTTTCCTGTGTTGGTGTTACCATTAACCAAGATGAGCTAGTTCAAGTCATTTTAAATGGCTTGAGAGATGACTATGATAATCTTGTTCAGTCTTTTGCCATTAAGGAGGAGTTGCCTAATCTAGAAACTCTCCAAGGAATTCTTATTTTTGAAGAATCTAGACAAAGCTATGAACTTTCCAAGATGAACAAACTCGAGCATGGTGGAAGTGACAAATCCCTCTTTGTCAAAGACAAGCATAAAGGAAGGAGTAAGAACCAGTTCTCTCAAGCATCCAACAAAGACAGAGCCAAAGATCGAGACAAAGATGGTGAAGAGGATGATTCATCTCATCCTTCTACTTCAAAGACCAAGAAGAAGAAAGTGAAGTGTTTCGAAGGGGCACTATGCCTCTAATTGTTTTAAGAAGAAAAACCAACTCAAGCAAGCTAATCTCTCCAAAGAAATTGAAGAAGATTTTGTTGCAAGTGATGAAGAATGATCACTTATGGTGTCCAGTTTTTCTTCATCACCTTTCACGAAAGATGGAGCTTGGTACATAGATAGTGAAGCTTCTTCACCTATGTGTTGTTCAAAGGATTCATTTGACTCAATTGTACCTTACAAAGGACTTAAGAGATCTATTTACACTGCTAATGATCATGAGTGCTCTATAGAAGGAATTGGCAACATTCCATTGAAACTTGCTTCTTCAAAAGTTCTTGCACTTTCTAATGTTCTTTTCATTCCAAAACTTACAAAGAACTTGATTAGTGTGGGAAAGTTGCTTGATAATGGTTGTGATGTTTGTTCAACTCCAATACTTGCTTTATCAAGAAAAATGATGAGATCCTAGCTGATGGATCTAGATGTGGTAGAATTTTTAGGTTGAATTCTTATGAGAATGCAAATCTTTGTGAAGTTGCTTTGTTATCTAAGGAGGAGTTGTGGCAAAGAAGATTAGAGCATCCTAACTTTAAATCTATGTCTTCTATGGTCAAGAAAGTGAAGACAATTGGTGCTCCAAAATCTCTTTCCAAAGACTTCAAGCCTTGTGAGGCTTGTGCTATTGCAAAATCACACAGAAAGCCATATCAGAAGTCTTTTATAACATCCTTTGGAGCTTATACACTTGGATGTAATTTTTTCCTCTTCTAAAAGTATTGGTGGTGCAACATGTTTTGTCACCTTGGTGAAGGAGTAAAGAGAGAGCTTTCTTGTGCTTATTCTCCATCCCAAAATGGAGTTGCTGAAAGGAAAAACAGATCTTTATGTGAATGTGCTAAAGCAATTCGAGTTGAAGCTTCTTTGCCTATTGAATATTGGGGGTGAAGCTATAAATTGTGCAAACTATTTGTGCCATAGATTACCTCACAATGCACTTGCTAGAAAATCACCTTTTGAAGTCTTGTTGAAGAAGAAACCTAAGGTAGATCACCTTAGAGTTTTTGGTTGTGCTTGCTTTGTTCATGTGCCCTTAGAAACAAGGAAAAGAGATGATCCTAATTCTATTAAAGGGATCATGGTTGGATATGCATCCAACAAGAAAGCTTACAGAATCTATGTTCCCTCTACCTCAACTACAATTGAGAGTAGGGATGCTATATTCCATGAGGATCAAAAATACATTCTTGAGGAGGCTGAGTTCAAAGATTCTCACAAAGATACTCCAAAGAGATGTGAAGCATGCAACCTCTCAAAGGCTCACAAACTACCCTTCTCAAGATCTACATCAAGATCAAACTCTCCTCTTGAACTCATCCATTTGGATTTCATAGTTTTTCACATGAGTCTAATGGTGGTGCCAAGTACTATGTAATCTTCATTGATGACTATTCTAGATTTTGTTGGATGTACCTCTTGTCTAGCAAATCAATGGTGTTTGATTTTTTTGTAAAGTTCAAGACTTTGGTAGAAAATCAACTTAGTACCAAGATTAAGGTATTAAGGAGTGATAATGGAGGTGAATATATCTCCAATAAAGTGATTGACTTTTGTAGTTCTAATGGCATAAAGAGAGAGTTTCCATGTCCATACACCCCTCAACAAAATGGAGTGAGTGAGAGAAGAAATAGATCTCTTTGTGAGTGTGCTAAGGCCTTAAGGCTAGATGCTTCTCTATCCAAACCATTTTGGGGTGAAGCAATAACTTGTGCTAACTATTTGTGCAATAGATTGCCAAACCAAGCCATTGGAGGAATCACACCATTTGAAGCTCTATTTGGAGAGAAGCCCAATCTCAAAGATCTCAAAGTTTTTGGATCCACTTACTATGTACACCAATCCTTGGATAAGAGAAGGAAGGATGATGCAACATCCATCAGAGGCATCTTTGTGGGATATGGTGAGAATAGCAGAGGTTATAGAGTCTTCAATCCCATCACTAGCAAGGTGATAGTGAGTTGGGATGTTATTTTTTATGAAGGACATGCTTGTGATTTGGATGATAATGCTACTAATCATCTTGATGCCAAGGATCATGCTAGGATGGAGGAGGAGCTTCCAAGTGAAGAAGAACTTGAGGATCCACCTCAAGATGCAAGAACTCCAAGAACTCCAAGAAGATCTACAAGGGAAAGATCCGAGCCATTGAGGCTCACCTATGATGGTCAAGGTGATCAATGGGAAGGCTCATCATCTTTCACATCTTGCACCTTTCTTACTTCAATGTTAGATGAGCCAACATGCTATGAAGATCTTTTAAGTCTAAAAGTTGGATGGATGCCATGCAAGTAGAGTATGATGCTCTTATTGAGAATCATACTTGGGATCCTGTGGATCTTCCTCAAGGGAAGAAACCTCTTGATTGCAAGTGAATATTTAGACTGAAGTATAATCAAGATGGATCAATAAGCAAGCATAAAGCTAGGCTTGTAGCCAAAGGTTTTTTACAAACCAAATGCATTGATTATGATGAGACTTTTGCTCCTGTGGCTAAGCTTGTTACTATCAGATTGATCATTAGTCTTGCTACAACCTTCAATTGGGAGCTATTCCAACTTGACTTCACAAATGCATTCCTCAATGGTTATTTGGAGGAAGAGATCTACATGAGGCAACCTGAGGGCTTCATCAAGGCAAATCATGAAGGAAAGGTGTGTTTTCTGAAGAAGAGTTTTTATGGGCTCAAGCAAGCACCTAGAGCATGGTACTCTAGGCTAAACTCTTTTCTCATTTCCATCAATTTTGTAATGAGTGCCTATGATCCATCATTGTACATAGGATTTCATGATGGCATGATCATTAGTCTTGTTTTATACGTAGATGACATTATCTTGAGTGGTAATGATCTAGATGGAATTAGAGATGTAAAAATTGCTTTAGCAAAAGAGTTTAAGATGGTAGATCTCGGCCTATTAAGCTTCATTCTTGGAATAGAGGTTATTAGAGGATGTGATTTTAGCTTCATTTGTCAATCTAAATATGCTACATCCATCCTAGATAGATTTAGAATGAAGAATTGTAAAGGCATTGAGACACCAATGGAGCAACATGTAAAAGCATCTATTGGTTGTGATGAAGCATCCTTTGAGGACATCACATCATATAGAAGGCTTATTGGCTCCTTGATCTATTTAACTATAACTAGACCTGATCTTAGTTATAGTGTTGGAAAGTTAAGCCAATTCATGCAAAGTCCTCTAGTTTTACATTGGAAGATGGCCAAAAGAGTTCTTAGATACATTTCATCCACTAAGAATTTTGGCATTTTGTATAGAGGAACTAATCTTGGCTTAAGAGCCTATAGTGACTCGGATTTTGCAGGTGACAAAGTGGATAGAAGATCAACAAGTTCCTTTGCCACCTTCCTATGTGATGGAGTAGTATCATGGCTTTCCAAAAAGCAAGATACCATCTCCCTATCTTCCACAGAATCCGAATACAAGGCCTTGACATCAGCATGCAAGGAGGTCTTGTGGCTCAAAAGGCTATTGGTGGAGCTTCATGTCATTGAGGAGAAGATTCCTATCATCTATTGTGACAACCAATTAGCCCAATCACTTGCAAATAATCCTACATTCCATGCAAGGAACAAACACATCGAAATTGCTCATCATTTCGTGAGGGAGAAAGTGCAAGCCAAAGAGATCAAACTCCAACATGTGCCATGATCAAGTTGCTTGGCTGGTTTTTTTACTAAATCTTTACCTAAAGATTCAATTTTCAAGCCTAGATATTCAATTGGAGTTATTGATAAAAGCATTGTGATTTCCAAGGCTAGATTTAGGGAGGGGTGAGAAAAATTGCCTACATTGGCAAATCTAGCCATGTAGAATATTGTACATTTTGTCAATATTCTTTGTTGGTTACTTGAATGGCCGAAGTGCCACTTGTACATTCACACCTAAAGTAGGTTACCACGAGTCAAGAGGAGTGGTTGTTTCCATTTGGTAGTGGTTCCTACTTTGTAGGAACTAGACCATGATTTATGATGAGATTTGTACCTACCATGCACCTACCAAGCATGACTCTTGGATCTAGGCTAGTGTTTTCACATTAGGGCAAAAAAGTGGAGTCTACTTCCTTATTACATGCTGGATTTTCACCTAACTTAGCAAAGGAAGTGTGTTTTACTATGTATTCTCATTCTCCATAGTGAGAAGATAGAAACTTTTTGGAGCCTCAAGGAGAAACTCGAGTTTCCTCTCAGTCTATGGTGATTACTTTTGATTCCAATGAAACCAGATTTGGCACATTCTAACCACTGTCTACAGGCTGTACTACAGCCTCATTTCCACATGTGTGGAGTTGGAATATAGTTTTTGATCAATGCTCTGATTGTCTCTACTTGTCTTCTATCAAGCTGCTAAACTAGATCTTGTTTTCTGATGACTAGTTTCTGATAGATTGTTTAACAAGCACACAATCAACCTTGTGGATCATTCAAAGATCCATTTATGATCTTTAGTATTGTACTTTTCACATGTTATCAGAGCCAAGTACAAGGCTATTGATCAGTGTCTGAAACTAATCCAGTTTTAGTAGGTTTTGGTGCAAAAAGCTAGTATTGGAAGGGCAGGCTGGTATCCAGGTTTTGGTGAGGGGATTTGATCCCAAACTTTTTCAAGATCAAAATCCATACTGTTCACACGTGTGGGCATCTCTGAACCATCATTTAATAACCCATATTCATTGGATCACAGTAATTTCATCTGGTGTCAATTTGATGTAATTTTTGGTGCAAATCCTAGGATAAGCTACCAAGATCACTTGTCATTGATTAGTTTTGAATTTATTTCATGAAAACTAATTAATCTAGGATGATTTCAGACCTTCTTAAAGTGGAAACCAGGTTTTGAAAGTACATCAAAGTGAATGAGAGAGATAGAGTCAGTTTGTCTATGATTGTCTCTACTTGTCTTCTATCAAGCTGCTAAACTAGATCTTGTTTTCTGATGACTAGTTTTTGATAGATTGTTTAACAAGCACACAATCAACCTTGTGGATTATTCAAAGATCCACTTATGGTCCTTAGTACTGTACTTTTCACAGATATATCTAGCCTAGGGGGATATCTTTTTTGAAACTCCAAAAATTCCTCCTCTGTAGGCAAAGTTTTTTCATAGGATTTAGATTTTTCAATCATGGCCTCCAAGGCCTCATTGCCAGATTTCCAATTGCCATCTTTATCATAATCTATCTCACTTTGAAGGTCATTATATGAGTAATCAACAATGTTAGCCTCCTAGAATAATCATTAAAAAACTATAAACAAATGATTAATGGATATCATTGAAAAACATGTATGAGGAGAATTATTACAATCTCTCACCCTATTTAAGCAACGTAAAGACGAAAATTTTTCTTTTGAGATAACATTCATTCAGAACATTTTCATAAGTCTTTCATTATGCGTTCCAGTATGATTTTTTTGCATATGGGATATCGGATCAGCACACCTAGCAGACGATGTATTTGCTGTATTTATACTGCGCATGTCGAATCGCTATTCCAGGACCAGAATATTATTGAAATTTTTGAAATTATTGGACCCTATATGCATGATCAAAGCTTGATTTGAAAGACTCTTCATACTGGCCAAAGTTACGCAGAATCTATTGAATCAAGCTCTGATCATTCATATTCCGTCCAATATCGGATGAGTGCGCGAGAATACATACTCTGGTTTTCAAATGCTTTATATGCGCGTTGATTAGCTATCGGATGAAAATCTGGCCTTTGGAATTTTCCAAAATTATAATTATTAGATATAAAAAAGGTCTGATATTTAAAGCTTAATGTTGTCAATTTCAGCATTAAATGGTAGAAGTGTGATAGCATTAATTGTAGATGTGACCATTCTTTATTTGAAATTATTTCCGATTAATTCGATATGGACTAATCATTTTGATGACTGATGGATATTTAGATTGATTTGATTGACAAGCCTCTAGGTAATCATCATCGTAATTTGAGCCTCGGATATCCAAATCACCACGTTTGCACTCATTTTTTATTTTCTCTATATATACTGATCGACGACGCTGAAATTGTTTTGCTTATAGTTATTTGCATCCATGTGATATCGATTCAGTGGGCTTGAAAACAACTTCTTTCAATCCGTTACTACTCTCTCGCGCCCATCTGCTACCAGCTAACGGATTTGGTGAGCTCAAGTATTGCTTCGACACGTCCAACTTGAGGTCTGATTCTGAAATCAACATTATCGCGCGCTGATTTGCTACTTCACAGTAATGGCGCGGACCAAGAAGACAACACGAGGGCATTCAAGTGGAATACCAATTTCAGGTGCAGGTCAGGAAAATCCACAACCACCACCTCTTCCTAGGCCAAGGGACAGAAGAAGAGACCCACCCTGGCTCAAGGATATTCGGAAGCTTCAGAAGACAAATAATCTTCTGATTCCGAAATCTCACATACAGAGGTCCATCAGAGACGTTACAAAAAGTCTATCTGCAGATGTGAGATCGACTGTAACAGCAATTGAGGTGCTGCACATAGCATATGAAGATTTCCAAGTGAAATTTTTTTCAGATACTATTGTTGCAGCTGTCCATGCCAAGAGGGTGACCATCATGCCCAAGGATTTCAACATTGTGTTCAGGGTTTGGGACACATATGACAAGTTTGCTGAATACTTTAGACCTGCTCTCTCCTCTCTTCCAAAAAAAGATTCAAAGAGGAAAAAACGAAAGCAATCTCAACCAACCCAACTTGTTATTCGTATACAAAACATGAGTGTTTCAAAGAAGATGAGGTCTCTTGACCCTCCATCTAAAGCAAGGAATTTTTCCAAGCCATCTCCTCTGAATACTCTTCTTTTTTCTAGGCATTCTCCTCCTAATTCTTCTCCTAAGTCTCCTTCTTCTCCTCCCACTCCATCTTTAACTTCTCCTGCTAAATCTTCCTCTCCTAATAATTTTCCACCTCCTAAATCTCCTCCTCCTTCTAAACCCATAAATATTAGTTCCCCTCCTCCTGTTTTTGGAAGCGATTCAGATGATTTTGTTAGTGTAAAAGTAGATCAATTTTGAATGACAATTCTTTATGTGGTTTATCAGTATTACTTTCGTCACACCCTGCACTTGCCTTTGTAAATACTCCTCAATATGTACAGTATGACCAATTGTTAAACACGTATCTTAAAGGTTTAGGTCCTTGATACAGTTTTAGGATGCCGAAGACCAATGCTGGTCTCCCCTTTTCTAGTTTAGATACTGGTGAATTAGAAAGTAGGGGTAAAATGCTAGGAGAAAATGTAGGAGGTGGGGCAATTCAGTACTTGATGGAGTTCTTCCAAATCCCATTGTTTATAGATGTTGCATTGTTTTCCCTTCAATTCATGGCTGCATTTGATTTCCCTGATTTCAAAAGTCTGCACAATAATATGCTCCAATACGTCAGACTGGGAACTCCAATTCTTGTGCTGCCAAACATAACAAAGTGTCTTTTTTTCATATTTTATTTTACTGAATTTTTCATATGAATTTTTGTTTCACATTGATTCTCATAAATTTATTGTTTTCTGATTTCAGTGATCATTGGAGCTTATATGTGTTGTGCTTGTACATCAATGATGAGGGTGTGTGTAATCCAGTTTGTTTAAAAATGAACTCTATTACACACACACACACACACACACACACACACACACACACACACACACACACACAAAATTGCCAAGACCCATATACAGAAAATATTGGAAATCTTTCCAGTAACAAATGCAAAAGCATATTCGAAACTGAAAACGATTGATGTAGAGGTATAACTTTTTCAATATCAGTTCGACGCGTCCTTGTAGTTATTGATTGGATTATTATCATAACGTGCGCGTTGGTCCGATATCCAATCAATATTTTTTTATATCGGTTCGATGCACATTTGTTTTCGTTGTAGATTTTATTCTTACATCCTGCGCGTTGATCCAATATCTCATAATGTTAAAATCTGGATTATGTCGTCCTCCCAGCAAGTTGATTCTGTCAGTTGTGGTTGGTATACTGTATGCAATGCCAAACACTTTTTTAATTGGCTTGCATTACAAGATGGACTTCCAAATCTGGAAGAGACAATCTTCGATTAATTACTTTTTATTGTGTTTTTGTTTTTTTTTCATATTCAAATTCCTATTAACTGATCTTTATTAATTACATTTAACTGTGTGTATGTTTTTTTCAGTTTAAATGTCCGAAGGTCTCCCCAATGGAGATAATGCACTTCAGGCAGGAGACGATAAAGCTTGTGATCGAAAATTCATATCCAGTTGCAGTGGCCGAGTGTTCTCCACCCAAGCTACTTCCAACTGGAGAAATGGATTTAGAGATCATAGATAGTTGATACTGATTAAATATTCGTCTCACTTGATGTGGATGAGACACATGTACAGAAAATTTTAATACAAATATATTTACAGTTTTTCTATGGTTGTTCTTACTTGTTTTTTTTTTTGTTATTAATTCAAGTTATGATTCATTCATCATCAATTTCTACGGTTTTTCGCATGTTTGTTTTTTATAGCCTTGGTCTGTCTTGCCTTTACCATGGTTTTTTTTTGGATAAGTTTAAAAAGATGATCTGATGGAACCTTTGCCACAACCAATCCAAATATGCAACAAACTTAGATTTGTTACAGCAAAGCTTTCATCAATTCATCTTTTGAACATATCCAAATATACCAAGACAAGGACAATACAGACCAAGGCAATGAAGACCAAAAATACAACCGATATATACGAGACATCAACAAGGGCAAGCGTCGATTGTAGTGATCACTGGAGTTCAAGTGACTGGAGATTTCCCCAATGGAGATAGTGCATTTCCAACAGGAGATAATGAATCTTGCTATCAAAAACTCATATTATCCAGTTGCAATTACATTGTGTTTTGCACCATGGAAATGGAGATCATAGAAATGAAAGAGCCTCATAGAAAAAGTGGTTCATATATTTTTTTTAAATAATGTATACAAAAAATTGTATTACATAATACAAAATTCAATAGTTCATAATCTATGGATCTTCACTTTCGATGGATGTTCCAATGTCTTTGCATTTTATATGCTCTTCCTGCCTTACTCTTACCTGCACAAGAGAAATTGTTTTAGTTATATATTTTATGAAACTGATTCACTTAGAAATAGAAAAAAAAGAATATTTTTACATGGCATACGTACCTTTACACCATTCAATCGAAATTGATAGTACTGAGGTAGATCGAATTGCAACATGTCTAGTTCTGATCGAATGTGATTGAGACACCAATCTTCCTCGACCTCAACCATTGCAAGAATGTTGTCATTTCTTTTCACTATTATCCGAAATTGCTCTTGAGGGTTTATATCAAAATCTTGATCAAGTGGCTTCCAGACATTTAAACATTTAATCTATCTTCTATAATACAGCAGCAAAGTGAGCATTTGTTTTTTGATGTGATATGTAAATGTCATGGATGAATAACATACTCTGCACTCAACTTGCTAATTTTGTTTTGTATCCCAAACATCATCCAAAAATTCGGTGATTATATCAACACTCAAGTCCTTACAAATAAACATTGTTTTCGTTCTCCGAACATTGCATTTGGAAAAAAAATCAACAAAAATAGTAAAAGGTAGATACCAACTTAATCTATTATTCTTTGATCCAATGCTACATTTTAATATACTCTGAATATCAATATATAGCCTAGATCGAAAACTTTTTGAAATTGCTGCATCAGGAGATCTCCATTCCTCACTCGAAAAATCGGGTAGAGGATATGGCTCTAATCTCCCAACTAAACCATTTTTATCAGGAAAATAGGTGTGATCATAAAACAAAACTCCTGACTCTAAAAGTGATTTTGGAGAACGACCTTTATATTGTAAAATATCGATATCCGAATGTATGACATCAATTATTCCTGCAATCGATTGAACTGATTGCCATTCAACGAAATTTGATAGATACAAGTCTGCAAAACCAACAAAAACATTTCATGAAAAATATAATTTAAAGAAAATGCTAAATCTAAAAAAATTGAATCGGAAAACTTACAATTGCATTTCCTTCTATCATTTGGATTCAGATCATGAATGTTGAGCTCATTGTGAATATAAGCATGCTGAACTAAAACTTCCGTGATAGATTGACCAGCAGGTGATACTTTAAAATCCATTATCCTGTCTTTCCAAGAGCTTCTATATATGTTATCCGATCTTTTCTTTTTTGGAATGAGCCTTTTGCAAAGGGATGTATCAAGGTACATTGATATTTTCAATATATTCTTGGTATCCATTGATCTTCTGCATTTCTTTCATTGCAAATATTGATTGCATCAATGGTTCCTCTTGGTCTCCGATTATGTGTAGCCATTAGTCAAAAATATGAGTACGCAAGCTGAGATCGGAGAGAATGTAGAGATTGCGAGGTAAACCTAAGAATGACAAGAAAATGAGAGATAGAATGAAGAAAATGAGAGGTATACCTATGAATGACAAGAAGTTCCTTAACTATGACTATTGACGTCAAATCAGCCTCGAGTGAACAATGATGGGTAGCATAAGAGTATTTGGGCAGTAACTGTGGTCCAATCACAATTGTTTGTTCTGCCCGATGGGATATTTGAAAATCACAAAAATTTGGCCAGGAAAGCTAAATACAATTTCTGTCCGTCAACCACTATTACAGTTCGTCACAGATGGACACCATTCATTGGGACACATAAGCATTGAAAGCGTGTGAAGTCAAAAACATCACCTTGACAAAGGGCCCATTTTGAGTTCTAATACCCCCTAATGTATACTAAGATAGCTCAAGCTTGACCCATTGTCAATGAAATTGACTCATATCACATGAGATAACTAAAATTCAATGTGTATATTTTGGAATAGCTCACTTTTGGTGCATATCACTAAAGGTTTCTCATAAAGTGACCAAATTCGAGAAATTGTGTGCTCATGAAATAGATTAAAGTCAATTCTCATCACTTTAGATAGTTCAAATCTAATGTCCAATACAAGATCTTGGTTCTTATCACTTGACATAGAAGATCGAGTAACTGAACTTGGTCAATCTATGATTTGGAACAATCAATTTTGGCCCCTGATAGATTGAATCTAGTCCTTGGGCAGGATGATTAGTCTACTGCTTGGAAGGACAAGAGAGCAATAGTCTTATTCTAGGAAGAGATTATGGCAGCAGAGATCTAATATAGGAGCATGAGCACTTCAACAGTTGGACATTGCAAATGTTCAATTTTTCCGTCCCCCATCACCATCTCAAGAAAAACCCATTTTATGCTCTCAATGATCCTCTGAAATCAAATTCAACAGTGATACAATCAATTAGTCCTGGCAATCCTCTTAGCATTGCTGGTAGCACCTCTGCACAAGACCACAGCCAAGGATTTCACAAACAAAGATGTTTGATCCATTTCTCAATGCTAGCAATCATCTAACAATGTCCACCGAGTTAATTCCTTTCCATCCACTCAACACAAAGTTCGAAAACACCCCACCACATTCTCCTGCGCTCTTGTCAATTGCTCCCATCTCCATCCATCAACAATTGACCCTTCACAAAAAAAATCCACCTCCAATCCCTCCTCGCATTCCACCCATAGAGATTTCAGATCTCTTCTATCCTTAATCTTCCTTCAACTGGCTTTAACCACACAGCACACAACCATGTTCCTCGAAATCTATTAGCTCATTGCTACCATACTTCATGGAAGTAGTAGTATATCTAGCGTCCCTCAGTGTATTACAAAGAAGAAGAAGGAAGATTGCGCCCAGCTTAACACATATTTTTTTATTTTTTAAAAAACATTCCGACCCAGTACGTTCCGACCCAAAAGGGTCGGAACGGGTTTCTAAGGGACACATATATAACAAATTAATTAATACTCTATAAACTAAATAATGTCCACAACTTATATGCGACATCAAACCACATATTTACATTTGTCATTTTTTATAAATCACAAAATTCTCTTAAACACATGGTCATTTTGTACCAACCATATCAAATCATCTACTTGTCTTATATCAAATCAAAATATAATTAATACTCATTTGTCCTTTTTGAAAAATCATCAAAATCTTCAAAGAAAACATGGTCCTTTTGTACCCAAAATATGTCATATCAATCACATGCTTTTTGTCCTTTAAAATTCATGCCTAAAAATATGTCATATCACCGACATGCTTTTGTCCTCAAAAAAATTTATAAAATAGGAGTCAAATCACATTTTTAGTTCCATAATTTGTCTTTTTGACAAACCACTCGCTATATGACACCTTCCAAGCCGTAATCACGTATTTCTAGGCAAAAAAATTTGCGTGGCAGAGCCACGTGACACTTGAAATCTGAAAACTGTATATAAATGCCTCATTCAATATTTCTCCACGCTTTCTTGTGGATTTCTTGAGGCTCACTATCACACTCAAGCTCTCACACTCTCACTCTCAAGCTTTCAATCTCTCATTTCTCTCTCTCTTTCTCAATCTCTCACTCTCAATCTTTCATTTCCTTTCACTCTTCTCCACTCTTTTCTCAATCTCTCCACTCTTCTCTCTCTCTCTCTCTCTCTCTCTCTCTCTCTCTCTCTCTCTCTCACACACACACACACACACACACACACATCTTTCACTCTCCAATTTCCAATCTCTCTTTCTCTCTCACACACTCTTTCATACCTCCTTTTCATTTTCACACATTTAAAAGTTTGCTTTTCTCTCTCTCTCTCTCTCTCTCTCTCTCTCTCTCTCTCTCTCTCTCTCTCTCTCTCTCTCTCTCTCTCTCTCTCTCTCTCTCTCTCTCTCTCTCTCACACACACACACACACACACACACACATTTTCATTTTTCACATTTGATATCTTTCCAAGTTCTTTTCACAACTTCATATCTTTCTCTCAATAGTCATGTCTACTAATGGTAGTGGAGCATCAAGGAGGAGGCCAAGATCCTCTTCTGGTGGAAGAGGACAAGCCTCGGGATCGGATTCCGATCGAGTGCGAGATTTTTATACTATGCTATCTCCCAAGGAAAGGCGAAGGATGAAAGCCCTTTGTCTTTCCTAAGGAGAATCCGATCAACAAGATCATGGATTCGTTTCGACGGAAATGTCGTCAGAAGAATCCACGAATATTTTCTATTACCTTGATGAGGACGGTTCCATCATCATGGACATTAGGGGTAAGGTCGTCATCAATAGATTGCACGACCTTACTCTTAAATACTTTGGTCACGATTTACAAGACCAAGGGAACAAAGACAAGATACTTGATATATTGTACCGTGAGTTTCCACAACCAAATCGATTTAATGACAAATGGGCGAAGACGAGTATGTGTATGCATATTTGTCATAAGCGCCAATCATTAAGATGATTATGTAGTAAAGACAAGAAGAGGCCAGGATGGGCATCTAAAAAATATTGAAAAAAAGTTGTTTATGAATCCAAGCATCCTAATCCCGAGAGCTTTAAGCAACAAAGAGAGGCAACAAAATCAAGGCTTAATCTTTTAGGCCAATCTCACATTGGATCGAGAAGCAAGGCCAACATGCATGCCCAATTTGTAAGCAATTCTCTTTTAGCTAATTGCATTTCATATGTTTATTGTTTACCAATAATTTTTTGCTTTTTTCTAATCATCGATTTGTATTGATGTAGGTTGAAGATCATGGGCATAAGTATACAAATGCCGAGTACAATATTGGATATCGCCAAGGCTATAGTGCCTTGGTTGATCATCTTGCGGCACAAGGCGTACATCCAAGGGTAATTTTTTGTTTTCATAATTTGTATTTCTCTTATTTTTTATACACAATTTGTATTTTATTTCATTGTTATGACATGTGTTTGGCTGATAATTATTGATTTGTTTTGTGAATGTGTATGTAGAAGGCATCCGCTTCCTTTGTGGAAGAATGTACGGGAGGAAACCAAGGAGAAGAAGGGAATGAAGATGAAGGAGACACGAAGATGGACAAGATTCGGCTTCGGACAACGATGAGGGAGAAGATAACGAAGACTAAGAAGCCTACTATTACTTCTTAGATTTGATGTATTTTTAGTATTTGCAAAAGTAGAAAAAAAAGGTATTAGTATCAATGCTTTTTTCATGAATTAGATGTGAATATGTACACTTTTTTGAATTATGAATATAAAATTTTGTATTTGATCATCTCTATCTCATTATGTATGGAATGATTGTTTATTGTTTATGTTTTTCTATTTCATCTTGTATAAATTTGTTGTAAATATATACAAACAAAAAAAACAAACAAAAACATCAATTTAAGATGATAAAAACATACCTCATCTATTGTTTGGATGATCTTTAATTCCTTTTAAGATGCATCTCTTTTTTTCTCTATAAAAGCAAACAATGAAAACCAAATCATTGTTAGATTACAAATCAATCAACAAAATGATAATTGTTAGAATACAAATCAAAGAAACATTGTTAAATTAAAAATCATTAATCATTGTTATGTTGAAGATACTATGAAAATGCACTTTATGATTCAAATGTAATCTACCAAAATTTAGAATGCATAATATACCTCATGAATAAACAATGAAAAATTAACAAACAAAACTTTCTCATCTCTCTCTCTCTCTCTCTCTCTCTCTCTCTCTCTCTCTCTCTCTCTCTCTCTCTCTCTCTCTCTCTCTCTCTCTCTCTCTCTCTCTCTCTCTCACAAAAGCTTTTCTTCAAAATTTAGAATGCCTAACATACCTTAAGCATTTGCTTGGATTGTCTCCTTTCCTTCAAAATTGCATACCTTTTTTTTACAAAAGCCAACAATGAACAATCATTCACTAACCAAGCAATAAACAAATATATAAACAATGAAGAACTAACCAACAAAACTATCTCCCCCCCCCCCCCCAAAGCTTTTCTTTCAAAAGCTTCTCTTCACGAAATTTATTTGCAAATGGAGTCGAGGCCCCCACCTTTTCCATTTCGCAAGTTTTTTTTTTTGTTAAAATATTTCTGCGTGGAACTCCCCAAAGCCTTTGAGCCAATCTCACCTTGGATCGGAAGGCAAGGCCAATATGCATGCCCAATTTGTAAGCAATTCTCTTTTAGCTAATTGCATTTCATATGTTTATTGTTTACCAATAATTTTTTGCTTTTTCTAATCATCGATTTGTGTTGATGTAAGTTGAAGATTATGGGCGTAAGTATACAAATGTCGAGTACAATATTGGATTTTGCCAAGGCTATAGTGCCTTTGTTGATCATCTTGCGGCACAAGGCGTATGTCCAAGGTTAAATTTTTGTTACATAATTTGTATTTCTCTTATTTTTTATACACAATTTGTATTCCATTTCATTTTTATGACATGTGTTTGGCTAATAATTATTAATTTGTTTTGTAAATGTGTATGTAGAGGGCATCCGCTTCCTTTGTGGAGAAAAATATGGGAGGAAACCAAGGAGAAGAAGGGAATGAAAATGAAGGGGACGAAGGCGATGAAAAAGGACAAGATTCGGCTTCGGACTACGATGAGAGAGAAGATAGCGAAGACTATAAAGCCTACTATTACTTCTTAGATTTAATGTATTTTAAGTATTTGCAAAAGTAGAAAAAAGGGTATCAATATCAATGCTTTTTTCATGAATTAGATGCGAATATGTACACTTTTTTGAATTATGAATATAAACTTTTGTGTTTGATCATCTCTATCTCATTATATATGGAATGATTGTTTATTGTTTATGTTTTTCTATTTCGCTTGTTTATTGTTTATGTTTTTCTATTTCGCCTGGTATAAATTTTTGTAAATATATACAAACAATCAAAAACAAACAAAAACATCAATTTAAGATGATAAAAGCATACGTCATCTATTGTTTGGATGATCTTTAATTTGTTCTAAGACGCATCTCTTTTTTTCTCTATAAAAACAAACAATGAAAACCAAATCATTGTTAGATTACAAATCAAATAATCATAGTTAGATTACAAATCATTAATCATTGTTACATCAATCTCACCATGTTGAAGATACTATGAAAATGCACTTTATGATTCAAATGTAATCTACCAAAATTTAGAATGCATAATATACCTCATGAATGAACAATGAAAAACTAACAAACAAAACTGTCTCTCTCTCTCTCTCTCTCTCTCTCTCTCTCTCTCTCTCTCTCTCTCTCTCTCTCTCTCTCTCTCTCTCTCTCTCTCTCTCTCTCTCTCTCTCTCTCTCTCTCTCTCTCTCTCTCTCTCACACACACACACACACACACACACACACAAAAGCTTTTCTTCAAAATTTAGAATGCCTAACATACCTTATGCATTTGCTTGGATTGTCTCCTTTCCTTCAAAATTGCATAGCTTTTTTCTACAAAAGCTAACAATGAACAATCATTCACTAACCAACCAATAAACAAATCAATAAACAATGAAAAACTAACCAACAAAACTCTCTCTCTCTCTCTCTCTCTCTCTCTCTCTCTCTCTCTCTCTCTCTCTCTCTCTCTCTCTCTCTCTCTCTCTCTCTCTCTCTCTCTCCAAAGCTTTTCTTTCACAAGCTTCTCTTCACGAAATCTATTTGCAAATGGAGTCGAGGCCCCACCTTTTCCATTTTGCGGATTTTTTTTTTGTTAAAATATTTTTGCGTGGCACTGCCACGCACTGGCAGTGCCATGCCCTAAAAAAAAATTCCTGAAAACTTGCCACGGCATGGCATGTTTTTCTTGCTGAAAAAATTTGCCACATGTGGCACTGCCACGCGTGGCAAACTTCAAAAAAAATTTCAAGAATTTTGCCACGCGTGGCAAATTTCAGCATTCTGGAAAAAAAATGCCACACGTGGCAAATTTTCAGAAATTTTAAGCATGGCAGTGCCACGCGGATTTAAAATTTGAATTGCTCTGAGCCCCTCCCCCAAAATCTGTTTGGAGAAAGAGTCGGTGATGAAAAACTTTGACGGTGTGGCAGTGCCATGTGTGGTAGTGTCAAGCATTGATTGCCACGTAGTTTGCCATGCGATTGCCACGGACATTGCCACGCGAGGGCCGTCAGGTCAAATCTGGTCCCCGTCTTATGTGCGTGGCAATGGGCATGGCAATGGGTCTATATTTGTAGTTGTGCATGAAGGCAAAGGCAACAACCTTTGAGGCTCACTTATGATGAAAAAGGGAAACAAGTTTTTGGTGGTACAAACTATGCTTTCTTAACCTCTTTTGATGAACCTACATGTGTAGATGAAGCAAGACAAAAAGAGCGCAATAGATCTTGAGTATCAAGCTCTTATAAAGATTGACACATGGAGATTGGTGGAACTTCCAAAGGACAAGAAGGCTGTTGGATGCAAGTGGAT
Source organism: Diphasiastrum complanatum (assembly GCA_029204225.1). Classification (NCBI taxonomy): domain Eukaryota; kingdom Viridiplantae; phylum Streptophyta; class Lycopodiopsida; order Lycopodiales; family Lycopodiaceae; genus Diphasiastrum; species Diphasiastrum complanatum. The sequence continues at coordinate 44,651,516 of CM055099.1, read as the reverse complement.
CTTCAAAGTGAAGGCAAACAAAGATGGATCAATCAACAAGTACAAAGCAAGGTTGGTGGCAAAAGGATATGTACCATTAGAGGAATTCTGAATCCAAAAAAGACCCTATAAAAAATGCCACATAGATTGACAAAGTTTATTGATGTAAATTGATGAAATAAATTCATTTTCTGCCCAAATGCTTTTTCATTTCTACCCGCACTATTTTTTATGCCTAACCATTCTATGTACATTACCATTTGTAGCTCATTAACAATAGTATAAATTTTTAACTGCAGCTCTGATTGAGCCAAAGATGATACCATTGGAAAGTGCTCAACGAGAGCTTTCCAGTGGTACCATACATGACCTACTTTTGAGAAGTTATAGGTAGTCAAAGTTTAAAAAAAGCCAATACCTCTTCTGTGAATGGATAAAGGACTCTTTTGCCTCTGTGCACAAATAGAGCACTCTCTTACTGAGAGGTTACTTTGTGGGTGCACATAAGCGATATTTGACTTTTTGAAACAAAAAAAAATTGACTGGCTATAACTTTCTAACTGTAACTCGGAAGAAGGTCATTTAGGGTACCATTGAAAAGCACTCAATGAGCACTTTCCAACGTCGAGCGCTTTCCAATGATATAATTTTCGTCGTAATTGGAGCTACGGTTAAAAAGTTATACTACTTTTAATGATAAATTGCATATTATACTATGAATAACATGTCTTGCTTGCAAGTTGCCCCCGACGCCGAATTATAGCATTATTAAAAAAAATATCAATTGAAGTACGTTACGTAGATTTCAAAATTGAGTGTTTTGATTGGTCCAAGTAAAATTGAGTGTTTTGATTGGTCCATCTGTAAGCAAAAAAAATCTAAAAATATAAAGAGAATGTTTACACAGGACTTTTTAGAACCCGTGGCAAAGATGGTAAGCATTCGGGTCATCATATCTCTTGCAACACATTTTGGTTGGGATCTATGACAATTAGATATCACAAATGCATACTTGAATGATGATCTTGAGGAGAGGTTTTTATGGAACAACCCGAGGGCTACATTTCACATGGCAAGCCTAATCATGTGTTTTTACTTTCTCAAAATTTCAAGATGATTGAGTATGATCATTCATTTTGCTATAGATTTGTTGGAAATGATGTTGTAACTATTCTTCTAATATATGTGGATGATATCATTTTGAGTGGAGGCAACAATCAAGATATTGATGATATCAACATGGCACTAAAAAAAGAGTTCGATGTGCATGATCTTGGTCTTTTTATATCTTGAGAATAGAGGTACTTAGAACTTCTCAATCTACTTTCATTTGTCAAGAGAAGTATGCCAATTCTATTTCTAAAAAGATTTCATATGGTAGATGCTAAATCTTGTGATACACCAATGGAGTCAAATGTAAAGCTCACTATAAGAGGTAATGAAAGATCCTTCGAGGACATTACTCTCTATATGAAGCTAGTTGGTTCACTCATATATCTAACCATCGCAAGACCTAATCTTAGCTATTGTGTTGGTAGACTAAGTCAATTTATGCATGACACTAGTGTGGAGCATTGGAAGCTAGGCAAGACAGTATTGAGGTACATTTCAGGTTCTAGAGATTTTGGCATTGTTTATGGATGATCATCACATAACTTGTATGGATTTTTAGAGTCAGACTTTGCTGGAGATCAAATGGATAGGAAATCCATAGGTGCACATGCTATTTTCATAGGCGATGGAGCTATCTCATGGATGTCGAAAAAACAAGCTACAATCTCATTGTCATCTAGTGAGGCCGAGTACAAAGCTTTTACTTCATGCACAAAGGAGATGCTATGGATCAAGAGGATGGTAATGGATTTTCACTTGCTAGACTTTTCATAGAGTCCAATGATCTTTTGTGATAACCTTTCAGCCAAAAGATTGGCAAGCAATCCTATTTTTCATGCAAAGAGCAAGCATATTGAAGTGGCTTATCATTTTGTGAGAGAAGCTACAAGGGCCTTGCCAAGGGCCCTTCCCCTAGAGAGGGGCCACACCTCTATGTGAATAAGGTATATTAGATTTTTCTATCACATTTTCTTGTGAACTCACACATTACACTACCTTTCTCACATAGGTACACAATCTTATTTGAGTAAGGTTGGGTGAAAAAGTCACATTATTCCAAGACCAAAATATGGAAGGTTGCATCCAAGTCACAAAAAACCATGCACTCAGTTTACTACTCCAGTAATAACATAGGGAGCATGATGATTTCTTTTTTGCAGGCTCAAAGTATATTTTAACTTTCTTGCTTCTTCCCTGATCTAATTTCTTCTGTGTTGCTTTTGCTATCTCGTTCTCTTATCTAGATCTCAAAACAGCCATGAATTCTTATGATAATAATAGTAAACTTGGATCATCTGCACATAATCTAGAATGTGCATGAAATTGTTTGCAAGGTACCTTAGATATTTTAAATTTAAATAGCAGCTAACTATCCATGTCAACCCACAAATGCCAAGACAAATTAGTCTTTGAGAAAAATCCATATGAAAAGAAATATTTGTAACAATGTTTACCAAAGTTTTAGGATATATCTCTGAAACAGAATCTGTAAAGGAATCAGGTGAATGTATATAGTGAAATAGCTTTCTTCAGTCCCTTTTTCATGCATCTCCTGCAAGAACTTATTAGTATCTCTAAGATTAGTCAGCTCTGTATTATGGTTTGAACTGAATAAAGTGAAATTTTGTGATCAGGAAAAGACTCGTTTTGTTACAGTGAGTCACATGTGGCCGGTGAGAAAAAGAGTGTAGATCTGCCTCGGTCATACTCAAAATGATAATTTTGCTGCATGAGATTGCCGATGATAGAAAGGCCCAGTCCATTTGATGAATCCATGGCGAGGCAAAGCGTGTTGGGATCAATAAGCAGGAAATAGTTCTCTGAAGGAGGGTTAAAGTCGGTGTTGGTCAAATGCAAGCCAAGGTTCGGAACTTGATAGCTGCTCAACCCTGTTACATCAAAGCAAAGGTCAAATCCCGCACTTGTCCCGTCGGCAGATGGCAGTTGGATGGCGTTCTTGAATGCTGCTCTAACGAGAGAATATGCAGAATCTTCTAAAAGGGTCAGAGTTGTTCCTGAATCTATGATTGTGCCACCATCCAGACTAATGTTCACTAGTGTCCCACCAACACTGATTCCACCCAGACCAACGTAATAGTAGGTTGATCCCTGCTTGAGAATTGGGGTAGATTGAACTTTAGAACCACGGATATTTGCAGCAGATCCGAAGAACAACGGGCTGGTTTTGTAAAGCGCATCATCAAAGCTCACCAAGCAATATGAAAATTTTTTCTGAATCCACCCTCCCAGCTGAGTGGTGAGAGAGACTGCGCCCTGACCAAGACCTACAATGCCACCTGCAAGTCCAAAGGATCCGATATTTGTGTGGCCACATCCAAAGGAGAAATTTGGAATTTGTTGCTGGCCTCCGCTTGTTGTTGCCATGGTGATGGTCTCAGAAGAAAAGTCACCCATCGATCCTGATTGATCACCATATTCATAAAGGTACTGGCAGTTGGAACCGCATATTCTATTGGAGAATCGCTTGCACTGGGGGCTGCTGCAGGACAGGTTGTTGTAAGATGAAGATGATGAAGTGCTGAAGATTGGCCCCTGTTGACTGTGGCACCTTCTGCATGGTTTGCATTGCACCCAAACGAGATCACTTCCTGTATCTAAGATAGCGAGAAGGGTTTGAGGTGGAGTGCCCAGTTTCAGCTGCATTATGTATGCACCATTGTCTGAGGCCACGGGTGCGGTGAAATCCGTTTGAGATGCTTTGAGCGTAGAACTAGCACCATGCTTCACATTATTTGCAAGAATGTACTTAGCTCGATCTTTGCTGTGCCCAACTGCAAGGCGGAATCTCTCGAGCCTCGTTATATTGTGTACGCCGAGGGGTGAATAGGTATAGTCTCGATGCATAAGTTCCGCCCGAAAGCCACTCCTCTTATGTTTGGGATGGGCGGTAAGCCTCCGGTGACGTACGGAGCTGGTGGCTCTCTCGCTAATGAGCGAAAACACGAAAGTTTGCGATTTCAGGTCGGAGGAGCTTCCTGCATGCAGTTCACCTGTGAAACAGCTTAAAAATAGTAGAATAACGACCTGCATCCACGTACACGTTATCCTCGTGCGACTCCTCGTAGCATAGTGCAGGTGAATTGGGCTTCCAGCCAACTGTATCATGTGATTCTGAAAAGTAAGACGATCCATAGCTCCAGGCTGAAATTTACAGAGCAACTGTAACAAAAGCTTCTTGATGTTGATCTTACTCCTGATCAGGACAAATTTGCTCAAAATCGTCTTCTTGGAGTTGGACCGTAGTAGCCACACCGAGTATAGATTCTAATTTCTGACAACGTTCGTCACAGCGGCCAGAGTTTATCAGCATGCAACCATTTGTATAGCAACTTGTGGGAGGTAGTGGCGTGATCACCAATCACGGTAACGTAGTAACATGGCTGGGCTTAAACTTTTCTGAATTGGCTGGTGTAGTTCTCAAAGGATATAAAAGTGCAAATGTGGTCTACAAGAGATTGTTTGTGCCTAAGAGCCTTCAGTAGCCGTCATGGTTGTATTTTCCATAACCTCAGTACCACATCATTCAGTTATGGCGCGAAGTTTGTTATAGTATCGACATAAGCTTAGGTTACTCAACAATGAGCATTAAAGCTTAACGATTGTGTTGAGCAATGTGGATATGGCTATTGATTGTATGGGGAAGGTAATATAGTTACTGTTTTGAAAGAGGTTCTCAGTTCATGATCAATCAGTAGAGAATTTTACCCATCCATCTCTCTCTCTCTCCTCTCTCTCTCTGCAGGGCTGTCAAATCACGTACCGTGGATAACGCAACAGCACTGACGACGAGATCTCAACAACCAGAGTACATTGTTTATATCATGAGATACAGTCAAATCACATCGATTGAAGATAAATGCGTGTATATAGTAAAACACAGACTCGGTACATTGATACGAAACAGTGCTGTGCTGCTTTTAGCGCCGCCCACAAAAGCCTGAGGCCGAAGGCGTCGCCTGGACGCTGGATGGGAGCGGTCAATATGCTCTAGGCATGTGCAATTCACGATAAGGCGCAGATTTTCCACCTTCCAGCTTCCGTCACCAGATGAATTCCTTCTCTCCCAACCCCTTCACATACTGAAAAAACGAGCACTTCTGGATCAGATATGCATACGAGGGACAACGTTGGTGTTGCAGTTTGTTATTGTTTATTGTTTTGTTTTGTAGATGAGATTGAATTGTGATAGAAAATGCATTGTATATTGTAGAGATTACCAGCCAGTTTTCCAGCAATCAATAGAGCTCCACCTCGGCATTTCAAAGCAACTGCCAACCAAAGCGCTACTTCTGCCACTGACTCCATTATCCGCTCAGGTCGATCTTTTGCGTGCAAAGAGTGATCAATTGGAACTTGGGGCTCTTTGAGCTCTCTTGACTTTTAGGTATCTCTAAACTCTAAACTCACATTCCATTAGATTACCTCAATTTGGGCTTTAGAAGATACTTAAGGCTAAGTGGTTGATGAACATGGCTCTTGACTTTCATAAGATCTCATGTGTGTTACAAGTTACATGATTCATCATCATACATTCATACCAACTGATGATGTGGCTCTTGACCAATCATATGCCACCCATATACATTCATACAAATTGGTTGATGATGTGCCTCTTGACCAATCATAATATAAGCCACGGTGTGTCGTGTGTGTCTAGGGCTAAATGGCATTCCATTATAATGCAAAACAACCCCATGATGATGTGGCTCTTGGCCAATCGTAAGCTTCACATGTCACAAGATATCACCATCATAATTATACATCCCAAACCCATTTGTTTATTGATGCACGCATCTATGCAAGCCGTGAGGGGTTTAGAGCCTGGGCTAGGCAAACCTCACGTGGATACAAGTGTTGCATGGTGTGGATATAGCCAAGGATAACTTTCCACTAAACTCTACTCTTGAGATTTTCTACCAAATGTTTTTCAGCATCCAACCAAGCACTAACTGAATGGAATTTTGAATTTTTGTGGAACTTCCATGTGTAATCACAAAGTGGTAAAAAAGAAAGCGATGGATACTAATTTGATTAAGTTACACTTTGGCTAGAAAGAAAGCCATCGATATTGTGTGATTAAGTATCCACGCGTGGATGTACACACACAAAAATGATCAGAGAGCTAGTTGTGGATAAGTTTTCATGCATTATCCATGTGTGGATATATTTTCAAAAAAGTGGGCACAAAACAAATTGTGGATATTGAATGGATAAATAAGTTTATATGTAATATGTACACATGAAAAGTCTACTCAAGTTCTTTAACAAAAGCATTTTGTGTGAGAATCCCAAATTATCCACATTTTTCCCAAATTCTGGTCAAAGAGGCCATTGCATTGTGTGTGTGTGTGTCCAACGTGAACACACCTCACATAGGGTGTTGAGCACAAGTGAGCGATGGTTGTTTTTTTATTTAGTCTTGGCAACAATCATGGACATAGCTTCTAACAATGTTGATTATTATTGGCTCCACTTTTCCAATGAACAAACATGGTGCATATGGTCAATGATTCTGTGGGAAATCTAAGAATGATAACATATTTTTGTAGACCAAAAATGAAGGCACAAGAGGAAGTGGCCCCTTATCAAGCATTGATTTTGAGCATACAATCAATTAACGATTTATTTGTATGCATGAGTGCTCATCACAATCATAAGAGACTAATTATCAAGCTCTAGCAATGTTGTATAATGGAAACAATATAGGCCTACCTACCAACAAATATTGCTTTGATTTTGCGAGCAACTGATTAGTAATTTGTGTGCATGATAGTGAATTGACAGGTGTTAGTTGTTAGGGACCCAACTATAACGATCGCCAAGTGAAGATCTTCAAGAATCTTGTCACATGCAAACCAAAAGGACACCTGTGGAGCATAAACCACCCAACCTGCAACATGAAGAGGCTAGTCAATACCCTAACCCTTCATTCCCAAGCCACAGTGAATGAATACAAGAGAGGAGAGGAAACCTAGCTCAAGAATCTAAAATTCCAATACGGAGATGGGCAAGTTTCCATGGTAAGTATTCTCTTCAAGAGGAGAGAATATTCCCCTTAGGATCCCCATGCAACCTATATTAAGCTATTGATCGCCTATTCTTGCATTCTAGTAGTCAATCACCATGCAAGTGCTCCTATGTCCAATTATGGGTCTGGGACCTCATATGATTATTAATTACTTGTAAGACCACGCCCGGAATGACGTAGCATAACTAATAATTACCACATACAATTGGAGTGGCCGGCTATCCACATCAAGAATTATTACGATTCCCTTGTATAGGACATGGACATAACATTCTTCCCCCCTTGAACCACTTCTATCTCTAGAAGTGAATACCAGGGAAGTTCTTCTTTATGCTTTCGACCTGCTCCCATTAATCATCATTCTCAGTCCGTCCCTTCCACCTAATCAAACACTCAGAGATAGAATGATTTCTCAATTGTTTATCTCTAGTTCTGAGTACCTTTTCAGGTTCCAAAGGAACACTAAGCGATAAGTCCTCCAAATGGGTAAGATCTTCCTCTGAACCAACTATGTCACCTTCATGTAAATATAATTTTAGCCAGCTTACCTGAAACACTAGGTGAGCTATAGTTTTGTCCTGAAGATCTAGTTCGTAAGCTAAAAAACCAATTTTCTTTATAATCCAAAATGGTCCACAATATCTGGTAGATAATTTATAATGCTTCCCCGTACACATAGTCTTATAGTCCTTAGGTATTCTAAGATATACCCAATCATCAACATTAAAGTCTCTAGGAGACCTCTTAAGATCGGCATAGTGCTTAGCTCTATCCTAAGCACTCTGGATATAATCACAGGCCACTTGCAACATTTCATGCATATCATGCAAGAAATCCGCAACTTTATAGATCTTAACAGACTTCGTCTCCACATTTACCAAAGATCTAGGTTGAAAACCGTACATCAGCATAAACGGACTATAACTAGTTTCCTATTGCTATAAGCAAACTCAATCAAAGGAACGTAATATTCTCACTGAGATTGCCTGTGAGACACATATGCCCTCAACATATCCTCCATAGTCTAATAATGGCTTCAATTTTGGCCAATAAAAAACTCTCTTCTGACCAAGTCTAGAGTCCTATGTATACCCAGATGACCTGCACAGAGAATGTCATGACACTCATTATAAAGAATCCTCTTCTTTATCTCATCATCTGCTGGTACACAAATTTTCTCATTCCGAAATAGTAACCCACCTTGGATAGAGAACTACTCCGCTATCTTCTTATCTTTCCTAGGAACTTGAGACCCCTGTGAGTAAATCTCTATTCCATTCTCATTTTTTCCTGTCTTCACCATCTTCCAAAAGGAACCCAAATGAGAATCCAATTCACACCTCCCTCTCAGTGAAAGATTAAGCGAATTCACCAATCCGACTAAGCGCATCCATAACTTGGTTAGAGCTGCCCTTGACATATCAGATCTCATGATCAAATTCCTACATAAGTTCAGCCCAACGAGCTTTATGGCCCCTCAGATCATTCTGATTACAAGAATACTTTAAAGACTCGTGATATGTATACACTATAAACTGACTACCATAAAGGTAATGCCCCCAAGTTTTAAGTGCATGTATCACAGCAAGTAACTTCTTCTCCTGAGTTGTGTAACGCAACTGAGGCCCTGTGTGTTTCTTGCTTTCAAACGCTATCGGCCTATAGTCCTGTAGAAGAACTATTCCTATCGTCGAATCACTTGTGTCTGTTCTCATGACGTAAGATATATCAGGATTCGCGATCTGTAAAACTGGAGCTGAAGCAACCATTTGCTTGATCTTCTCAAAGCATTGGATCAATTCTTCATTCTACTCAATAGCCAGACTAGGTTGACCTCTCTTTTTCTTTTTATTAACTTCGCCTTTAGTCAAATTATTTAAGGGTGCTGCTACCTTTGCATAATCTTCAATTGACTTACGAAAGAAAACTATAAAACCGAGAAAAGATTTAACTTCTCTAACCGTCTTTGGTATTGGTCACTCAAGCACTGTCTTGACCTTACTCTCATCAATTTTCAACTCACCATGGGTGATCTAATGGCCGAGTTATAATAAGTCATGCTTAAAAAACTCACATTTATATTCTTTAGCATACAGTTTCTCTCATCCAAGAATATCTAAGACAGTCTTACGATGACTCAAATGCTCCTTAAGTGTCCTACTATAGATGAGAATGTCATCTAAGAATACAACCGCACACTTCCCTAAACATGGATGAAAAATATCATTATATCATCTATTGGAACGTAGTTGGTTCATTCATCAACCCAAAAGGAAGCACGAGAAATTCATAATGACCGAATCTCGTCCGAAAACATGTCTTTTGCACATCATTCGAATGAATCCTAATCTGATGATATCCGGTTCTAAGATCTATCTTTGTAAAATATTTAGCTCCACCTAATCGATCTATACGAGGCAATGGATATTTATTTTTAATAGTTACCTTATTCAACCCCTTGTAGTCAACACACAAACGGAAGCCTCCATCTTTCTTCGCTTTCAAAAGAATAGGAGCACCCCATGGTGACTTACTTGGCTAAATATGACCCATCTTCAAATAATTTTCAATTTGCTTAGTAATCTCTATCTCTTCTTTCTGGGAAAACCGATATGATTGTCTAAAGATAGGGTGACTACCTGGAATTAACTCAATGTTATGGTCTACCAGTCTGGACGGCGGAATTCCATGAGGTAATTCTTTTGGGAATGTATTTTTAAATTCAGACAGTATCTTATTCTTCTCAATTTGCTCCTAATCTAAGTCTACAGAGTTAAGAATCTTTGACAATTCACAACTACTTAGACGCATTTCAGATAAATCCAAAATTGGCTTAGCAAATAAAGAATAAGTTTCATACTACGAATCAAAAATTTTCATCACATTAGAAAATGAACTCATCCCATATGGATGTACAAATTTGCCACCAAACAATGTAACTATTTCTGTACCCTCCTGAAAAAGTGAACATGATTCTCAAAATCTATCTTAGGATGCTTATTAAATAACCGCTCGTATCCTAGAATTATGTCCATACGTGCTAAATCCAAAACATGGAAATCAATCAACTCTCTATAATCTTGGATCCAAACTGGAAGTCTTGGAATTTTAAGATACCACGTCTCCAACTCCGCACCTAAAGCTAGATATACTCGATATCTATGATTATTGGCTTCAGTTTCCAGGCCGAGTTTCTGCACAAGACTAGAGTTAAGGAAATTATGAGTAGATCCACTGTCCACTCAAATACATGTCCTTTAACAGTGTCTTTCAAACCAAATAATTTATTTAGCAAGACTGAAATGGTACTAAAAAAACAATCACGCTCACAATTAACCTTATTAATTTCCAACTTTAGATTTTCTTTACCTGGCATCCTAATAACTTGAGCTGCACCTTTCTTTCATTCTGGGCAGAATTTCATAACGCGTGTCCAGGCTGACCACAATGGAAACACACATTGCTCCTTCTAGTCTTTTTCTAGGACAAACGTTTCTTTTGTCTAAACTCAGATGTAGCTTGATCCAATTCGTCGAAATACTTGGATTTTTACTCCCACGAACTCTTTTCTTTTCTTCCTTTTGGCTAGGTCTAGATGATCTAGATGGATTAGCCTGTAATTGCTTTCTAGATGCCACCATTGTGGAATCATACGCTTTCTCAACTCGTACGACATCATCAAAAGTTTGAAGCACATTACGCTTGCACTCATTCTGATAATCTGTAGGCAGTAGACCTAGGATAAACTACCACAGTGCCAGTTTTACATCAAATGAAGGAACTTTATTCCATAAATCCATAAAATCTTGCAGGTACGAGTCCAAATTCTGAGTACCCATTTTGCAGTTGACAAATCTTTGGTAGAAGTCTGAGTCATCTACAACCATAACTGTTCCCATGTGGTAGGTTTTGGTTGTAGGTCACGCCACCACGACAAAGCTTTCTCTCGAAAGAACAGAATAACACTCTCAATCTTTTTATCTTCAGGAATTCTATGTAGATTAAAATAATCAGTCCTCTTGGTTAACCAATCATCTACAACCTCAGATTTTTTCTTTTTCTTCTCCCTCGAAAATGGTTCTGAAAGTCTAAATTCGGTGTGGAGAGAGTTTTCACTTGATTCAACAGTACTTACATCTGTTGATCCTTTAAAGTGTTCATGTTGTTTATTTCATTAAGTGCTTGGCTTAACTATTGGCAAATCTGCATATAGGTAGGCATTGGCACCTGACGAGAGCTGCATTTGCATTATCATCTGCAGTATTGATTTTCTTAAATGCAAAATTAGCTTAATAAGTCGAGATCCAATCATCAACTAACAAGTGAAATGTTCAGAACCTTCATAACTGGCCGATATTACTCAGCAAGGTCTTTCACTCATTTAAGCAATTTCGCAAAATCAATATCAGACTGTTTTAAACAACAACAACTTTTAGGACCAAGTTTAGAAATTTATGAAAAACTAGGATTCGAAATCAATTTGAAATGGACCAATTGTGAAAAATCGATTAAGAAGATCGATCCTTCAGATTCACAAGCCATGTCACATATCGAAAATCATTTTGAAACATCCTACATGAATCTTATTTGACATGCACTAACTTTTTCGAAAAAATGAAAACAAATTTGTAAATAGTCTAGCCACTAAAAAATCTTCTTTTTGATCTAGAATTTTCAAAAATAGCTTCATGCAAGAAATCTACTGATCAATCTACTGATTATGCATGCAACATGAATCCAAGCATGCAAACAGGTTTATCCATACATTTTCATCCTCAGACAAGCACTACACTGAGTTACAAGCATGCATGCAGCAGAACATTTGAAATTTTTGCAAATTCTAGTTCAGCACTTGCCAAACTTCCGACAGCCATAACTTTCTCTACAGGACACCAAATTGGTCACTATAAAGCATAGTATAGAGGGAGATGGGTCTATAAGGAGCTTGCCACATCACCCTACTACCTAGGCTTCACACGTGCAAGCAGTAAATGGCCAAAATTCAGGTAGTAGGATGCACTTTTCCAAGGTGGTATCATCAAAACTTCAACTCTAAATAAACATCCAATCAGAGGCTACAAGCACTCTAATAATGCTCATTAGAGAGTCATAGAAGCTTCTAACAGGTCCAGCAAGCAATCATAAACTCAGATCATGCAAACAATGGAATGGCCTGCTTTTTCGAAAGGTTTGTGTGCCGGATAGGGAGGACTTGCTGGCCCAAATCCTGCAGCAGTGTCATGACAACCCTTGTGTTGGTCACCCAAGCATACAGAGGACACTTGACCTTGTTAGGCAGAATTTCTTCTGGCCTAAGATGGAAGGCCATTTGGAGGCATACGTTCAAAGCTGTGAACAATGCCATCAAAACAAAGCAGAAAGACTCAAACTTGCGGGTCATTTACATCTCTTGGAAATTCCTAGTAAGAAATGGGAAAGTATTTCAATGGATTTTGTGGTTGGACTCCCTAAAACCCAGAGTGATCACGATGCCATTTGGGTGGTGGTTGACAGGCTAACCAAGATGGCGCAATTTATGCCAACTAAATTAACTATCAAGGCATCTGAACTAGCCTAGCTTTTCGTTGAAAAGTTGTTCAGATTGTATGGTTTGCCGAATGATATTGTTAGTGATCGTGACTCCAAGTTCATTGGCAAGTTCTGGTAAGCAGTTTTTGAAAAACTTGAAACAACTCCTAGTCTTAGTTCTTCGGATCACCCAGAATCTGATGGGTAACAGCCACCGGATTCAGTCCTTTTATGCTGATGTATGGCTTTCAGCCGCGTTCTCCAATTTCCGTTGGACTCAAAGGTCTCAAGGTGCAAGCTGCAGTAGATTTCCTACAAGATATGCAAGAAATGCTACTAGTGCCCAAGGAAAACATGAAAACCGCTCAGGATAGAGCTCAAATTTATGCTAACCATGGTCATTCACCTCGGGATATTGAGGTCGGAACCTAGGTGTATCTTAAAATCCCTAAGGATTTGAAGGTACTTCGGACGGAAAAATACCATAAGTTATCTCCTCAATATAGCGGACCTTATAAGGTTGTAAAGAAAATTAACCCGGTCGCTTATCAGCTAGATCTTCTGATTGGGATTGGAGTTCATCATGTATTCCATGTAATGTTGGATTTATTTCCTCTACTCTCCTAAATCCCATTTTTAATTTGCTTCCATTCATGTTGCATATTTACTCACGTTGTCGCACAGTCTGCATATTAACATTTAATTTCTCACAGGCAATGAAAAGATGAAAAGCAAAGGCTGATGTCACACCCTTTTCATGCTCACCCCATGCAGCTATGCTAACATACTGGACAACAATTGCAGCCACCCACGATCTCCTACAGACAACACATCCATCCTATACTTTCTTCATCTGCACACCTGTAACATTATGTATATATATAGATATTGAATTCCATTTTTTCAGTATGATGCATAACGCTAAGAATGTTGGACGATTCAGTCCTGACGGAAAAGATGAGAAGAGGAGAGTGTATGTAAATTAGCATCATAAGCCTATCAGCGAGATAGACGAAGTAGATGCCTTGCGCATTGATTCTTTATTATCAGCAATAAGGTTTCATTCCTTGACAGATTGAATAAGCTTTATAGAGCACGCGGTTTCATCCGCTATTGTCCTGTGCTCTATCACATTATTGACATGTATACTTGTTATACTTAATCTGATAACAGTTCTTTGTTCTGCATTTAGATCTGTGTTAATATTGCTATGCTTATTATTCATTCTGTCTGATCTTTCTAGTTGCTCATTTTGGTAATAGACGACCAATATTTAGTATTGTCTTTCGCGAATCTTTTGCGACTAATTATTAGTCGAGCACAGTCTAGCTCTTCGCGAATCATTCGCGACACATAATTTGTCTTGCTATTCGTGACAAATTATTCTTCTGGCGCTTCATTATTAATGTTTGGCTCTGAAATCAAGAATGACCGTGATTTCCATCACTAACGTTCTGTTTGTTCTGATAAGCGTAGTCATGCTTACGGAGAGAGTCATATATCTCGTTCCGCTACGCACTAACGCTCTGTTCGAGTTCGTTCTCATTCGTGTTTCGTTTCTTGTTCGTGTTTCGTTTCTCGTTCGTGTTCGTCTTACCCCCTTTTTGAGCTAATTTTCATTTCTAACATACGACACATTTCTCCTTTCATCTCTTATCCCTCTCTCCAACATGGTATCATAGCTATTTTCATAGCTTGATAAGCTTCCACAATACAAGAATCTACTAGCCGATAGAGTAATTGCTTTCTTGTTCTATATTTTCAGTATCAGATTTTCATACTTAAGTCACTGATAGTTTCTCCTATCACTTAGACTAATTCTTCCACATGGATTCCCAAGGGAAAGCTAGTCATATCATGGACAAGCTTGATGGAGTCAATTACCATCTATGGAAATTTAAGATGAAAACTGTACTAATGGCAAAAGAATTGTATGACGTTGTTACAGATGCAGAAGAAAAACCTGAATTAGATGATGCAGTAATCGCCAGATGAAAGCTGAAGGATGGAAAGGCTTTCACATTGATCATCCTCAACATCACGGATACCCAAATCGGCCATGTATCCGAGGCCCAGACATCGAAAGAAGTCTGGGACATCTTGAGCACACTATACGAAGTGCGAGATATAGCTTCCAAGCTACATCTCAGAAAGAAATTCTACTCCCTCAAGATGACAAATGGTGATTCTCTGCAGAATCACATTAATCGATTCAAGAACCTACTAAGACAAATGGCCGCTATTGGATCTATCATAGACGCAGTGATGCAACTGCTTACAAGCTTGCCAAGCTCTTACGACAGCTGGGTGATGATCATCACAACTCATCCAGAATTGACTCTTTCTAGAGTCATTACTATGTTGTTGCAGGAAGACACGCGGAGGAACGAAGCCTCAAGTTCCTTACTGATTCTCGTGCCTTGTACACCAATAAGAGCACGACAAAGTAGAAGAAGAAGAAAGTCCCAAAGCAATCAAAGCCAGACTAGAAACCAGCTTAGCACAAGCAACAGTCAAATCCACAGACAAAGAAGAAGCTGTTTTGCAGATACTACAAGCGAAACAACCACGAAATACAAGACTGCCAGATACTTCAAGCGAAGAACAATAGCAAGGGGCAGTCGAATCAAGTGGCAAATGAAACTATAGAAGCTCCACAACCTATTCAAGAAGCGGATCATGATGCCTTCATGACTAGCCATCAAGGAGCATCTGGCGACAGTTCTTGGTTCCTGGATTACGGAGCCACTCAGCATATGACTAGCCTTATTGGCTATTTCGAGTCCTAGACACCTTACAGTACCCATAAATATGACCACCTTGGTGACAATAGCACACAAGATATTAAAGGTAAAGGCACTGTAAGATTAAGCTTTGCTAATGATTAGTCTAAGCTACTCTCTAAAGTCCTTTATGTACCAAATTTATCTACAAATCTGCTCTCTGTAAGCAGAATCACAGATCTAGGACACAGAGTAGAATTCGAATGTGATCGGTGTAAAGTGGTTGATAGGACAGGCAAGATTCTAGCACTCGGAAAGAGGCATGGATACTTGTAAAAATTGAGTCATTGCTTTTATGCCTCTAGTTAGGCTCTCAGTACTTCTATTCATTCAAATAAAGGTTTACTTTGGCATTATAGACTTGGTCCTTTAAATCATGTTATTGTACAACGAATGTCTAGACAATATATTGTTCTTGTTCTCGATTATCCTCACGAAAAAGTCGAGTTACCTGTCTGTCAAGACTGTCTAGTTGGTAAACAGACTAGGAAACCATTCAAATCAAGCCATCAGCATGTTGCTAGAGGATTGCTAGATGTTGTACATTCAGATATTTGTGGCCCGATGAAAAATCCTTCGCTGAAGGATGCCAAGTATTTTATAACCTTTATTGATGAATTTTCCAGAAGGACCATGGTGTATTTTATAAAGAAAAAATCAGAAGCCTTCAACTGCTTCAGAATCTTCAAGGAGCATGCAGAGAAGGAGACTGGAAGGATGATCAAGGCCCTTAGGTCAGATAATGGTGGAGAATATATCTCTATCGAGTTTAAGGAGTACTGCCAAAGCCAAGGCATTGAGCAACAATTCATCACTCCTTACAGTCCTCAGCCTAATGGCTTACCCGAGAGGAAGAACTGTACTCTGGTTGAATCTGCCAAATGTATGCATCGCATGCATTGTTGCCTAAGAGTTTCTGGGCTGTTGCTTTATCCACTGCAGCTTACGTCCAGAACAGATGTTCGACCAAGGTCCTCTCAAGCAAGACACCCCACAAGGTGTGGACAGGCTGAAAGCCTTCTTTGAAGAACCTAAGAGTGTTTGGGTGCATTGCCTACGCGCATATCCCAAAATACACGAGAAAGAAATTGGACTTCCAAGGTCTCAAGACCATCCTGATCAAATATACTTCATTTGATAATACTTATAAGTTGTATGATCTTGATACCCAGCAAATCTTGTATATCCGGGATACAGTCTTCATCGAGGATCAGTTCGTCGACCTCAAAGGCAAGGATGTTGCTCAAGAAGAACCCTCATCACCTGTCGTTGACACGACAGTCCGAGCTTCTAGCTTAGGCGTGTCTATTGTCGACCCACTTTGAGACAACGAATCAGTCGAAGATATTGCTACTACCCAGCAAAAAGTCCCAGGAATGGTTCATCAGTCGAATCCTCCCAGAAGATCAAGCCGAGTGCACACACAACCCACAAGGTATACTCCGAAGTCTGCCTGTCTCTTGATACAGGAACCGACGACAGTCAAAAAGGCAACTCAGCCAACCAGACTCCGATCTCTGGAGAGAACCTATGGACATAGAGTATTCCTCTCTAATCAAGAATCAGACATGGTCATTAGTCGAAGCTCCCATTGGATGCAATATCATTGATTGCAAATGGATCTTTAAGATCAAATACAATGCCAACGGAGCAATTGATCGAAGGAAGGCAAGACTGGTAGCACGAGGATTTATCCAGATTCCCAATGTTGACTACAACAAAACTTTCAGTCCAATAGTCAAACATTTGTCGATCCAAATGCTCTTGTCTTATGCTGCAGCTACTGACCTCGAAGTGCATCAACTTGATGTACAAACAACCTATTTGAATGGAGTTATACAAGAAGATATCTACATGATCCAGCCCGAAGGATACATTCTAGAAGGTATGAAAAATCATGTCTGTAAACTCCACAAAGCACTATACGGCTTGAAACAGTCTGCTAGAGCTTGGTTTCAGAGGATCAACACATTCCTCATTGAACAAGGATTTAAACCAAGCACTGTTGATTGCAACGTCTATTTCAAGTCAGTGCAGCAATCCTTCATTATCATCACCTTATACGTGGATGATACGTTGCTCTTCAACAACAATACCAATATGTTCAAGGATTCGAAACAGATGTTGTTTTCAGAGTTCGACATGACTGATCAGGATGAAGCTCACTTCTGTCTAGGAGTTCATATAGAGACAGAGCAAAGCGACTAATTTATATCACTCAACAAAGGTATCTTCACAATATTTTTAACAGATATAATTTGATGAATTGTAAATTAGCTCACTCATCAATGGATCCAGGCCTGCATCTATCAAAGGACCAATGTCCTCAGACCAAGCAAGAAGAGGAGCAAATGAGAGAGTATCCTTATCGCTTGATACTTGGATCTCTCATGTACGCAATGGTCTGTACAAGACCAGATGTCTCTTTTGTTGCAAGCTCACTTAGCCAATATATGGCTAATCTTGGCATTACCCATAGGAAGGCTCTCATACAAGTCATGAGATATATTCGAGCTAACATGGACCAGTGCATCTGCTATGGAGATGTCAGCAACGACAATCTTCATCAGCTCAGTGGTTATTCTGATGCAAGCTAGGGAGGAGATGTAGACAATCGTAAATACATGTTTGGATTCACATTCTTCTTCAATGACGGTCCTATCTCATGGAACATTCGTAAGCAAACGTTTGTCGCACTTTCTTCTATAGAAATAGAATACATTGCTGTTTCTCAAACTATCAGGGAAGCATTTGGGTTGAAAAATCTACTGTCAGATGCTAATATAAATCAGTACATCCCTACGATTTTATTTTGTGATAATCAAAGGGCTATTGCCTTATCGGCCAACCCTAGATTTCACTCTAGGAATAAGCACATTGAAATTATATATCACTACATCAGGGGCAAAGTTCTCAACAAAGAAGTAAGCTTGACATACTACAGAACGTAGGACATGGTTGTAGACATATTCACGAAAGCACTCAGTGTTAATGCACACAACAAATTTTGTGCATTGCTTAGTCTGAAGATCAAGGCATTCACGGATCCAGATTAAGGGGGGGTGTTGGATTTATTTCCTCTACTCTCCTAAATCCCATTTTTAATCTGCTTCCATTCATGCTCCATATTTACTCGCGTTGTCACGCAGTCTACATAATGTAAATTCTCACAGGCGATGAAAAGACGAAAAACAAAGGCTAAGGTCACACCCTTTTCACGCTCACCCCATGCAGCTGCGCTAACAGACTGGACAATGATTGCAGCCACCCACGATCTCCTACAGACAACTCATCCACCATGTACTTTCATCATATGCACACCTGTAACATTATGTATATATATAGATACTGAATTCCATTTTCTCAGTATGATGCATAACGCTAAGAATGTTGGACGATTGAGTCCTGACAAAAAAGATGAGAAGAGGAGAGTGGATGTAAATTAGCATCAGAAGCTTATCAGTGAGATAGACGAAGTAGATGCCTTGCACATTGATTCTTTATTATCAGCAATAAGATTTCATTCCTTTATAGATTGAATAAGCTTCGTAGAGCACGCGGTTTCATCTGCTATTGTCTTGTGCTCTACCACATTATTGACATGTATACTTGCTATACTTAATCTGATAATAGTTCTTTGTTCTGTGTTCAGATCTGTGTTAATATTGCTATGCTTATTATTCATTCTGTCTGATCTTTCTAGTTGCTCATTTTGGTAATAGACGACTAACATTTAGTCTTGTCTTTCGCGAACCTTTCATGACTAATTATCAGTTGAGCACAGTCTAGCTCTTCACGAATCATTCGCAACACATAATTTGTCTTGCTATTCGCGACAAATTATTCTTCTGGCACCTCATTATTAATGTTTGGTTGCGTAATCAAGAATGACCGTGATTTCCATCACTAACGTTCTGCTCATTCTGATAGGCGTAGTCATGCTTACGGAGAGAGTCGTATAGCTCGTTCCGCTACGCACGAACGCTCTGTTTGAGTTCGTTTCTCGTTCATGTTTCGTTTCTCATTCATGTTTCGTTTCTCGTTCGTGTTTGTCTTACCCCCTTTTTGAGCTAATTTTTGTTTCTAACATATGACACCTTTCTTCTTCTCTTCTCCCTCTCTCCAACATGTACGTCGTTTAAAAGAACGACTTAGTAGGAAGGATTCCCTAATTCTGAAAGGTGAACTAGTTGAGCTCGACGATCTGTCTACCCTTGTTCCTAATGTACAGGAAAAAGTTGTTGATGTTCATCATCACCAATTGAGAAACCGTTTGGTTTTTTATTTCTTGTACATTGAAAAGGCAAGACAGATGACGAGGACACTTGGGAGAGAGAGGACTACTTAAGACTGAACTTCCCTGGCTTGCTCCCATTAGGATAAGACTCTTAAAGGGGGAGGGAATATTATGTACTCATAAGGGCACACAATAGGAAACTTGAGGTGACAGTCTCAGTAATGGGACGAAACATTGATCTGGAGCTATAGGTCTTTTGGATGCCACGTGTCAATGTCTCAATGGTGTGCGGTGACTCGTTGTTATGGACTCCTCATCAGTGTGCACAACTACTGTGTGTCGTTGGTCATGCGTGACTCCTATGGAGGGAGATGACCCACCTGGACTATGTATATAGAGGTGGATCTCCATGAGCTTGGTATTCATTCTCTCTTAAAGAATGAAGAGCTCTTCCACTGGTGGTCAAGTTAAGACGAGTATCTAGCCTCAGGATGTAGGTAGGTGAGGATCGGGGGTAAGGCATGGTGGTATGGGACACCTTGGCTTACTTGAGATTCGAACTTGTTTGATGGTGGTCTGTAGCTCCAGTGCACGGGAGTGAGGTGGTAGTACCTCTATGGTTGGGTGATAACGTAGCGTTCGTCACCTGTTTGTGCTTTAGCAATGACCGACACGAGAGGTCACTTGAATCGTACATCTATTTCATGCATATCTAATGATCCTCAGCACTTGATCTTGACTATCCAACCGATAAAGTCGACCTCTCTATCTGTCATAGTTGTATCCTTAGAAATCAGACTATGATTCCCTTTAGATCAAGTCATAGACATGCAGCAAAAGATTTGTTAGACGTTGTTCATAGGACATTTACATGGTTCAACTTGAAGGTTACAAAATTGAAGGTAAACACAATCATGTGTGTAAACTCCTTAAAGCACTTTATGGCTTGAAGCAATTTGCTTGAGCATGATCTCAAAGGATCAATACTTTTCTTATTGATCACAGCTACACACCAAGCTCTTCAGATTCAAATGTCAAGTCAGTGCACCATTCCTTTATTATTATCAGTTTGTATGTGGATGACACATTGATTTTTAGCAATAGTATCAATCTAATAAAAGAAGCTAAGACAATGCTATCTTCCAAATAGTCCTCAACAATGGTCCTATTTCATGGAACAGTCGCAAGCAAACTTCGATAGCTCTATCTTCCACTGAATCAGAGTATATCGCAATCTCTCAATCTACAAAGGAAGCAATATGGTTGAGAAACTTACTTTCAGATATCAATTTGAATCAATATGCTCTGACAATTCTATTTTGTGATATCAAAGTGCCATTGCTTTATCAGCCAACCCTAGATTTCATTCACATTGAAAGTAAGTATCACTATGTCAAAAGAAAAGTTCTCGACAAAGAGGTTGACTTGCAATACGGTCGCACACAAGATATGACAGTAGATATTTTACTAAAGCTTTGCTTGGATACACACAAGAAATTTGTTGCAGAACTAAGTTTGAAGGTCAAAGCATTCGTGGGAACTATTGAATTATTTTCCTGATTATCGACTAATCATTTTTAATCTTCATCCACTACATTATCCAACTCTGCAATTTTATGCTATGCATGTTTCTAAACAGTCTGCATAAATACTCAGGAATCACTCAATTTCCAAGAAGTACTAAATGGATGGATGTCAGCTCATGATGATCAACTAGCCATTAAGATCTACGACCTAATTAGTTGTCCTACTGGACTTGCCGCATTTTTGCTTAGTATAGATAGTTGATCATACTTCTATTATTTTAGAATCAAGTAGCAGCTCTCTCAAGCTTTCAAGCTTGAACACTCTTGAGCATTCTAGATCAGTTCCTTAGAGTTCATTTAGAGTTTTGCTATTAGCGCTTATAGCTTATTAGCAGAAGTGCAAATCCAGATAGATACTTCAGTTACTCAGAGATAGCTTAGAATATGAAGTTTCTATCCGCAATTGTCTTGTGGACATCATCATCTGTTTCATGCTAAATCAATCTATCATTTACTATGTTCAGTATTATATCAAAAATGTATGCATCTCTTTGATAGTTTTGTAGCTGACAAATCTCATATTGCTTTTGTATGATAATTCATTGTTTGGCTACATAATCACTATAGTACTGATGATTTCAAAGTTAGTTACTATAAGACTGAACGTGACTTCTATCATTATGTTTTGTTCAATATTGATAGGCATAGTCATGCATTAGAAAAGCAGGGTCCATTTCCGCTGCGCTCAATATGTCGTTCACAAGCTTCGAGTTGTCGTTATTGCATTATCACCTCTTTCCAACATTAACTCCAACGGTGCCTTGGCAATTCCTAACGGTAGTTTGGGTGGTGTAGCTAGGCTGTGCCTTGGCGGCCTTGTGGTGCCTCGGTGGTTCCTTGTGGAGCCTTAGCGATGCTTCGACAGTTCTTGACGGTAGCTTGCAGTGCGTTGGGCGGTGCCCTAGTGGTCCATTAACTTCATGAGCTGGTGATGCATACTGACCACAACTCACGTTCTTGCAGTGTTTGGGCAGTTTGTTCCCTTCGCATGTAGACCGCAGTTGTTGCCTTTAGCGATTCGTTGCCTTCGCACATAGACCGCAATTGTTGCTCTTTGTGGTAGTCTGGCGGTCCGTTATGGACCGCAGGAAAAGGTCCTTTTCAGGTTGAAGTCATTAAAGATGGCCAAGTCTTCAATGTATTTCAAATACATTGACATTCAAATGTGAAAAATATCAGGAATGATTACTTTTTAATCCAGAATCTGACTATGGGCAGAAACCCGTAAATATGCAAGTAGAAAAACAGAACTACATTTTCAAGGAGTAAACTGTGAGCTTAATTCCCAACAGTCTCCCTTAAGGTCACGATTGGTGCCTTGAGTATCTCCGTCGACGCTCTTTAATGAAGATGTATGCTACCATTTAGTATGCGGAGCAGTATTGAAAAATAACTTGTCATGAGAAAACCTTTTCCTGAATGAAATTATATTGGATTTCGATGTGCTTAGACTTGCCATGAAATAGGGATTCAGAGACAATGAAACACAACTCATGTTGTCACATAGAATGGTGGTAGGTAGGAACTGAGTATAATGAAGATCGTGAAGTAATAACCTGATCCATACAGCTTCTTTAGAAGCTTGTCATGTTGCGATGTACTTTGCCTCAGTCAAAGAAAGCGCGATAGATTTCTGCTTTCTTGAATTCCACAAGATTGGTCTCCCTACCAGAAAGAAACAGAACCTAGAAGTGGAATTTTTGATTGAAACAGTCTCTCCCCAATCTGAGTCGGAGTAGCCTTGAAGAATCAATGGATCGATAACATTTCCATCATAGCATAAAATGTGATCTAAACTTCCCCAAATGTATTTCATCACTCTCTTTAATGCTTTCCAATGCAAGATCCTAGGATTAGACATATATTGAATTAATCCGTTGATAGTGTATGCCAAATCTGGTCCGGTGCATAGCATTGCATATGTTAAAGATCCTATAAGTGAATGATAAGGGTACTTCACTAAGTCGAGTACTTCATTTTGGTTTCAGCACAAAAAGTTTGGTTACTATCATGTTTGGATCCATTGGTGTATCAATCGGATTGCAGTCAGACATATGAAATTTCTCTAGAATGTTCTCTAGATATTTTTGCTGACTAAGATAGACTTTCTTATGTAATCTATCTCTAGTGATGTGTGTATTCCTAATAATGAATGAATAGTGCCTAGACCAGGCATGTCAAATTCTTTTGACAAATCACTCTTTATAGTGTGCAGTAAGGAAGTGTCGTTAGACAAAATAAATGCATCATCTATGTAAAGAGCTATGTGAATTGAATAGACACCTATGTATTTGGAATAAACATTACAGTCAGCGGAATTGTTCGCAGAACCTAATTGAATGAGATAAGCATTAATTATTTTGAACCAAGCTCTTGCGACTTGTTATTAGCGATACATTGCTTTGTGCAGCTTACGCACTTTGTGCTCTTGGCCTTTGACTTCAAATCCTTCTGGTTGGAAGGTGTACAGCTCCTCTCGATGTAGTCGTTGAGAAAGGATGTCTTCACATCCATTTGATGCATTTCAAGGTCTTATGCCGCTGCTAAAACAACAAGAGTCCTGATTGACTACATCTTGATTCCGGAGCCACTCAGCATATGACTAGCTATATCGATTGTTTTGAACTCTATACGTCTTACAGTATCAAGAAGTTTGTTCACCTGGGCAACAATAGCACACAAGCTATCAGAGGTGAAGGTACAGTAGGATTAAGCTTTGCAAATGATCAATCCAACTACTCTCAAGTGTCATTCATATACCAAATCTTTCTAAAAATTTGCTCTCTATTAGCAAAATTACAAATTTAGGACACAAAGTAGAATTTAAATCAGATCAACGTTAGGTAGTCGATAAGACAAGCAAGATCCTAGCACTCGGAAAGAGACATAGATACTTGTACAAATTACGTCATTGTTTTTTTGCCTCTAATCAGGCTCTCAATACTTGTACAGATCAATAAAAGTTTACTTTGGCATTATAGACTTGGTCACTTGAATCATTCTTCTATACATCACATGTCTAAGTAATCTATTGTATTTGATCTTGACTATCCAAATAGGAAAGTCGAATTACATGTCTGTCAATACTATATTCTCGGTAAACAGGCTAGAAAACCTTTTTAGATCAAGCCATCAGCATTTTTTTAGAGGATTGTTAGATATTGTACATATAGACATTTGTGGCCCAATGTAGAATCCTTCGTTGAAGGATGCAAAGTATTTTATTTCTTTAATTAATGAATTTTCCAGAAGAATGATGGTGTACTTCATCAAGAAGAAATCCAAAGCTTTCAACTGCTTCAAAATATTCAAGGAGCCTACAGAGAAAGAAACTAGTAAGAATATCAAAGCCCTGAGGTCCAACAATGGTGGAGAGTATATCTCTACTGAATTCAAGGAGCATTGCTAGAGCCAGTTAGGCATCGAACAACAATTGATCACTCCCTATTCACCTCAGTCAAATGGCTTAGCCAAGAGGAAGAATCGTACCCTGCTCGAGTCAGCCAAATGCATGCTGGTACATGCATCATTGCCAAAGAGCTTCTGGGCTGAAGTTGTTTCCACTGCAGCTTACATCTGAAACAAATGTTCGACTAAGGCCCTCTCAGGCCAAAACACCCCATGAGGTTTGGACAGGATCTAAGCCTTCAATGAAAAACCTACAAGTATTCGGTTGCATTGCCTACACGCACATCCTGAAAAAGACAAGAAAGAAATTCGACTTCCAAAGTCTAAAGACCATCCTGATCAGTTATACTTACTTTGACAATACCTATAAGCTGTACGACCCCGATACCTGGCGGATTTTATTTAGCAAGAATATAGTCTTTATCGAGGATCAGTTTACTGACATCAAAGGCAAAGGTAAAGTTCCATGCAAACCTTCGACACTGCCACTGACACGACAATTTGAGCCTCATGCTCCATTGTCCCGATAGTCGTGTTGGGAATTAAGCTCAAAATTTACTCCTTGAAATTATAGTTCTGTTTTGCTACCTACATATTTGGTCATGTTTTTCACACATACTACAGGACCTGCAAAACTACTCTTATTTTGCGTGCAAACTTACACCTAGTAAAATACACGGGTTTCTACCCACAATCAGATTCTAGACTAAAAGATAACCATTCTTAATATTTTTCACATTCGAATGTCAACGTATTTGAAGTACATTGAAAACCCGGCCATCTTTAATGACTTCAATCTGAAAAGGACCTCTTTCTGTGGTCCATAACAGACCACCAGAGTACCGCAAAGGGCAACAACTGTGGTCTATGTGCGAAGGCAACAAACCGCCAGACCACCACCAAAGGCAACAACTGCAGTCTACATGCGAAGGGAACAAACCGCCCAAGCACCACAAAAATGTGAGTTGCAAAAACCGCCAAGGTGCCGCTAAGGCTCTGCAAGGAGCCGCTGAGGCACCGCCTAGCTACCCCGCCCAAGCTATCATCAGAAACTGCCAAGGCACTACTGGAGTTAACTCTACGGTCATCATGCGAAGACCAATTGCCAAGGCACCGCAGGTCAACACATGCGGTTTACATGTGGTTTTCTCTCACGAATGAAACGGACACCCAACACCACACAAATGGCAATTGCGATATGTATGCGGCTGCAGCAACTTGCAATAGTCTTCACGCTCCACCTGTGGCTAAGGCTCACGATGCCAAGGACCCCTAGGGCACTAGAAAGCAACAATTGCGGTCTACATATGATTGTGATATGCATCGTTCTCTCACGCTCGCGAAACAAAGTTCAAATCTGAGTGATGTATGTTTGTACGGATGTCATTGTACAATATTTCACGACCAAGTACATGCTTAGAACTAAACTAGTCTTGTAAATATGGATTAGTTAAAACGATTCTTGTAACAAACAAGAATACATCTCCAGCTCTCATTTAGCTGTGATGCAAGAGAGCGGAAGATTTGCATTCTTAGTTATGCCCCATTTAAGATTGTAACCTACATTGTTGCTCTTGCTCCATGACAAGCATTGAATGTAATATACAAGCAACACTTCTTCATCATCTATGTTTAAGTAGATGTCTGTGTGTTGTGATTTGATTCCATCACCCTATCTGCTTGTTTTGCTCATTCACTCAATCAAACGGATCACGGACGTCTCCGACTCCTAAGAATATGATCATGTTGGAGTTTAATCTTACTCCTACTCATCCTAACTACCCTCCTTTTCTTCTACGTAAATCACTCTCTCAAAGAAGTCTGCATTTTTTTAAACTGTTTGTCGCAACAATCTGCATTTTTACTCCGAGAAAGCTAGCACGTGAAGCTTCTCAGGAGAGAGGACTTCATACGGGGTATCGACAATCCGAATGGTAGGAATCATCAAAGTCTCTTTGATTTGATCTTTGGGAAAACATTTGAAACATTCAAAGTAAGAGAATTCTTAGAAAAATTTTGAAAAAATTTGCTCAAAACAGTGAGTTGCTTGGGAAAATGGCTAAGATAGGAAATTGCCTTGAGGAGTCAATCGGCAGGTAGAAATAAACTATAAGTCACAAAGAAGTACCTACTATTGATCATACTCCATAAGCTTAACAAGCTTTGAGCTGCACACCAAGGGACTATTGGGAACTCCATGCTCCTCATGCAGATGAATCTCTCGACCGTTTTGTTGAAAACTGAAGGTATTATCTTGATAATTCCATTGGAGAGTGATTGTTGAGCCTATCCCTCCTTAGTATTAGGTCGGTACGGTCCAAATGCATGATCTGAAAATTCAGATTGTTCTGATAACCTTGAATTTTCATATAAATTACTGACCATGGTTTCTCACACTTCCTTATCCTAATCCTTCGCCAAAGAGACTATATACCTATGTTGACTAGGTGTTTCTGAAAGCTGTAGTTTCTTGACTAGGGTGTAATTATTGATGAAATTACAGGTTGCCCCATCATCCACCATCACTCTTATTGACTAATTGCCAATTTTTTTGTGCATGCGTACTAGGTTGTGAGGCCCAAAATTGGAGGGTCTCCCTAGCATATCAGTGGTCAATTGACAATGGTGCTCATAGTCTTCATGGAACACCTCCATTTTGGTAGCTGCCGAATCACGACAAGTAATTTGGAGGCCGAAAAATAGAAAAAAATCAAGATGGCAAGTAATAGGTAGGGTGAGTTATAGGGCAAAAAATTGGGAATTACTCGCTAAACTATAGGTTTGCAGATTTGCTGCTTCTGAATGCTCTGGCAAGGTGGCGAGTAATTAAGAGCCAAAAAGTTGGAGGAATTTAGGTGAGTAATCAAAAATTTACTCACCAAACTTTCTGATGATACATCATACTCTACTCTACTTTCTGGAAAAGTGGCGAAAAGTAAAAAAAAGAGAAAAATATTTTTTGGTGTCTTTTTTCATTGTTTTTTATTTTTTTTTTTAGGATCTATGGAAGGGATAGGGTGCTGGGATCTGATGTGTTCCACCTCTCAATCTCTCTCCACAGACTGTTTAAGAAAAAATCACAGAAAAACAACAAATCTAACCTCTAATCCACACTATACTATGCCCCACACATCTATTCCACAAGCAAAAAATAGAAAAATACACAATGAATGCAAGCAAACTAACAACAAGGAAATGCTAAACCATTCATCGCCAACAGTGCCTTGTTGGCGTATCAACCTTGGTTTCGCCTATCATGCTTTTTGGTATCGTTCCCAAGGGAATAGTGCTTCCCTCGCAGAGTTAGTTTGCTACACACACAATCAACCTATCTACCGAACCACATCTAACTAACCACCCTACTTTAACCATATCTAATTAACCACCCTACCACATCTAAATAACCACCCTACTTTAACCACATCTAATTAACCACCCTACCACATCTAACTAACCACCCTACTTTAACCACAAGCAAGAAGAAGCAAGGGAGGCCTCTTACACCTTCCCCTCTCTCACCTAAAAAAAAACACAAGAAAGTAGCAAACCAATTAACTAGAAACATTCGTAAAATAGAAAAATACAACAAAAGAGAGAGAGCGAAATGGGAGAGTGAGGTGCAAGGATGTTCAGGTTATCAAATGGGCAAAGTCTCCTCCTCTTGTATGAATATCGAAAATGGGTACAAGAGGTGTCTTTTTATTCTTGGAAAAGGCCTTGCCCTTGATCTTTGATTGGCTAATTACAATGACAAGGAGTTCAATCCAATCCTTTTAACTTAACACAAAAGGAATCTATGGTGCTAAGAAAGCATAAGAGGAACTCACATGTTTCATGTGTCCAATTCCAAGCTGAAGTAGAGGGCGAATGAGGTACTAAGAGAGGAGGCCAATCTTGAGACGACTGAAGCAAAGCATGACAAGAATGCCTGGTGATGGGCAAGGCCTCCTCTAGGAGAGTAGAAATGACCATAAGCATGGCAAGGAACCCGTTCAGGCGGGTGAGAAGGCAATGCAACAAGGGTCAAAGGAGGTTTACAACCAAGCGAGGGGGCAACAATGCGAAGGGAAGAGCTGGCCAAAGGAGGAACAGAGGGTGTTGAGGCAAGTGTGAAAGCATGAGCAAAAAGCACAGTTTGACGCAAATGAGGAGGGGAGTCTGGAGGAGGAGATACAGAGGAAGCAAGTCGTTTGTTACTAAGAGGATGAAGGTGAGAGATGTTTGAGCCATGAAACAACTGTATAAAGGGATCCCTGTGATGGACCACCTCACCAACTGAAGTGAGATCTTTTTTATATTTTTTTATTTTTCTTCACACGGAATGTCGTTAACCTCGATGGAGCCGTCGGCCATTGTAAACCTTTTGCAATAGATTTTGAAGAACTTGCCTAAACAAAATGCCCACCAAAACTCTGAAAGACCAGCAATAGGAATTGTTAAAGCTTTACCGCTGCTCCTTTGCTACCAAGTGAGAGATCTTCTTCAGGTAGTTGCAGTCGGTATGGTACACCCTATTCTTCTAAATACGATGAGAAGTACTTCTCAAGGTAGCCTCTACTAGCAACTAGCTTGCCCACAGTCCCATTGCCAAATGCACCCTAATACCTGCTGAAAATGAAGCCCGAAGACCAGAGAAAAGACAGCTGCAGATCTATGTAGAAATTTAACAACTGTCTCTCAGAACTAAAACGCTGAACGACTGTAGAACAGGTCCTTCTGCTCACACAATACTACTACGAAGACATCCAACTTCTGCTTTAGGCAATAGGGGATCATGGTACCATAAAGCTCTGAAACCTAAAGAAACCACGCCAAAACTTAAAACCCCTGAAGAACTTGAACAATTGAAGCAGGGCTAAGCCAACCTGATCAACTTAAACAAGGATCAAAGAGAGCAACCGGTACAAAATTGAGAAGATTTTGATAATCAAATTGCTCAAACCCTTGATTTTTTGGCCCATCCACAACGAACACACACACACACACACACACACACACACAAATCCCAACTGTGTTGTTTAAATTCTACTATGTCTACCAATAACCTGCTTCAGCAGACACTCTATCCCTTACACAAAGGCAAATAAAAGATTTTTCCTCCACGATGTTGTGCAAGATGAATCTGGCTTCAAGACCGATTCCTGCAGTGCCTTGCTCAAAAAAAGGAAAATTATGATACCTCCAAACTCGTTATACAATAAATGGTGCTAAGGAAGCAACAATCGAACCAGAGTTAGGTTCACTCTTCACCATTGATGCAAAACTTTGACCGACAAGAGCTTATTAGTAGCAAGGTCGTTCCCTCTGAAATCAACACATTTCTCTCTGCTAGTTGCAATAAGACTCACTGAGTAGCATACACCAATGAACCAGCAACCCACTAGCAGATTTGTGTGTAGGCAGTGGCGTCCTCAGCGATAGCCCTCAATCAAAGGAGAAAGTGTTCTCACTACAAGCCAGCTCCCCAGCATCAATAGGGTGAGAGAGATATTTTCAATCCCTTCTAGTCTTGCTAAACAGGCAACAAGACTATCTTGGAGGATCTATCTTGGAGGCACGTCGGGTGATTGGAGGATCTAAATACTTTGTCACCTTTATAGATGGACTAGAGAAGTATTTGTGTATTTGCCACTTATTTGTGTCTTTATTCATGTATGTATAGATACATGAATTAGATAATATATGTGTACTGAAATTGTGCCTACTTATATTACATATACATAAGAATTTCTATACATATGTATTCATGTACTTATAAAAACGTGAATTATATTCACTTAAATAATGCAAATACCTAGCTATATCATGTATACATAGGAATTTGTACAAGTAACTATAGATAAATGAATAAATTACACAAATGAGTGACAAATGTATATGTAAATAAAAAAATGAATAGATACATAGATAAATAAATATCTTTACCTAAATAATGCCGGTGTATATGTAATTAAGTAGATACACGTATTTATGTATCCAATTCATGTATTTATACGTACATGAATAAAAATGCCCTTGGCCTTGCTGAAGGGTGAGCCAGTGGCACCTAGTCAAGCCAGAGGGGATAGATTTTCCGTTTTGTTGAGGAGAGCAAGTATTTGCGAACAGCTAGGTTTTTGGCAGAAGGAAGATAGATGATGCAAGCGATGGCGATGGGATGATTGGTGAAGGCAATGTAGGCGCTGCCATGGATCGTTCAACATACCGATTTGCGATGCAGACTCCAGCGGCACCGCCATTGCCTGCTGGTCCGGCCCCTCTGCCATTTCCTCAGGGGCTTCCCCCTCCGCAGCCCCTTTGGCAGAGCCAACAACTGCATCACCATCTTACCAGCCTTTTCCAGAAGCTGTCACTGCTCAAGGCAGTGTAAGTTTTCTCATTCATGACTTATTTTGAGGTTTGTTAAGACCGCCTGAACAGTCAACTGATTGATTTCTTTTCTGTTTCTGAGCGTAGCAGCAAATTGTCCTGTGCATAAATTAAGCTGTGAGTGGTATTTCCTGAAGAGTTACGATCAGAAGCACGTATGGCAGATTCTGGATTACTACATTTAGAAAAGAAGAGAGCAGAGAGCTATGGAAAACGATAAGCATAAAGCAAGAACACACCAATGCTGAATGACTACGGAAAAACGTTTAGGAGCTTACACACACAGTCTATGTTATATTCAAAAACAGTTCACATTGCAAGAAAGTCAAGAAGTGGGTCACCTGCCCGTCATACTGAGTACTGGCTACTTATGTGACTTGACTATGACTCTGACTAACTAGGTTTTTGAAGGTAGCTGAATTGCCAGCATATACCCTAACATACCTTTCTCAATTCAAACCAAGGTCAGTTCGGTGCAGATTTCATTCCCATCATGCTTCTGTGCATAGATGCCCGTTCCAATTCAGAACACATATGAAACGGTCGTTCCGAACGCATTTTTGGTTTCGGAACGTTGATGTACAGGTTTTATTTTCTTCGCCCAACAATTCGTCCTTGGTTATTGGTTATGGATCAATTTCTTCATTTCCAACTTCATTGATTTTTCTTCATTCCAATCGTCGTACCCTGTCTCATGGGTTGATTGGACACTATAAAGGTAGGTGTCCCCATGATTGTCTTTGGTTCTGTGCTGACTTCCTCGGGTGTATAATGCTTGTCCTCATCAAAAATCACATCCCTAGATATGATAAACTTCTCTCTTGTAGGGTCCCATAGCTTGTTGCATCGAATACCCTTCTGATCTAACTTCTTTCTTTTCTCTTTGGGGACAAGAAGATAGCCTAGACACCCAAACACTCTCAAGTGATTCACTGCTGCCTTCACCCCACACCGCATCTCATCTCATCAGGGATCCTTCCTTTGATTGCTTTTGTGGGTGCCTTGTTTATAAGATGCACTCCAATATTTGCAGCTTCTCCCCACAATTTCTTGGGGAAGTCATGGTCGTGAAGCATGCATCAAGCCATGTTTATTATGGTTTTTTTTTTCTCTCAGCCAGGCTGTTCTATTGTGGAATGTAAGGAACAATGAATTCTCTAAAGATCCCCTATCTTGAGCATAACTATCAAACTCCTTGTTCATGTATTCGCCTATGTTATCCGACCTCAGATGCTTCATGTCCTTCCAAGCAGGTTCGCTACCATCTGGACAAATGCTTTGAAGCATTCTTGTCCTTGACTCTTCTTCCTCTAAGTGTGTGTACTTTTCTGGTCCTGTCATCTACAAAGATGACAAAGTATTTAGATCCTCCAATCATGGAAAAGGATCGTATGCCGTTTTTTCATAGATACATGCTTCTTAGCATTTCTGCCCTTTCCAATTGTTCTAGGTCTTTCCATTATTATTATGTCCTTAACGTGTATAGTGGTATTAGGCCTGTGGGGTAGCCCTTAACCTGAAACAGGCCTTATGTACCTATTTGGTTAAGGCACTGTCTCATGTGAGAGTGGTTGTGGATGATTGCCTATATTGGGTACTGTAGCTTACATGTAGAGGGACGTTTTTTGAAGGAGAATTTGGATGTCATATGGAGGCTATGGTTTGGGAGAGTATATCTATACCCCCCCTCTCTTGTGTCAACATATTCTGTTATCATCAATCGCTTGTTTTCTCTACGCTCTTGCTACTATAGTATCTTCTATAGCGAACTCGGCTTGGGGGAGTCTAGCCATTTGCTGAATCTTTGGTCGGGTGGTTCTTGCCACAACCAGTTCTTTTTTCGTGCATATCTCCTCTCCAGGTGATCGTATTGGGCTTTACAGTGGTATCAGAGCTACGCTTCGAGCTTGGAGAAGTGAAAAGCAGTTTACTTTTTGGATTCGATCAACTATTTGACATGTTTTTAGGGTCGAGCTCGATCGTGAGTTGGACTTGGTGGTGATCTTCTCAAATTTTCCATTTTCTTGGCAAGTTGCTAAAAATCTGTCAGAGATTGTATTCGTTCTTTGAATTGAGTGTTAAAATCGATATGGTTCTATTGCTTTGATGCTAGGTAAAAACAACATGCTGTGTGATCTTGCTAGAAATGAGTGAATAATTTTCTACTGTATACTAACCAACTAATGGGTGCCTGGTTTCTAAGATACAGGTGTCAATATATATTGGGTAAGGTACATCCATCCCACATTTGTATGCAGATGCTTGGGTATGATACTGTTAGTTTAGGTGTAGGATCAAGTGTAACATGAAAGACTATCTTCAGAAGATTTGTCTTATTATAATCTGCATAAAGAATATTTTGATTCAAGCTTCGGTTTTTTTTGATACCATTGTCATAGTTTTCAGGACAAAGGAGCTAGAAGCATTGATATCATGCAAAGAAGCTGGTGGAACAGCTCCCAAAGGTTCCAAAATAGACCCATTCTACCTCAGTGATGTTCAGGTGAGCTCAAGAACTACTAGGGTTACCTTTCTATCAGTGAGCATTTCTGAGGATTCTAATTAATCAGACTTGCAGCAATCACTTGCTAACGCAGGGGTGAAGGGAGTCAATGATTCTGAGCTTGAATCTTTGGCAAGGGAAGCAGCAAGAGGCTTGCACAATTCCATGGAGATTCTACTTGCACCTCTTCAAGCAGTTACAAATGGAAATGCAAGATGGGAAGAAATGGCAGCAGCTGCTAGGCTTGCAGACAAGCGGTTGAAAATCAGGAGAAATCGGAAGTGGAGGCAGAGGAAAAGACACAAAGCTGCTGAATTACATCGTAAGGTAATCTGTAGTTCTAATAGTTTTAAACTCGTATACAAAATTGAGGTATTTGCAAATAATGAGCCCATCCGTAGCCTATCTTAGCAAAAGTTCGCCTTTGATGACTTGTAAATATACTACTGACTGTGCAAGATACTGTGTTTTGTTCTTGGAAGGGTTCTGACTTTCTGTCACCGATAAGGTAGATGTTGTCAATAGCTCCCTTTATCTTGTAGGTTTGCAGAATGACTTCTTTCAATGTTCTTGAAGAGACAGTTTTTGCATTAATTGGGTGTAGGCTTTATTTATAGTCTTTGCAGCATAAAATCTGTTCAGATTTTTGAAGTGATTGAGGGTGGTTGAATATTTCTATTTACCAACCGTGAGTGACCTTACATTGCTTACAGAAACAGGAGCATTTTGAGCGAGCAGACTTTGAAGCTGACAATTGGAGAGCCAGAGAACTTGCTAAAGATATAGCAAAACGTCAGGTTGGTTGCTGTACTTTTGATGCCATGTATGAAGTTCTTCTTAGCAAAATGTAGGTTGCGATGTACTGGGCATTTCTTATTTGTCTTGTGCCAACATTTGTATTATTTAAAATTGATGATATGTTACTTTTAAGTACGTTTTCTTTATGAAGAAGAAAGTTTTGAACTCTGGATACCATCAAAAGCTTTATGTGATAACTTCATGTTTGGACAGATGGAAAAAATGAAAGAGGTTGCTGAGAGGAAAGCAAAAGAGGAAAGATTACGGCTAGAAGAGGAGGTTTGTGTCTATTCTTTACGCATGCAGGGTTTTTTGATTATGATTATTTCCATCTCTGCTCTCTTTTATTACAATTTTCACACAGGGGATTACTGTATCTTGACTTCACCATCCACTGATTTCCATACTAGTGGTGTTGATAACAAAGCGTAGTACTTGGTTTATATAGGATATCAAGGAGAAATTGTGTTTTTCAAAAATACATCTAAAGCATGGGAACATGCAGTCCTGGCTCTCACGTTCCCTGAACAGACCTAAAGAATAGAAAAAAAAGAGAAACCCCCCACCCCAAAAAGCTTGAGTAGTACTCACATATTATGATTGACCATTAAGATTCTCCTCGATTTTGTCATAAAAAATGAGTGCCTTGATGCCAAAATTAAAAAAAGGACATTCTTATTCCCGTTCCTCATATTGAAGTCATGTCTATTTTATGCTGGTGTGTTGTACCTCCATGGAGTGTATTGCTTGTAGATAATCTCTTTACGTCATATCTCAATGAGATCCATTCTATTGTGGTTAAAGTCAGTTGACATTTAATTGTACTTTTATAGCGTCTTGTAAAGGCCTCATAAGGCCATGCCCTCTAGAAATAGGTCTTGTATCCGACTGTGCGCCTAGCTGTCGGAAAGTTCAACATTATATAGACTAAGAAGCTCAGACATTGTGGTTTTGTATTCTGCTATTCAATTATGCCTTCTATAGTAATATGTTTTCTTCTTTTAAAGTTTGGTATGTAGTTCAATGTTTTGAGTGTGCTAAGTAGCTTCTTCATAGTCCAGCACACACACACACACACACACACACATCATAGATGCACTAACAATTTGCGAATCATTAGTGGGAAAATCTTGTGAATCCTTTTTTTTTGTAATAAATACATGCAATATGGGTATCAGTAGAAAGAGAAAAAATAGAAGATTAACATTCCAAAAGTTTTAGGTCCAATTCTGGGCAATTAGGTGAGATCTCGTATCATATATGACCCAACTGGAATCAACTTGCGTAAAACATAAATGCAAAAGTCATGACCCAACTTTTAGAGTTAATGTTCACATTGTTACCCCTAATGTTATCATCTATGCTTAATCTACCTCCTACACATCTGCTAGTTCACATACACACTGACAGAGGACCATGGGGGAGGCTTTGGCTCCTCATCTTGAGAGAGAGGCCCAACAGGCTGTGGCCATGATATATGAGTTGAACCTCCCGTTCAACAATGCCGACTCCGAACCTTTCAGGAGGGCTACTGCCCTGGGTACTCCGCATCACTGAGATGGTTGTGTCCGTGGTGTCATTTGTTGTTTGGAAGAGGAGAGTACTTGCCTTGTTTATACCTTGAGTTCCCTGGAACTGAAGAAGCCCGCTCCCATGCGTTTTGCCTTCAATCTAGTGCTACCATATAGATTAATGAGAGTTAGGCACCAGCTTAGGCAGATGGCTACTAGTGACCAATTTAGGGACGCACGTTACTCCACTACGCAGGCATCGTGACATGATGGGTGGAAGAATGATGCGATAAGGATAGGCCAATGTAGGGACGCACGTTAAGCAAATGAGACACGAAAAACGGAGCACTATTAGTGCTTACCTTGGACAGGATGCCGCCAGGAAGAAGAATTATCGTAGGTGGTTGTGGATGTTTGCTCCCACGCATATGTGCTCTCTCACTCCCTATAAGCCAATGTCTCTTTCTAACCAGCTGTATTTTCTCTCTCTACAGCGCTGCAAACTCTCTCTCATCAACAAAGGAGTCCCCCTCCTCTCTTTGCACCCTTTTTTGTGTTTCCTATGATGAAAACACAAGAAAAGAAGAGTGCTTTGGTGCAAATGACTTAGAGAAGAAACCCTAACCTGCACTCTCTCTCTAGGTTGGAAATTTCTCTCTCTACAGCTGAACACTCTCTCCCCAACTTTCCCTCTATATTACCTCCAAAAAAGCTCTGAAAAACCAGCCACATAACTTTTTTCAGAATCTGAAAACAGCATGTGGAGAACCCAAAAACTCTCTTCCTCTCTCTAACCACCTCTCACTAGGTCGTTTTTCTCTCTCTATCCAGCAGATTTTCTCTCTCCCCAATCTGCTTCCTCTACCACCTCCAAAATATCTCTCTCTCTCTCCCCACAGCCTCCACACTCAGATGATGGTGGAAACTAAAAAAATTTAGGTTTAAAAAGACCTAAACAAGATTAAAAGATTAAAAAAAAAAAACAGGTGTCGTACCACAATATGATATGTATATATATGTGTGTGTGTGTGTGTGTGTGTGTGTGTGTGTGTGTGTGTGTACCATAGTTGCTTAGGGTTTCTAGTAACGAGGTCAAAAACGCGTTTTTGATTTGGGGGAGCGTTTCTTAGAAACCTTTTTTTTAAAACAATTTGTGGGCAATATGGGTATCAGATTAAAGCTCTAACCAAGGGCAGTAAGAATAATTAGCTAAACTATAGTAAGAAAAATATTTTACAGATATTTGTGGGGCATTAATTAAAAAATTTGCCATAATTTTGATGATGTTTGAAATTTTTTTTTTTCTGTTCAGCGACTTTGGTCCCAGAAACGCTTTTTGAGAAACGTGTTTCTGGGAACGTTTTTACCCAGAAACGCGATTCTGGGCAACTATCATAGATGCTCGGGAATGCAGTTCCGGAACGCTTGTATGTTTTTTAACTGAAAAATATATATGTAACAGGGATGAGGGTCCGGGCCGGAATGCCCGCGTCCGCCTCCGCGTCCGCGTCCGCGTCCGGACCCGGACGCGTCCGACCCCCGGACGAGGGTCGCACACGTCTGGGGTCCGGACTTTTTAAAAAAAAATTTAACTCTTAAAAAATCAAAAAAAAAAACTGGACGCGTCTCGACGCGGACGCACCCCTGGCGCGTCCGGACGCGGACACAAACGCGCGTCCGGACGCGCGTTCGCGTCCGGGTCCCGCTTCCTTAGATATGTGTATATGTTATATTATATATATATATATATATATATATATATATAGAGAGAGAGAGAGAGAGAGAGAGAGAGAGAGAGAGAAAGAGAGAGAGAGAGAGAGAAGAAGAAGAAGAAGAAGAAGAAGAGAGAAGAAGCTTTATTAATGTCTTTTCCGTGCCAAAAGGCATATAAGACAGATAAAAGTACATGTCAAGTATGTGGTAACTGCGGGAGCGTATATAAACGTCTCCAAAAAGTATGCATAAAAAAGAACAACCGATATACTACAAACTGAAGTCAATAAGTAGGAGCATATGAAAAGCTAATGTAAAGCATATCATCCTGCACTGCTGCTGAAGAAGGATGTGATACGAGCTGTAACATGAGATAGTATTGGTCGTCGCTGGCGTTGTCTAGGAGGACGGAAGATGCGTGTCCTCATGATAGGACGGGTAATGCGAGCTGCAGCGTGAGTATCTACAGGTTGGAGTCTAATGGTTGATGTTAAACAGCGTATAAGAGTCTCATGCACTAGTTGCACCCATAAGGAGCGACAATCATATAGTGCACTTGTTTTTTTATGGTTATAACGTGAAATCAATGAAATGTTTATTATTGAAATTAACACCTATTATTTTATCTATGCAGCTTGAGCAGGTTCTATTGGTTGAGAAACTTCAAGAACTTCGGGCACTCCGTATACAGAAGTTGAAGAAACAGGGCAAGCCTTCTAGTCTTGTTGGCATACTTGTGTGCTATAAAGCTTTTGTGGGATACTGGCAGCGTGCCCTCAGAAAACTAGTTGTCAATCTGGTTAAAGTTTGGTAGTTAAACCTCGGTTTCTTGAAATTGATCAACTCTTTCATTTGAGCTTGAAAACATCGCTTATATATCTTTCTTGCAAGGGCCTCCCGAAGGTTGGTATTTTATGATTGTGAGATCTGGTGATGGAATTGACTTATCTCAAAACACGTATGCGCCATGTATTCAACCTATGTTAAACTTTTGCACATTGATTCTAGGACGCTTTTTCCCTGAGGAAGATAATCAGTTTATGGAAAGAGTTCAAGCAGCAGTAGAGGAGGAGGAACGTCAAGCTGCAGCTGCAGCTGATACTAGTGCGGCTGCACTGGCTATTGCTAGTGCAGAGGAAGCTAGTAGAACTGCAAAAACTGTGATCTCAGAGAATGTGGAAGACCATGGAATAAAGTCTCAGGACTTGTCTCTGCTGAAAAAGTACAAAAGTGATCAGAAAGAAGCATTGCCATCTTCACAAAAAACTCTGAATCCAAATGCTGCACAAGATTACATCCCTAAGGCTCATTTAACAAAAGGTGCTCCTTTACCAGACAGCTTCTGCGGATTGCCTGCGGAATACTATCACTACTACTATGGTAGCAGTACTGACATTGGAACATTGATCGAGGTAATGTTGAATTTTGTCCTTAAATTCTTTGGCTTCCATCCTTGCGGTTCAGTAAGATAACAATTTGCAATACACTAGAGATTTCAATGCTGTTTGTACATATTTTTCCTGGTGCATATAGCTACCCTAAATTGTTCATTTTGTAAGAGTTCTGGAAACATTCATGACATAGCATCAAGAACAAAATAGAAGAGCAGAAAAAATGTCAAATGACATACTCTTCAACAAAAAAAAAAAGCATCACCGTCAAGTGCATTGCAAGCCTCCCTTATCAGATACTATTAATTGTATCAACCCTTAAATTTTAATTAAATAGTTGCAAATTTTTCTGGTTTTCATAGCGGAAAATAGTTAGATAAATCTATTTTTAATTTATAGACAGTATATATCTATATATATTCAAATTTCAGACATGCGCGTCTGGGGGTTTTTGGCCATTTTTGCGCCCGCGTTCGGCGTCCGGCGGGCGCGGGGTCGGGCGCGTCCTTTTTTAAAAAAAATAAAAAATACACTAAGGATGACCATACATGAAGTAAGTTTCTTTATTGGCTTCATAAAGTCCTTCACACATTCAACAAGAGGATACAAGAAAATCGCATACCCCGAATCAATGTGCCTAAAGTGGAGAGAAAAAGCCACAAACGCAATTAGGTCAGTCTACTAGTTAAGTGGATGGATGAAATTACTCAAAAGTTTTGAGAACTTATAGTATTATGTGTCCGTAACGCCACCATTTTGCATGTGGCCAATCCAAGAATGACTTTTGTGGTTGAAACAAATGCCAATATGATCTTGCAATTGGGGTTGACTACTTTATGATAGTCGAGCACTTGCTTTTAGAGCAAAATGTTCAATTTGCTAGGTATTATCACTTGACTTATGAGAAGGAACTTCTTGTTGTGGTCCATACCTTGTATATTGTAGACATTACTTGTATGGATCTTCTTAGTTTATTGTGTTGGCAGACCATCGTTCTCTTAAGTGGATGTCCATTGATTTGAGAGGATGTAAAGCTAGATGTGTTGAAAGTAAGAATCAAATTTTGAAATAAGTGCCGGAAAGCTATGGCAACTCTACATTCAATGAAAGCAGATTTTAATGCTGATCATTTTTGTTTATAACAAATCAGACAATTTGTTGATTGATTATAAGAACCTTCAATTCGAAAATTAAGGTAGTTTATTTTTCTGGAGAGATTGATGTGCTTCCATTTCCATGTATATCCTCTATTGATTCAATTAAAAAGGTTTTGAGTTCCAATTATGATATATTTCAAAGTGCAGTATGCATTGTAATTCTGTTTTGGATCATGATAAAGTTATGTTTCTTGATTCTTTTAATTCGGAATTTGTAACCAATGAACAACAGATAGTGCAGAATCTAATTGAAAAACTCAAAGATATTTTTGTTTTTGAATTGCCTCATGGCTTACCACCCGGAAGGGGTAACCATTGGATAGAGGTAATGCTCGGTAGTCAACCTGTCTTTCACCAGCCATATAGGTTTAGCCAGAAAGAGGAAGATAAGGTTGCTAGGCAAATATAGGATTATCTTAGATTGAAACAAGTTCGAACCAGTGAATCACCATACGGGGTGCACCAGTCCTTTTGAAAAATAAAAAGATGGGAAGATTCGCAGGTGTATCAATTACAAAGGGTGGAACAAGGTTACAATAAAAGAAATCATATTGTTTTTGAGCATTTGACTTGATGGGAAGGTCGACTAGGAGATTTTAATTTTTGGGAGCGTGTTGATATTCTAAAGAAAAATGTCTCTGACTTTAATTTTTGAGGACATTAATGTTTTAAGTGGGGAAGTATGATTGGTCAATTCCTGTTGACCAGGCCTTGTTGACCGTAGGTCCAGGGGATACCCTAGTCAATGGTTAAGTTTCTCTGGTTAGTTAAAAATGGCCGACATTATTAGCCCTAGTGACTTGCAATGATCTTGGAGGCTAAAGTTAGGGTTTCTGGAGGTGGCTACCTAAACTTAGGCATTGGAGGTGGGAATCACTAGTTATACCAAGGCCTGGAGCGTGAAGTGCCTATATAGAGGCTTGTGAGCTTTCTATTCCATTCATTTTATCTTGTGCACAACTGAAGTGTCATGGATAATTGTAAGCTAGTACTTGTCATCGTGCGACTCATAGTTGAGCTTACTCCTTGAGTGGGTTTGGTAGTATGGGGTGCCATAACTAGGAGCTCAATAGTAGTATTGGTATGTGATTCCCACAACTTGCAGGTGAGCTATATTGATAGTTCCTATAGGTCAGTTGGTTGGGTTGGTTGGCAAAGTTGGTTTGCCCTTTGCCTAAGCTCTTTAGTTGTTGTTGTCTTGTTACATCTTGGGGAAGTCTGTACTGAACACATGACCAAACCGGGCATTAATGAAAAGACATGTGGAGGCCTTTGTTTAAAGCTGTGAACAATGCCAAAAGAATAAAGCACGAAGATTAAGGTAGGAAGTTTGTTGAGTCTGATGGAAATTCGTGATAGGATGCAAGACAGTACTCTAATGTGGTCAAACTTCATGGGATCAAAAGGATAGGTTGATTTTATTCCCACTAAAATCACTGTCAAGTCAACTAAACTTTACGAGAATGGCCCTGCTGCAAGACATTGAAATGGTACCTGAGGAACGGTTAGGAACCGTTCCTTAGGTGCCCTAGTAGCAGTTCCATACCATTCCTAGGAACTATGGCTTCAAATAATTAACAAGGCTATGCTTGTCTTTCTCTGTCATCTTTTTTTAAGGTGCTTGTCCTCTATTGTTGGGCATTCATGTTGAATCACTGTACAATAGTTTTGCATTTCATTGTTACGTAAACTGATTGTTCGTACTGCCATCTCATATAGCTGAATATAGCATGTGTTTAAGGTTCAAGATAATGTTGATGCAAGGGACATTTTGAGACGAGTTTGGTTGGTCAGAATGTCTTGTAAATTCTTCTGCAGAACTCTTAGTGCTGGTACTTCTGGGTGTAAATACACGTGACCATTGTTTATATGGAAAATGTTTTATGATTGCATTTGGAGCAAAAGAAAATTTGAAAGAATGCTCCTTCAGTAAACCTTGTATCTTCTTCTGTATGGGCTGTTTTTCTTTCAAATTGTTGTATGCGAGATTTTGCAACTCATATTTTTATCTCTGGTCTTTCTATATAAGTACTACATATAAAAGTTCATATCACAAAAAGGGTTTGAAGCAATGGTGAGAATACAGTGTTCAGATTCTGTTTGTTTTCTCTTTCATTCTGCTTTGCATTCAGATTATGATTAGAGAACCTCTCAAGTTAAAAGCATTAGATTAAAGGGGTCTAGGAAGGGCTTTTGTTGGAATTTTTTGCAATTAGAACAAGATATAAATTGCAAGTTTGGTGTCTATGTTTTAACAAAAAGTGTGCTATAGACTTGTAGTTTGGATCTGATGACAATCTCCAAATTTATTCCAGTAAGGGTTCATGATCAAAGTATTGCATGGAGCTTATCGTTGGTCATCATCTGTTTGAGATTGCAGGTGAGACGTAATTGGGATACTTTTATAATGCAGGGTGGAAGGTGAGCAATTTTGTTGTGTATGCCTGATCATGTGGCAATTCTCTTGCCTATCTATTAGGTTGGTAGCAGAACATGGTTATATGTGCTGCTGATTTCAAAAATACTGTCCATATTATATCAGCCTTGTTGATAGACAATCATAACTGATGGTAAAATATTTAATTTCATTCTGCCTTGAATAACCTTGTCATTTTGAGAATTTTGGTTTGTCTTTTCTTGGCAGCCGTATACCTGGCCACTGGATTCAGGCTCCTGTACCATCAGACTCAACCTGGGCTTCCTTTCTAGTGAAAGATTCAAGAAATAAGGAGAATGCAGCATGCAAAAACGTTGTCCAACTGCCTTCGGGATTTCATAAAAATAAAAAACACAAAGCATCAGACTAAATGAAGGTGATCACTGATTGTGTTATGCTTATGAGGAGAGAAATGCAAGAGTCTGCTTTGGGATACTGTTCCAGCTTAAGATGAAGATATGCAGTTGTTTGTTTGAACTTTGAAAATATTCTGCTGGAACAATTCACTTAGCTGGTGTTCTTTGAGTGTGACAAACGAAATAGATTATAGCTGTATATCATCAAACTTGACTTTTGGTCTTTGGTCACTGCATTTCTATTCAATAATAAGAGAAGTAAATAACTGATCATGACTTCTTAGATGCACTCTTATAGTTTCAACATTCAGCAATATAAACTTGAGAATTTTTTGAAATTAAAGATCTCATGAGTATTGTGGTAGATGCTTTGATACTTTCTTGTTTGTAACCCAAATGCTTCTAGAAAAAAACACCTTGTTCTAGATTGTAGGATGACGTATAGTGTTTGTTTTGGAGACATTTTTATTCTCCTTCTAATTAGTCACACTTAGAAGTATGTCTTTTATTTTGTGTTGCTTTTGATTGAAAAGGACAGCTTCTTCTCTCTCTATAGAATTGGACCTAGAATATGCTGAAATTGAACCTGAAAGTAGGCTGAAACTACCGGAAATGCATTTTACTCTTAATCCTCTAAGTTTTCTCTTTCTACTTATATCCATATTGAATGTATTTACAAATGTATATACATAAATGTATATATATATATATAATATCAGACAGGGTCCAGGCCGGACGCGGGCTTTTCGCGTCCGCGTCCAGCGTCCGCCGGGGACCCGGACGCGGGGTCGGACGAGTCCATTTTTTTTTCTTGGACGCAGACGCGTATTAAAAAAAAAAACATAGAGGGAGTCTGGCCGCGTTCAGAATGCGCGCGCGTGCACACGAGAGAGAGAGAGAGAGAGAGAGAGAGAGAGAGAGAGAGAGAGAGAGAGAGAGAGAGAGAGAGAGAGTAGAAGAAGCCTGTGGGAGCCTGTGAGAGCCTCTGCGAGCGCCAGTGTGCTGTGAGAGAGGGTCGGTCGAGATGGCAGGGTGCACACCAATTGACGTGAGCGTTTGCCCTGTGAAAGAAAGATTTTATTAATGTCTTTTCCATGCCAATAGGCATATAAGACGAAAAAGTACATGTCAAGTGTGGTACTGTGGGAGCTTATGAAACGTCTTCGTAACATAAAAGAAATGAAATGCCAATATACTATACTACGAACATGAAATAGTCTAAAAAAAAGAAAAAAAAGAAGCAAATGTTTGATATTGTCAATAAGATAGTGGTATAACTCCGTGTCGTCAAGTATCTTTGTTGTGGAAGAAAGATATGATCTGCATGACGCCAAGAAGAGGTCTCGGTAAATGCTGCTGGCATCGTCAAGAAGGTCGTCTCTGAGTAGCGGCCCTCCTAGCAACATGAGTAGTACGTCGTCTCTGGTCTCTATGTAGTAGAGAGTCACTGTCGTTGTCACTATCGTCATCTGTCCGTGATCTCCGGCGAGAGAAATATGATGTGATATGGAGTTGTGTATCAAGGTGAACATATGGTTGGTGAAGGTCCTGTCTCAGTAGAAGCATCTCTCTGACCATAAGTGCGACACATCTCAGGTCATCATATGCTATAAGAGACCTCAGTGTAACGAGAGTTTCTTTGAAGTGGCAATGATATCTCCCTCTGATCTCATAGTAGACTGGGCATCTGAACAATAAGTGTTCTTCCCACTCCACCTCAACTAGCGAGCATAGCTGGCAGATCCGCTCCTCACGTGGGATACCATGGAAACGTCCAATCTCAATCTCAAGTTGATGTGATGATACCCGTAGCTGACCTAAAGTAAATCTTAGTCCATGGGATAGTCTTGAATCTAGATATCGAGGACGAACTGGGGTCCCCGTGGCATCCAACTCCAAGAAATGGGTCCTATAATAGTCAGGTTTAACCCCTAGATGCCCCTGCCATATGCGGCGAAGGTATGCTCTGTAGAGGAATCGTCTGATATAATCATGTGTACCCACCGGGAGGTCTGTGATCGATAT
This sequence comes from Diphasiastrum complanatum, assembly GCA_029204225.1. Lineage (NCBI taxonomy): Eukaryota > Viridiplantae > Streptophyta > Lycopodiopsida > Lycopodiales > Lycopodiaceae > Diphasiastrum > Diphasiastrum complanatum. Next base: position 44,606,572 of record CM055099.1, on the reverse strand, counting down.
GCCAAATGTATCCAATAGACGTGATGTCTGTGAGAACCATGATAGTTGATAGCCCAAACTATGAAGGTGCTGAGATGATATGAGTGCCATCTGTGGATATCTCTGTGCATTAGTGGGAAGCAGTCGGATGCGCTGGATATATGTCATGAGACGAAAGATGGCAGCAAGCTGCATAGGTGGTACTAGTTATGGACTTGGCTCATTACATTCGCCGCGTCCATTCTTTTATTCGTTATTATGCATAAGCAAGCCTAAGGGCCCTTTTATTCATATATTGGCCTTGGGCCCTGTTATCTATTCTCTTTGCTGAGGGCTTTCATCTCTTTGCTTCAGCAACGTTCAGCACAGTTTGGAGGACAACCAGCGCCCATCAGAGCATTTTCCTTGGTGGAGCTTTAGCGGACAGTTAGCGGAAATACTTCCGCTAAATTTTGGTGGCCAGAAAAAAAAATTGGTAGATAATTTCCAGCGCCTAAGTCCAGCTTGTTTGCTGGCTGTCCAGCGCCCTACTACCCATCATTTTCACTAATTTTCTCCATCGTTTTTTGCAGATTTGGTGGTGGCTGTCCAGCGCCCTGCTTTCGTCGATTTTTTCGGCAGATTTTCATTGTTTTTGCAGATTTGGTAGCTGTTGTCCAGCGTCCTACTACCTCATCACTTTTGACACTTTTCGTCACCGATTTGTTGACCATTTTTAATTTTGATTGGAGGCTGTCCAGCGCCCTACATCACCATTATTTTCAGCTAATTTATTCATAATTTTTCAGATTCAATTGTTGCTGCCCTACTCCCGTCTCATGATCAGCAGTTCTCTTCACCGACTTGCTGTCCGTTTTGGCTATTGATTGGAGGCTTATCGGTGCCTTACTTCAGCACCTTTTCCAACATATTGTGGATCTTGGTAGTTGCTGCCTAGCTTCCTATTATCTCACCATTCTCGATGGATTTCTCCTTTGACTTGCTGCTCATTCTGCTGATTATTTGTTGGCGGTCTAGCACCCTCTTTCAGCACTTTTTTCAGCTTATTTGGCACGAGTTGAGGATTCAGATTGGTGGCTGGTTGGCGCATCTATTTTGTCATATCTTCAACTTGTACCTCTCTTTGTTGGCACTACTGATTGGACGACGGATTAGCACCCACCCAGGTATTGCTTGCGCTCATTTGCACTTCCTTTTTTGCACCTATTTGCTGTCTTTTTGTTCACATACTACTCTTTTCCAGCCCCCTATTTCCCTCTCATATTTGTCATTTTGCTGCCTCACACCCTCCTCCCTTTTTCCATTTTGTTAGAACTTTTCTCCTTATTGGCCTTGCATATTTGCTATCCATTATTCTACTTTCTCAGCCCCTTATTTTCTGATTATTATCCATCTTGATTGGCTGTTTCTGTGCCATTTTCGGTGATTTTGGAAGTTAGACTGAGTTGGGGTGACGACAAACGTCCTCTCCCTCAGGTTTTTGTCTCTTCCTTAGTCCCTATGGCAACTTCTTCATTAGAAGACCCACCGCAGAGCTCTTTAGATGATCGTTTTACGCATATTGATGCCCGCATGGATCATCTTGAAAGTCGTATTGATCGTGTTCTTTCTAGCCTTGAGACTATCCTACCACGAGGGGATACCACCCCCCAGACATTCTTCATCGTCTTGGTAAAGCACGTTTATTTTTTATATTAAGTACACCTGCTCCTGCTCCATCTTCATCTTCAGGAGGTGCTTTTGGTAGTACGTTTGGTCTCCCTTCATATAGTGCTAGTCCTTATGAGTCTCCTTTCGGGTCTTCAGTACCACCACCTGGATTTCCCTCCGCACCACCAGGATTTTCTTCTCCTACTTTTTCAAGTAATCATGAGCTCCATTTTGCTCGTGATTTTCGTAATCGCATCCAGCTTACTACTTATTCTGGTTCGCCTGACGGGAATATCTTGGAAAATCGGTTCTCTAAATTAGAGACCTATTTTCTTATGTATCCCAAGACTGACACCCAGAAAGTGCAGTCGGTTGTATTACATTTAGATGGTCTAGCTTAGACTTGGTGGCGTGTCTATCGCTCTGAGCCTACTCGTGAGGGGTTACATATATGGCCTACTTTTCGTCATGATCTTCGTATGGCTATGATTGACCCACAATGGTTGGTTCGCCAACGTGATCTGTTTTGTAACCTTCGCCATATTAGTGATTTGAAGTTTACTGAGCTTTTCTACATTTTTACTAATCTTCATCCTACAGAGCTTTTTTCACGTTTTATTGCCGGTCTTAGAGGCTCTTTACGTTATGATGTCTCATCTTTTCGGCCTCCTACTCTCTCATATGCTATCTCCTTGGCTACTACCTTGCAGTATAAGTATCCTGAGTTATCCACTTCTTCTCGTTTTTCTCCCTCTCATTCCACTGCTTCTTCTACTTTGGCTTCTTCTACTACTGTTTCTCTCGCCCTCCTACACCCCGTCCTGCCTTTGTTTGACGTTATTCAGCCGTAGAGTTCGTTGAGATTCAGCAGAAGCGCCTCTGTTATTGTTGTAACAGTCCAGATCATCTAGCCCGTGACTGCCGACAGTCTCCTAGTCCTCCTACCGCTATTTTTTACCATGAGGCTATTACTCCTGATCATTTTGATGTTTATATTCAAATTCTTGATACTCCCGATCCACATTCTGTTGATGAGCCGGCTGACCCACTTCCTGATGATCTTGCTTCCGCCGCTTGCCATGCACAACTTGCTTATGCTACTTGGGCTGGGCATCCTGGTCCTCGTTGTTGAATTTCACACGTGTGGATTGTCCACTACATGTATTTGCGATCTCCTAAGGTTTAGGGTTGCACCAAGATCAAGACTAGATTGAGATTCAAGATCTATGGCAAAAACACACTACTACATGCATTCAATCACTTCCAACTCTCACTCACACGTGTGGGAAGTGTTCCAAAAGTATTCTAAGTAAAAACAAGCTGCTCTCCTCGGGTAGAGAGAGAAAAATTATCATGAGCTCTCGGGTAAAGAGAGAAAGCTAGAAGTTCAATGACACTCAAAATCCTTTCAATCTCAAAATCAATTAGATCCAAATGAGGAGTACAATGATACTAGTAGATCCATGAGCTACCACTATGCTTAACTATAATTGGATCACACTTTGCCACCTCTTAATTCTATTGGACTATATTCAAGCACACCTCAAATTCCTATTGGACCACACATGGTTCCACCTCTAAATCCTATTGGATCTCTTAAACTGCATCAAACAAAAGCATTACACTTGTCTACACTCTAATTGGCACAAGTTTGGCCTCCTACTCTATTTTGGCTCAATAGTGGCATTACAAGTGGAAATGGATAATTTGCCATCTATGCGAAATTTGACCCTATCAACATCCTACACCTAAATGCTTGACTATGAAATTCTATGAGATCCCTATATCAAACATTTTTATTTATTTTACAATTCTCCACACGTGGGAACATTCTTGGGAAGGTACTAGATCACTTGAGAAGTTTGTAAATCTTTTTGAGTGGATCATTTGGTATGCATAAGAAATGAAGATCAGCCAAGGGATCCATCATAGCAGCACCCTCACCATATCCATGATAAGATCTCTTTGGTAGAGATCTCTTGCCAATGCCTTTGAAGAGTGCTCCACCAATATGCCACTATGATCATGGGCTTCCTCCATGCTTGATGATGATCTTTGCTTTGAAAGTTCCACTTGCGTGATGGATGCACCATAAATAGAGAAATCTGAGGCTTCCAAGCCGTGAAACAATGATGATTATCAAGATTATGCTTTCTAGCTTGACTAGAATTAGAAGCATGAGAGGTATCCTCCTCCTCCTCTCCATCTTGGTCTTTAGCTTTGTCATTAGAGAAGTGATGGTGTTGCTTTTTACTCCTTTCTTTGTGCTTGGCAAATAGAACTTTGCCATCATCATGATTGAGTGATAGCTTGTCCATCCTCAAGAGTTTGTACTCTTGTCTTGATTCTTCAGAAATAAGCACACTTTGAAGGGCCTCCAAACTTGGTAGCTCCTCCTTAATGGCATAGGATTGGACAAGGTTGTCATATTCATCTCTCAAGCCATTGAGAATGACTTGGACTAGCTCACTTTGATTGATTGAGTCACCAATACATGCAAGCTCCCTATGAATATCCTTGACTCTCAAAACATAATTAGATGCACTCTCATCACTCTTTTGACTACTTTGGAATATCTGATTTTTAAGAGTGAGGAGCCTAGAGGTGTTCTTAGCCTCATAGATGGACTTGAGACAATCCCAAGCTTTCTTGAATGTAGAACAATCACCAATCTCCCTCAATACATTACCAATGAGAAGGAAGACACTATTGCAAGTGATGGAGAGGGATCTCTTATGGTCTCTAGTTTCTCATCTACTCCTTTCAAGAAGGACGGCCTATGGTATATTGATAGTGGAGCCTCTTCACATATGTGTAGCTCCAAGGACTCTTTCTCTTCTATTGCACCTTATGATGGAGTCAAGAAATCAATATACACTGCAAACGATTTTAACTGTCCTATTGAAGGCATAGGGAACATTCCCTTGAATCTTGCATCCTCTAAAGTTCTTTCTCTCTCTAAAGTTCTTTATGTACCTAAGCTTACCAAGAATCTTATTAGTGTTGGCCAATTGCTTGATAATGGCCTTGATGTAAAATTCAATGTTGATACTTGCACTATCAAGAAGAATGATGAGATACTTGCATTAGAATCTAGATTTGGTGGCATCTATAAACTAGATCCAAATGAGTATGTGAATGCTTGTGATGTTGCTCTTGTGAACAAGCTCTCTATGGAGGAATTATGGCATAGAAAGTTGGGACATCCCAACTACAAATCCATGCTCTCTATGATCAAAGAAGCCGAAGCAATTGGCTTGCCAAAGTCACTCTCCAAGAAGATCAAGCCTTGTGAGGCTTGTGCTATTGCTAAATCTCACAAAAAGCCATTTACAAGATCTTCTATTAAAAGCAAGCATCCTTTGGACTTAATCCACTCGGATGTGAATTTCTCATCAACTACAAGCAAGGGTGGAGCCACTTGTTTTGTTACTTTTATTGATGATTACACAAGATTCACTTGGATATATCTTCTTGCTTCTAAATCTATGGTGTTTGATCATTTCCTTATTTTCAAAGCTTATGTAGAGAAGCAATTCTCATTCAAGATTAAAGCTCTTAGAAGTGATGGAGGTGGTGAATATATCTCCAGTAAATTTCAAGATTTTTGTGAGCTTGAAGGCATTAAAAGAGAGTTCTCTTGTGCCTACTCTCCATCTCAAAATGGAGTGGCCGAGAGAAAGAATAGATCTCTATGTGAATGTGCAAAATCTATGAGAATTGAGGCATCTTTGCCCAAAGATTTTTGGGGAGAAGCCATTAATTGTGCAAATTATCTTTGCAATAGGCTCCCACATATGGCTCTTGGAGGAAAGTCACCATATGAAATCTTATTTTTGAAGAAGCCTAAGGTTGATCGCCTTAGAGTTTTTGGATGCTTATGCTTTGTCCATATTCCCTTGGAAACAAGGAAGAAGGAAGATCCTAGTGCATGCAAAGGGATCATGGTTGGATACTCATCCACCAAGAAGGCCTATAGAGTCTTTATACTCTCTACTTCTCAAGTTATTGAAAGTAGAGATGTTGTCTTTCATGAAGGTCAACACTCATCTTTTGAAGAGGCCGAGATCAAGAAATCTATGGATGCATCATCAATTATTGATTTTGAAGACAATCATGATGTGATGGGGTCGAGATTTGGAGAAGACTCTCCACGGATTTTCTCACCAAGAAGATCCATGAGAGATAGATCCGAGCCTAAGAGGCTCTCATATGTTGACAAAGGCAAACAAGTGGATCTTGATTCCACTAATTATGTTTTTTATGTCTCTCATGAAGAGCCAAAGAATGTACAAGAGGCACTCAATACCAAGGAGTGATATGATGCCATGAAGCAAGAGTATGATGCATTGATCACCAACAATACTTGGGAGCTTGTGGATCCTCCATCCAATAAGCATGTGATTGGCTGCAAGTGGGTATTTTGAATCAAGTTCAATCATGATGGAACCATCAACAAGCATAAAGCAAGATTATGTGCCAAAGGATTTGCTCAAATACATGGTCTTGATTATGAGGAGACCTTTGCAAAGATGGTGACAGTAAGAATTCTTATTTCTCTTGCTTGTTTTTTCAAGTGGAAGGTGTTCCAATTAGATGTATCCAATGCTTTTCTAAATGGTTATCTTGAGGAGGAGATCCATATGGAACAACCTCAAGGATTCATCAAGGATGAGTCCAAAGTGTGCTTGCTCTTCAAAAGTCTTTATGGACTCAAGCAAGCACCAAGATCATGGTATTCAAGACTTATCTCACTAGGATTTACTCTTAGTGACTATGATCCTTCCATGTATCTAAAGTTTGTTGATAGCAATATTGTCATTCTTCTAATTTATGTTGATGACATTATTCTTTGTGGAAGTTGTCTCAAGCTAGTTGATGAAACCAAGCTAGCACTTGGATGTGAGTTTAAAATGCAAGATCTAGAAGAGATACATTACATCCTAGGCCTAGAAATTGATTTTTATGAAAATCATGTCTTTATATGCCAATCTAGATATGTTGAAAAAATTTCATATGGAAAATTCTAAGAGCATAGATACTCCAATGGAGCAAATTGTAAAAGATCCTAATAAAGGTGATGAAAGATCCTTTGAGGACATCACACTTTTTAGGAGTCTTGTAGGCTCCTTGATTTGGCTTACCATTATAGGTCCGATCTAAGTTTTTGTGTGCACAAATTGAGTCAATTTATGCAAGATCCTAAGATCCATCATTGGAAGATGGCCAAGAGGATTCTAAGATATGTATCTTCATCTTGTGATTATGGTCTACTCTATAAAAGTGAAGATCTATCCATTGTTGGCTACTCGGATTCGGACTTTGCAAGTGACAAGATGGATCAAAAGTCTATTAGTGCATACACTATCTTTCTTGGAGACAATCTAATATCTTGGCTTTCCAAAAAGCAAGATACTATATCTCTCTCTTCATGTGAGGCCGAGTACAAAGCACTCACTACAACTACCAAAGAGGTGCTTTGGATCAAGAGGTTATTAATGGAGCTAAAGTGCATCAAGGAGGATGATCTACCAATGATCAAGTGTGATAACATCTCGGCCCAAGCTCTTGCCAATAATCCCATATTTCATGCAAGAAACAAGCACATAGAAGTGGCACACCATTTTGTGAGAGAAAAGCTTATTGGAGGAGAAATCTATTTGGAGCAGGTCAACTCGTCCTCTTGTATTGCTGATCTACTCACCAAGCCTTTGAGCAAAAGTGCTTTCATCAAGCATAGATCTAATCTTGGAGTTATATCAAGATCAATGCTCAAATCTTCATAGATAATTTTTTAGGAGTGTGAAGAATTGAAAAAGATTATCTATGTTAGATATAGGGGTCTTATGTTTTTTACATCAAGCATCTAGGTGTAGGATGTTGATAGGAATAAATTTGGCATAGATGGCAAATTATGCATTTCCACTTGTAATGCCACTATTGAGCCAAAATAGAGTAAGAGGCTAAACACATGCCAATTAGAGTGTAGACAAGTGTAATGCTTTTTTTTGATGAATTCCAAGAGGTCCAATAGGATTTAGAGGTGGAACCTTGTGAGGTCCAATAGGAAATTGAGGTGTGCTTGAATATAGTCCAATAGAATTAAGAGGTGCATGGATCAATGGTCCAATAAGATCAAGAGGTGACAAAGTATGGTCCAATCATTGTTAAGCATAGTGGTAGCTCGTGGATCTACTAGTATCATTGTACTCCTCATTTTTTAAGCTAATTGATTTGGTGATTTTATGGATTTTGTGAGTTATTGGATTTCTAGCTTTCTCTCTCTACCCGAGAGCTCATGATGCTTTTTCTCTCTCTATCCAAGGAGAGCAGCTTGTTTTTACTTGGATTATTTTTTGAATACTTCCCACACGTGTGAGTGAGAGTTCGAAGTGTTTGAATGCATGTAGTAGTGTGTTTTTGCCATAGGATCTAAGATTGATCTTGAATCTCAATCTAATCTTAATCTTGGTGCATCTACACACCTTAGGAGATCACAAGTACATGTTGTGGACAATCCACACGTGTGAAATTCAACATTTGGATCATTGGATTAGACTAAGTGGTGGCTAAGAGATTGCATATCAAGATTTTAAGCATCTGCATGTAGATTTGGAATATTCAATTTTTTGTGATTTTGTCAAAACCCTAATTTTGATTGGGTCTCTAGATAGTGAGGTTGCTGGACTTCATTTTAGTGTGTTTCAATCTTAGGAAGTGGCAAGAGTCATTAGATTGAGGATAGATCATAGGTTGAATTGAGTAGTTTCAAATCTTTGTGATTTCTCTTTGAAAACATTTGTTGTTGTTCAAAGGAGTGCTTTGTGCATTGAAACAGGTTGAAAGAGAAGATCAGGTCATTGCTACATGGCAACATCAAGTGGAGTCATACTGAAAGCCAATGATACACTTACCTCAAGTAACTATTCATTGTGGAAAGTGAGGATGGAATCACTTCTTGAGATGAATGATATTCTCAAGGAGGTTGGTAAGAGTACTTCATCTAAGGACACTTAGGATTCATTGAAGAAGCTTTATGAATCCAAATCTAATTCTAGAGTGTTGACTCTAAGAAGGCAAATCTTTTCTTGTTTGCAAAAGAGTAAAGAAAGTTCAAATACTTTTATTTTGAGGATGAAAGCATTGAATAATGAGTTGGCTTGCATTGATGAAAGCATTAAGGAAGGAGAGCTTGTTCAAGTTATTCTTAATGGATCGTTGATTGCTCATGCTAACATTGTTCAAAGTATTTATGTTCAAAAGACTTTGCCAAGTTTAATAGATCTTCAAGAGATCTTGATCAATGAAGAATATAGGCTTCAAGCAAGAGGTGGATCTACATCGACACTTCAAGAGGAGGCTATGTTCACAAAGGGCAAAACCAAAAGTAAGTGGTCTAAAGGGAAACTGCAAGGGGAGACTTCTTCAAGTGTCAAAAGAAAGATAGATCAAAGCGCAAGTGCTTCTATTGTGGCATCAAAGGACACTTTGCAAGTGAGTGCTACAAGAAGAAGAGAGATTAAGGAGACAAGCAAGGTAATCTTACTCTTGATGAGGATGGTTTGGATGTTCAAGATGCAAATGATGATGCTTTTGTAATGTCTTCATGCATGATTGCTAATGATGGAGATCTAGATCCATGGTGGATTGATAGTGGAGCAAGTTCACACATGACTTTTCACAAAGAGAACTTCACTTCTTTGTTGGCATATGGAGATGACAAGAGGGTGATCTACACGGCCAATGACGGTGAGTGTGCAATCAAAGGGATTGGCACAATTCCTATTTCTCTCTCCACAAACATGAATGTTCATTTGGAGGATGTCTTGTTTATTCCATCTATTACCAACAATTTGCTTAGTGTGAGTCATTTGCTAAGTAAAGGCCTCAAAGTGAGTTTGATGGAGATGCTTGTATGATAAAAAGGAAGGATGTCTTGATTGGAAAAGGTAAAAGGCAAGAGAAATTGTTCAAACTAGATGCTTGTGTTATTGCTAAGCAAGTTGGATGTGTTGCAAGGGAGCAAATTTCTATTCAAGAGGTTTGGAACAAAAGGATGGGACACCTCAACTTCAAGTCTTTGGAGGTAATGGCAAGGAAGAAGGTTGTGATTGGTTTTCCAAGTTCCTTAAGTAGTGTCAAGCATGTTTGTGAGTCTTGTGCTTTGTCTAAGTCACATAGACTACCTTATACTAGATCTATATCTAGATCTACAAAGCCTTTTCAAATAGTACATTCGAATATTAATGGAATTACTACAATTAGCAATAGTGGAGCTAAGATGTATGTAACTTTCATTGATGATTTTAGTAGATTTTGTTGGATCTATCTACTAAAGAGCAAAGATGAAGTATATGATGTCTTTGTTAAGTTCAAGAATGCAAGGGAGAACCAATTTTCCACAAGGATCAAGTGCTTAAGAAGTGACAATGGTGGTGAGTACATATTGCATTTATGCCACGCAAATCTAGAACCAGTCTTGTACAGTTTTTGATCAATGACAGTGGATGGAATTGACTTATGACAAGTTCTATGAGAAGTTGTAGGATATACCGTGAAGTTCAACTTTTGCTTTTCAAGCTCTCAACTGTCCAGTGAAATTTTCTGGTCTTTATGGCAAAATAGTAACTACAGTACTTGTGTAAGCTTGCACTTAGGTTAGTTTACATAATGCGTTTGTAGATTTTTTCAGCAACCTTTTCTTAATATTTTTGAAGCAGATTTAGTATAGGATAACATAGAGGCTGTCTGTTTCTTCACTTTTGTAGATTTTGTCAGCGAGCTTTTCTACATGTTCTTAATGCAGGTTTGCTATAGGATAAATTGAAAAGGCTGTTTGTTTCTTCACTTGAACCAAGAAATTGTCCTAGATATTGGACTGTATCTAAAATTTAAAGAGTATTTTATGGCTTGCATTTTATGTTGTATGTATGATTATATTTAACGTACACCATACATGTAATTTGTAAAATATTCGTTATGTGACATCATCCAAGACCTCATACATTTCGGGTTTTTATCAGCCCAAGCAGTTCATTTTGCAGTTGCACAATTTGCATCTATGCATAGTCACTGCTACATTTGTGTTATTTCATGCTAGACTTTGAAGCATTTTTGTTAAACATATAAAAGTTGATCATATAAGCAGATTCTCAAATGGAAGTTTTGTATAATTCATTTTCTAATTAATGAGAGCATCTCAATTTGTTTGCATTTAGTCAAGTATGTCCATCTCAATTTTATAAATGTAGAGCCATCAATTATATAGTTAGCAAGAAAGACTAGGAATAATTTTATGTAGGACAGAAGGATGCAAATGAAAAGTTAAAAGTTTTTAAACTCTAGAAAAAAGATTTGTATAGAGGAAGGCAAGGCACATTTTACACAAGAAATAAAAGGTTATCAATATACAAAGTTGAAGTTCTAAAAGTCCAAAAAAAAAAAATTGCAGGAAAAGTGCCACTGTCAAGAAGTTTTCCAAGCACTGGTGCCTGCCTACACACCAGCAGATAAAAGGCTAAGAGGAGAGAGGTCCGTACTAGGCAACATAACTGCTGACTAGGGCAGAACATGTTTTCCACATCATTAGCATGTTCTTGGTTCCACTAGGAATACAAGTCCCTAGAGCCTTCTACATGCTTGTGTGCAGAAAATGTCCTACCCCTTTGAGTTGCTTAAAGTTTATCTTATTGGATTGGCCTTCTTGAGAAGCCTTTGAATCATCTTCTTGTGACTTGTCATTGCTTCTTTGTGTAACATAAATTGTGGCAAATGCAATGTCAAGCACATTCCAAACATTGAGGTTTCTAATGAGCTTGAAAAACATTGCAATGGGGACCATTTGGCTTATTATTTGGGGACCTTAGGGTCCAAAAAGCAAAAGTTGAAAATTATGGAGTTCCAAACACATTCCAAACATTAAGGTTTCAAACGAGTTTGACAAACATTGCAATGGGTTTGAATGCAACATTGTGACTAGGCATGCATTTTTTTCAATAAGGCAACTCTAAAATGATAACTATGATTACATGTCTTTCAATGGGCACATAAATATTGGTAAACCCACTCCTTTTAGGTTGATGATGCTTAATACAATTTGTTAGATCTTGGCTTGATTAAAATTTAAGATAGCAAATTTTGCACTTACATAGTTAAGCATGTTCTTTTTGGAGTATTACCTAGATATTTGCATATAAGTATAGAAATATTTGAGCAATAATTCTATATCCTTTGGGAACAAAAAGTTGACATGACTATATGTTTGCAAAATAAATATCCTAGTGTCCATGTGATTAGATGAACCAAAATTTAATATGCATAATTCATCGTGATCACATCCTTGATTTTGACACATGACAAGGGCTATTTTCTCATGATTAAATAAGTGATTTTTAAAAGCAGAAATCTAAAAAACTCCATTTTATAAACTATTGTTTCATAATTTAGATCTCCATAAGTTTCAAAGGCATTAAATAAGCCACTTATCTTGGATAGCATGGTTTCTCAAGATACTCTTAACAATTGGGTATCACGGCTAGAGTGATATAGTAGTTGTTAATTAGCTTGTGCATTCATTTTAATATAGTAGCAGTCTCAATGTACATTAACTAGAAATTGGAGAAAAGTTCATATAGAGAAAGGTTTGAATAATCTTCAAAAGTAATATTTTGACAATGTCTATAAATTTAAAAATGTATGGCACATTTCTTTTCAGAGATAAGATGTGAGCAGAAATAAATATAAGCTATACAACTCAAATGAGCATGTCTGACACTCTAGTTTGAAAAAAAAATCATCTTATTTTACTTGGGCTCCTACTTGTAATTGATAGCATACTACATTTTTTGAGGGACATACATAATATACAAAATTGATGTTTATACAATGCCATACATGCTATTTTATAACTATCTTCATCAATATGAAAGATATAGTAATGAAATGTGCAACACAAAAACATAACTTTTTTGTTCTAGCTTGTATTGATTTCTTATTATCGATTTTATCATGCTTCAAATAATTGAAAATAACAATGAGTTCCTAATGTTACCCTAGTAGTAATATGCCTTCTTGAACAAAATCAATCATATGATGTAAATAGTGTTTGCAAGCCTTTTGAAGCATATTGGCATATCTTCTTGGTGGATTCATGTGATTCTTGAAAGCACGTAAAAGGTTCTATTGTCTTTCAAAAATGAATAGAACCTCCTTGCAAAATATTTATTCATGGTGAAAAGAGCAAAAACAATATAATGTACATATGTTTAATGCCTAAACAATGGGCACTCACATCAATATAGTTGCAAGTCATGCTCAGATATGTTGTTAGGAAGATGTGATAATTATGCATCACCAATTGCACCTCAAACTCACGTATACATGTTGCCTCCAAAGTATAAACAAATAGTATTTTCATCTATTATCAAAATAGTACAGTATAAAAATAAGAAGAGCTTTAAAGCCCTAGGTCGGAGGAGTTAGAAAATTTTCTCACCAAGTGGATGAGTCTAACATTCATGAGGTGTCTATAGCTAGTATTATAGTTTTCATGAAAGTAGGCATGTAGAAGAATGAGCATCTTTGGAATAATGGATTCAAACATTCTAGCATGATATACATTCTATGAGCTGTATATAATGACTTTTTTATAACTAACTAACATCTTAGCTACCTCTTAGAACATGAACATGTCATCAACTGTGAATATCATGATTGGGAATTATGCTTGAGATTAATTTGAAAACAAATGTTTGTGATTATAATACTTAAGAGTAAATCAAAGAAATGCAAAGGATCTAGAAATAGTGTTGTCATGACAACAATAAGTGCTATAAAGCACAAGCTTATTATGAGAATAATGCAAGCAACACACGGTTGGTACAAGTTATCAACAATCTTATCAACCAAAGGAAATTATTGTTTTGTATGTTAAAGATTGCAATCAAGAAAACAAATTCACTAAAAAAAAAAAAGAGAAACATTTATAGTTATATGTTCAAAGGAGCATAAAGAAGTGTTATTTATTAGTTGGTAAGGCGGTGGCAAGGTAACTAGTTTTGTTCACACACACACACACACACACACACACATTCAGTATGTCAATTTATGATTCCACCCAACTTACATGTATGTGCACATAAGTGAATGCTATTATATGAATGAATTATCACATTTGTTACATATTATGCATGGAAACATATATTTTGAAATATGGATAATTTAGCAATGGATACAATAATTAACAAAATTATGGTGATTCACATAATGGGCTATCTTTCTTACTAATCAATCAATTTAGCTAGACAAGACTTTGAATCATTTGCTCTAGCTTGACGAGATGACAAATTCCAAGTTGCCAACTTATAAAATAAGTTAGATCCTTTTAACGACTTTGAAAAATTATAAGAAATCACTTATCCAGGACCCTTATTATTAATTTACTTTTCAAAAAATGATGTCGACATGGTAGATCTCATAAAGACAATAAATAGTGCTTTTTTTATGACTTCTTGCATAAGTATGCTTGGCAATATATTGATCTATGATTACTCCTTATTATTCAAAGCATATGTTGAGAAGAAATTCTCATTGAAGATCAAAGCTTTGAGGAGTATTGGAGCTCTTGAAGGAATAGCACCATATGAAGTTTTATTCAAGATGAAGCCTAAGGTTGATCACCTTAGTGAACTTGGTAGTGCTTGCTTTGCACATATTCCCTTGGAAACAAGAAGGAAGGATGATCCAAGCTTATGGATCATGATTGGATACTCATCCATCAAGGAGGCCTTTAGTGTCTTTACACTCTCTATTTCAAAAGTGATTGTGAATAGAGATGTCATATTGCATGAAGATTCAATCTTGGAATTAACATTCATATATTGCATGAACATTCATATATGCTTCTATTCCTTTGCTTGAAATGCTATCTTGCTTCATTGAATTTTTTGGATCTCAAAGTTCAAGAAAAGCTATACTAGTTTTGTATGATGCTTATGTTATGGACATGTTTTTTTGTCATTATTGACTTAGATGTGTTTCCAATACTTTTTGAAAGCAAGAAATGTATTGTCAAAAGTATGCTCTTGGTTCTAGTAAGAACAAGATTGAGCTTGGTACTCACTTTTTTGAAAATCATGTTTTCACATGTTTTGAGGCAAATTGTAAACTCCTCTTGAGATTAAGTGAAGCATCCAAAGTGGACACTTACATCCTTGAGAGAGTAACTAGCCTAAAAAATATCAAGATAGTCTTTGATATCAAGATTAGATCCATCATGGATATAGTTCATTGTATGTGAACTAGTCAATCTAGAAAGCATAATCTTGATAATTATCATTGTTTCATATCTTATGATCTTGATCTCCATGATCCTTATGAGGCTTGGAAGCCTCAGATTTCTCTATTTATGGTGCATCCATCATTCAAGTGAAACTTTCAAAGCAAAGATCATCATCAAGCATGGAGGAAGCCCATGATCATAGTGGCATATTGGTGGAGCACTCTTCAAAGGCATTGGCAAGAGATCTCTACCAGAGAGATCTTATCATAGATATGGTGAGGGTGCTGCTATGATGGATCCCTTGGCTGATCTTCACTTCTTATGCATACCAAAGGATCCACTCAAAAAGATTTACAAACTTCTCAAGTGATCTAGTACCTTTCCAAGCTATTTTTTGAGGAGGAGTGTGAGAAATTGGCAAAAAATCTAGCTTGGTATTTTTTATGATAGAAGTTTGTAAGTGAATCTCACATGTGTGGAGGATGTTCCCACGTGTGGAGAATTGTAAAGTAAATAAAAATGTTTGATATAGGGGTCTCATAGAATTTCATAGTCAAGCATTTAGGTGTAGGATGTTGATAGGGTCAAATTTCGCATAGATGGCAAATTATCCATTTCCACTTGTAATGCACTATTGAGCCAAAATAGAGTAGGAGGCCAAACTTGTTCCAATTAGAGTGTAGACAAGTGTAATGCTTTTGTTTGATGCAGTTTAAGAGATCCAATAGGATCTAGAGGTGGCAATAGGAATTTGAGGTGTGCTTGAATATAGTCCAATAGAATTAAGAGGTGCATGGATCAATGGTCCAATAGGATTAAGAGGTGGCAAAGTGTGATCCAATCATAGTTAAGCATAGTGGTAGCTCGTGGATCTACTAGTATCATTGTACTCCTCATTTGGATCTAATTGATTTTGAGATTGAGTGAATTTTGAGTGTCATTGAATTTCTAGCTTTCTCTCTCTACCCGAGGGCTCATGATGGTTTTTCTCTCTCTACCCGAGGAGAGGAGCTTGTTTTTACTAAGAATTCTTTTGGAACACTTCCCACACGTGTGAGTGAGAGTTGGAAGTGATTGAATACATGTAGTAGTGTGTTTTTGCCATAGAATCAAAGATAGATCTTGAATCTCAATCTAGTCTTGATCTTGGTGCATCTACACACCTTAGGAGATCACTAGTACATGTAGTGGACAGTCCACACGTGTGAAATTCAATAAAGAATCCAATGTGGACACTATTCTCTATATCAATTATGGAAGCTACTTTAAAACCTTATAAAGGAGGTCTATAATTAGGATGTTTGATCAAGATCTTGTTGAGTGTGCATCTTCTGTGTAGTTGATGTTAGATTTCTACATTGTAAATGGTGCTTGATGCGTTGTAGTTCATAACCAAAGATCAAAGGGACATATTGGATCTTAGTGATATGATATTTTTTCACAATTCATGGCAGAGAATGGATAACATAAAGAAGCATTTCCCTAAGTTTCACTTCAGAGGACATGAGTAGTTCAAGGGGGGGAAGAATGTTATGTCCACGTCCTGCATATAAGATGCGGCATAATCCTAGACTTGGATAGAAGGTACTGTAGTACTCAAGATTATTCGTTACGCCACACTATTTTGGACAAGGCCAGTAATGTAGTTAATGACCTTGTGAGGACCCAAACACATGAAATGGAGCTAGTACATGGTTTAGAATAATGCATGTGTAGAGTATCGATAGTATTGAAAAGTGCATTTGGGAAGTTTTAGTGTTGGATGGGCACATACACAAGGAGGCTTAGGGCCTATATAGCCTTGTAGAAACTCACCCAATTCCTTTTTTTTTTTGGGTGCTTTCACTACTAGTCTCTCTCTCTCTCTCTCTCTCTCTTTCTCTCTCTCTCTCTCTCTCTCTCTCTCTCTCTCTCTCTCTCTCTCTCTCTCTCTCTCTCTCTCTCTCTCTCTCTCTCTCTCTCTCTCTCTCTCTCTCTCTCTCTCTCTCTCTCTCTCTCTCTCTCTACACTTGTCTCCTATGTACCAAGAAAACCTACACCTAGCTCGGATCATACATGTGTGTAGCCATAGATGACCATTGGGAAAAAAATTTACGTGATTGAAGCGAATCCAAGAATGTTCCAAATCACCACCTTTTTGAATTCGTTTTACCATATCAACACCCGAAGCCTGTGGACATTTTAAAGATATAACATTTCTCATTTTTATAAAGGTTACATACATCTTAGCTCCTCCTTTGCTAATAGTAGTAACACCATGATTATCTGAATGTACAACTTGAAAAGGCATACTAGATCTAGATGTAGATCTAGTATAAGGTAACCTATGTGAAGCACATTGCTCACAAATATGATTGATGCTAGTTAAGGACTTTGGAAGACCAATCACAACTTGCTTTCTTGCCTAGAGGAAACTCGAGCTACATGGTTATATGAGATCTAGTTGGTCAAGTACAACATGCGTATAGAAGTTTGGCATATAAACGTTAATTATAGGCTTGTAGAAACATGAGTCATATCACATGCAAAGGTTGTAAGTGTTCCAAAGTGACATGCAAAGCATGCACAAAGTGTAATGGACACATGCATAGTGATTTGGACAATTCTAGTTTAGAAACTGCCACATGGTACAAGTAGGTAGATAGATGTGAATGTAAAGTGACATATGTCACTAGTTTGTTAGTTTGCACTTTTAGATGTAGAACAAAGTAGATGAATGCTAGTGCTCCCTCTCTCTCTCTCTCTCTCTCTCTCTCTCTCTCTCTCTCTCTCTCTCTCTCTCTCTCTCTCTCTCTCTCTCTCTCTCTCTCTCTCTCTCTCTCTCTCTCTCTCTCTCTCTCTCTCTCTCTCTCTCTCTCTCTCTCTCTCTCTCTCTCTCAAATTGATAGAAAAATCATATATATGTCTTCTTGAAACAAAGTCAATCAATAAACAATGTTATTTCTTTAGTGATATACATGTAAGGTTCATGTAACAATGAAAGTAATTGTGCTTGTATATCTGTAAGAAATATATTACATAGATGGCTAATAGTCTCCACAAAGCTCGCCAAGCTTAGGCTCTAGAACATAAATAAAAACCTACAAAACGAATCAAAAGACCTCCCAAACAATCTCTAGAACCTAGGAGTGCTCCTCTTCAAATCATCTTATTTTGCAAGCGTTATATAAAATTCAAAGTTATAGATTCCTCTGCTTCAACCTCTCTAAATGGAAAAAAGTGTGGCCATAGGTCCAAAGTAAGATCTTCAGTTCTATTTTTTACTCTAAAAACTACATGAATTATTTTACATAATTCTACTCCAAATGATTGTAACTCTTGTTTCCATCAAAAAATTGCAGCATCGACATTGTGGTCAACAAAATAAAAAATATTTTTACTCTAGTTGATTTTACCACTAAATCACTTATTGAAATGCTCATATTTTATTTTGTCAAGAGTGTCATTAAAGCTAAATTCTCAAGAGCTGACAAGTTTTCAAAGAATTTTCTTACATGGCTTCTGGCTTCCCTATTTTTTGCTGCAAATTCCTTTGGCATTAATAGTTGAGCAATTGAGATTATTTTAGAGCTTTGGTCCCAAAATAAATATGCATTATGTTGTTGATCTCAATTTATACCTATAGAAAATTGTGGCTTATTCACTAAAAAGAATATCAATTTTGGGCATTTTTAGAATATAATATCTCTTCAATAAGCCACCATTGAAAAACATCGTTCTCAAGATCTCTACTCATTCAACTATATTTACAATAGTGTAAATGGTCATCTTCCATCAAACCTTGATTCTACTTTGTGTATTTTGCATCATGTAATAGCACACAATCAACTTATTTTCTTTTGTGTATTTTTCACTATATGTAGAACCGGATCACCTTGTTTAAATTCTTTGTCTTTCAATTGCATGTCATGCTTTTGTCTAATGTTTTTTTACCATTAATACATGTGAGGCTAGTGACATGGTTATTTTCCTTGGTAAAGATCTTCGTATATCTAGTCTCCTTTGATGTATCCAACCTCTTGATGACACTGCTTGTAGACTTTGAACCATAAGTATTGAGCTTCTAACTAGAAAGGCATCCAACATGTAGACATCTTATATTTGGCTTAAATTTCCCACTATTCAGCATGTAAATTGTGTTTTCAATCTAGTTAATTTACCTTCCATTGTTTTCAATAATATACTACAAAGAACTTTAGATGATGACTCTTTTGAACCAACGCATCTTGGATAATAGCATTGTATTGTGAATAACATAAAACTCTAACAACTTCCATTTAAAAATTGATACCATAATTTTTGACCAACTCAATGGGGGAACCAAAGCATATAGTAATATGTTCATAGAAGGGCCTTGTTGTAAGGTTTGACATCTGGGACTTGTTTCACCCATTCACTTAACTATTCACCATGTCAAATGGACTTTGAATTAGCATTGGTTATTAAAAGGATCTACCACCTTCTTTAGGTTTCAATGTTCACTAGCAAAAAACAACTATTGCAAATGTTGAAAAGTATTTGTATGTGGGTTGGTTATCATAATTCACCTGAATAATATTTTTTATTGTAAAATTTACTTCTATATGTTCACCAGCAATTCTTTCACTTTGAACTTAAATTATGACTAGTCTCATGAGAAAAACTACATTGCTTGATAGTTAGATTAAAATCACTTGATAAGGTACAAATTTAATGATCACCTTTTTAGTTTCAATCATGGGACATTCTAGATGGCGTTCTTTCATTTGCAAGGTGGTGTATCACACCTTCTACCAATCTGACACAACATAAATCTAAAGTAAGATATCATATGGTAATTCATTATTAGTACCAACTTATGGTATACTAGTCTTTAACTTGGACAAGTAGTCGACTATAACATACTGCTTATCCTTTCAACCACAATATTGAGATGAAATTCTTGTAGTAATAGCAACCACAAGTTAGTGCACCTTGTTTGACAACATTTGTGCATCACATATAACCAAGCTTAGTGGTCCACATAAGATGTATATTTATTTTTCAAAAGATACTGATGATAAATTTTCATGTCTCATAATTGTATGATTCGTCCTTGGATTCATTAGCTACTAGCTTGCAAGTGAATCAAATTGAATAGCCTTTCTTATGTTCACCAAGTTGGATCAAGGCATTATGAATACCAAATTGCAAAGCATTGCTATGCACATCACATTCAACTTTCTAATTTTCCAACCATTAATATCAGTGATGGGACTATTGATGCTTTTATCTTTCAAAATTCATCAATGCTTTTGATGTCCGTTTGTGATTTAAAAATTTATTTGGGTAATATAGCATAATATTAAAGGTATTTTCTATACTAATTAGCATCTCCTATGAAAAATTTGACTCCTTACTATCGTTTTTTGTAGTTTGATAGACTTGGTAAAATTTAATATTCATTCTCAGTAACAATACCATGCTTTGAAATGGTAAATCCTAAAAGATCTCCATGGGCCTCCAATGTTCTATATGTACTTCATTTAGTGATGTTTATGTCTTTGTAATGCTTCCCTAAACATTGCATGTGTTTTTGTTGCTTTGAATGCACAATATTGTTGATATAATCATAAGGGACTCCATGAGAAATCATGTATGTGTTGCTTATTATGATTGTGACAGTACTTGGTGTTGCATTATAGAGACCGAGTGACATTATTTTATAAGCTTAAGTATTGCATTATGTGAAAAAGAACTGACTTTTCTTTTTATTTTTGTTATGATAGTTGCTCTTAATCATACCCACTAGATCCATCTAGAAACTATATGCTTCATCACGTGCCACTCGGCAATTTTTGTCATGTAATTTATTTATCACATGTAATAATAGTTAGTTTACGTATGTGAGTATGTTGGAAAGGCTATATTAAGCTTAATGAATCAAATATGAATCCCTCTTTTGACCACTCAAAACCAGTAAACAAAGATAAGCAGTCGTGAGATTAGTTACTGACAGTCTATAACAAAAGCAAGTTGTATTTTGTATATGCTAGAAGAAATCCAATGTACTTTTACCATATGATTGTCAAGTGGGGGTGCATGAATGACAACTATCACTTATGAGACTATGATTTAGTACTAGAGTGATGTTACATGTGGCATTCATGTAGCATTCATGTAGCTAGTAAGCTCCTTTCTATATAGCTAGCAAACATTTATTCATCATCAGTGAGAGGATAGCCTATTGTAATGTGTTTGAGGTGAAACAATGAAGAAGAAGCAATTTTTCATTATACTCACATTTTTAAACTTCATTTTTTGAGCTGTCATGATTGTTCTTTGTGCTAGTTTGAAGATATGAAATACTAGCTTGATAGTAGCATCAGTTTTTATTGTTCTTAGCATTCTTTGGAGAATAGATTGTTTCAAAAAACTGATAGCAATTTGTAGAACATTGTCTTGGTTTTAGTAGAGTTCCAAATTATAGAACTTGCAAAGATTCTTTTACTCTTTTTTTTGTTTTATTTTGTCCACTATTTGGTCCAGTCAAAATGTGTAGATTTGAAATCTATGTACCGCAGCTCATATAAATTAAAATATATGTATATATCAATATATGTATGGAAGCATGCCATTGGCTAACTCTACCTATTTACAATGTGCGAATCTATCCAAAATTATCCACCTCAAGTAAAAAATGTTGAGCTCTCGCGATCTCTCTCTCTCTGGCCAGAAGAGCAAGCATCTGCGTCAGACATATCTGTGTTATGCTTTTGCAAAGGTCCACATCTCTCTCTCTCTCCACATTGAGGTCTTGGCTTGGAACTTAGGATTTGGCTTGGAACTCAGAATTCAGTCGACCTCACAAGAAAAAGGTGGACAATTTTTCAAATGCAGATTATGAGGGTGCAAACTCAAGGTGCTTGTTGCCATTTTTGGTGAAAAGGTTTCATTATTTCTGTCACACTTCAGACTTATAGAAGAGCTCGAACTTTCTTTCTGACTAACTGAAGGCTTGTACTTCTCATTATCATCAGAATCCTGCTCAACAGTATATTTGATATCCTTCTTTTGGCTGTTTGTTAGCTCGTGTGACTACCTAAACCAAACAAAAGGTCAACATTTTTGCTTGTTTTGAGGTGCTTGTGTGGTGTGCATTCTTGATTCCATAGCTTGAAAACAACAACTGCAACAAAACTGTTGCTCACAATTTTAAACTCCAAGGCTCTCCAAGTTCATAGCTGGTCTTTGCACATTCTCACTTCATCTCCAAGTTCTTCTTGCATAGGCCTAATCAAGAAGTGAATGGTCACCAGAACTGTGTCATTCATTACAAGGAACCACAAGACCGACACACTACTATGTCTTATATCAACATCTCAGGAAGGACCAATTGTGACTCCACTTTCAGAATTGCATAAGAACATGCAAACAAAAACAACTGGTCTTTGCACAGTATAGCTTCATCTCAACATTCGAGCTCTCTCTCTCTCTCTCTCTCTCTCTCTCTCTCTCTCTCTCTCTCTCTCTCTCTCTCTCTCTCTCTCTCTCTCTCTCTCTCTCTCTCTCTCTCTCTCTCTCTCTCTCTCTCTCTCTCTCTCTCTCTCTCTCTCTCTCTCTCTCTCTCTCTCTCTCTCTCTCTCTCTCTCTCTCTCTCTCTCTCTCTCTCTCTCTCTCTCTCTCTCTCTCTCTCTCTCTCTCTCTCTCTCTCTCTCTCTCTCTCTCTCTCTCTCTCTCTCTCTCTCTCTCTCTCTCTCTCTCTCTCTCTCTCTCTCTCTCTCTCTCTCTCTCTCTCTCTCTCTCTCTCTCTCTCTCTCTCTCTCTCTCTCTCTCTCTCTCTCTCTCTCTCTCTCTCTCTCTCTCTCTCTCTCTCTCTCTCTCTCTCTCTCTCTCTCTCTCTCTCTCTCTCTCTCTCTCTCTCTCTCTCGTTCCGCTGTTGTCCTGGCTCCATCGCTGGCTTGAACCTGACTCCGCTGGCTCCATCGTTGTCCTATGTCCAGCGACTGACCTACGTTGACTCCATCGTTGTCCTATGTCCATTGCTGATGCTCCACCCCGCCCAGCTGACCTGGAAACCTCCACCACACTTGTAAATACAGCTGGACAAGAAGAAGGTGGCAGCTCCACACCATTTTTGGCCATCGTTTCTGATCGTCTATCTCATGATTACACTCCTTCCCAGCCTATGGAAGGATTCCTTGTCTATAAATTAGGTTGGCTGAAACGGGAACTACAAGAACTCCAATCACGGGTAAGCTACTTGGAAGATGAGAATGGAAAGATCAAGACGCAAATGGGGGACCTGCAAACTGACAATTTGAAACTTAAGACGGAGATCGACAAGGATGATGCAAAACGGAAAACAAAAATGGACGCATTGCATAGTGAGATTAGAACCCAGGCCATTCTTGCCACACCGGAATCCTCAAACCGTCTCAAAGAATTGGAAGATAAGATTGAACAACATAAGGATGAAACCAAGTCTTGGGCGAAGGTGCTCAAGAAAAGGAACTTTGGAAAGATCAAGACGCAAATGGGGGTCCTGCAAGCTAACAATTTGAAACTTAAGATGAAGATTGGCGAGGAGGATGCAAAACGGAAAACAGAAATGGATGCATTGTAGAGTGAGATTAGAACCCAGCCCATTCTCGCTACACCGGAATTCTCAAACCGTCTCAAAGAATTGGAAGATAAGATTGAGCAGCATAAGGAGGAAACTAAGTCTTGGGCGAAGGTGCTCAAGAAAGGAACCAGACCCACTGCACCTATCTCCTCAATTATTTCAGCTACTCTCTCGGAAGAAAGACTTCGAGGTAGCAAAGCCCTCAATATTCGGGTACGTAGTATAGTTGATACCCAAAATGCCATTGAAGAAGCCAAACAGTTTCTTGAAAGCACACTAGACCACCATGATGGAGGGCTGGATACAGCATGGCAGACCAAAAGGGATACCTCTACCTTGATCATTCATTTCACCTCAGCCATTACCCATAGAGATGCCCTGCGTAAGAGAGCTAAGTTGAGAGACACACACATTTTCATGGATGATGATCTAACATACATCCAAGTAGAAGAAAGACATCGGGCCTTCCAAGATGCCAAGCCATTAGGTCGGCGTGTTATCTATCGAGACAGATAGATTCGCTCCATTGACAGTGTACCCACAGGCTCCTGCCAATAGGGAGTTGGGGTCCGCGGGCATGGGAGCATCCTGGGGCCTTGTCCACACCACCTGCGTATTGGTATTTGGAACTGCAACAATATACACTCTTCTTCTACTACATGCGATCTTATGGATTTCATTACAGGTAGAGATATTCTTTTCTTTATGGAGACACACGAGAGCTAGATCAAAGGGTTACCTACATTCTCAGGCTACAGATGGGATTCAGTTTACAGGGCAGAGGCGAGGTCTATGAGTAGCAGAGGTTCAGGCGGAGTTGCATGTCCATACAGAGAGTCCCTACTCCCTACTATAGAGATTATCAGGCATGACGAGCACGCACGGTATATATGGGTTTGCCGACTCATCGGACGTGACATTGGATTGACTAGAGATCTCTAAATTGTTGCATGCTACTTTTCCCTTGAGTCGTCCTCTTACGCAGAGGGTATTGGCTCTTCTTTCACGGATCTCTCCACAAATATTATCAGATTCTCAGATCGTGGCTATATTCTTCTTACTGGTGATTTTAACGCCAGAACTGTTGAGTGTCAGGTCGAGTTCCATGATGCTGATGACCACCTACACACACAGGCTATTGATTGTGATGATATGGGCATTACCAGGACTTCATCCGATGCACTCAGTCCTATTACTACTTACGGTGAGTACTTGTTGCAACTTGGAGAAGCTCACGAGCTAGCCATTCACAATGGCCTCGCTTGTTGGCCCGATTCTGGTAGCTACACATGCTACCCTCAAAGTGGTGGGCACAGTGTCGTTGATTACCTCATGGGGTCACCATCCCTCATCCGACTGGTATCACACTTCAAGGTCATTCCCACCACTCTCTCTAATCACTCCTTTTTATCCTTCCATCTGGGTTTCGTTCCAAATCCACGAACCTCATCTACTTCCTCCATCGACCGGGCTCCCAAATACACCTTCGCTCACCCTTACATTGACACTTACCAGGAGACCCTAGCCTCTTTACTCCATCACTTCCCACATGATAGTACATTCACATCACAGGCTCGCTTCCTTAGTACCTCACTTCATACAGCCACTTCGGCTTCCTTTCCATCCACACACCACTGTCATGCTGCCAAAACAGCTCATCCTGCTCACCCTCCTTGGTTTGATGATGAATGCTGCTCACTTCACCTACATGTTATACATGCCTGTGCACATGATCCACTCATCCTCTCCACTGCTCGTCGTTCTCTACGTAGCACACTCTGCCATAAAAAATGAGCTTACAAACGTAAAGGTAGAAACCTCATTGCTTTCCTGTTTAGTTCCTCCACTGGCGCTTTCTAGCATGCATTTATCCCTCGTGCTCCACCCCCTCTTCTTGATGACCTACATATATGGTCCACCTACACTACCTCACTCTACACCATACCTACTGACGTACCCATTTCCATCTCCCCCTGTCCCAATGAATTCACCTTCTTCACCTCTGAAATGGTCACTGCGGCCATAAAGAGAATGAAGGCCCACCATACTAGAGACATAGAAGACCTCGAGTCGGAACTTCTGATCCATGCTGCAGATCTACTATCACCTACTCTAGCCACTTTGCTTAACCGTGTTGTCGTCTCTGGCTTCCCCCATTCCTGGTGCACTAATATCATCCACCCCATCCACAAAAGTGGTGACCCCATGAATCTTGGTAAGTACTGTACTATCATGATTGGCCATCTTATAGCGAAGCTTTATTGTGCTATACTTCAGTCAACGATCAGTTCTGAGGTTGAGACCAGGAGACTACATGCATTGGGCCAGGTTGGCTTTCGGGCTCATCATTCTACCACAGATCATGTCTTCACTCTTCGAGCTACCATTGAGGAGGCCAAACATAGGAGAGAGAGGATTTACTGTTGCTTTGTTGACTTCAAGAAAGCCTTCAATTCTGTTCCATGCTTTCTTCTTATTCAGAGATTACGTGATCTTGGCTTCTCTATTGACATAGTTCTAGTGATGATGGCACTGTATGAGAGAGTTCTTGGATGTTTTCGTGGTGACACTGGCTTCTCAGAGCGCATATGGAGCACCATTAGGGTGAAATAGGGCTGCTCCCTATCACCTACACTATTCGGACTATATATTGATGAGCTTGAGAGGGTCATTGAGCAGAGCGGTGGTACATGTTGTCGTCTTGGGGATATTTTGATTGCCATTCTCCTATACGCAAATGATATTGCTTTAGTCTCCTCGACTAAAGAGGGACTACAAAGACAGTTGGACAACCTTCATGATTTCTGTACTAGATGGGGCTTGCGGGTCAATACTAAGAAGACAAAAGCTATGGTCTTCAATACATCCAAGGCCTTCATGCAGCAACAGGAGCTTTTTCTAGATGGACAGCCGCTGGAGATCGTGTCATCCTACACATATTTCGAGGTTCTTTTCACTGGTCCTATATTTGGTATGAGACATGCAGCTACTACCAGACTTGAGAAGGGACATGCCTCCTTGGTCCAGCTTGAGCGCATTTGCTACCAGAGATCTGTTCGTGATGCTCCAAGTAAGTGTCAACTATTCGACACTTTTGTTTCTCCCACTGCATTGTATGTCGTAGAGACATGGTGCCCGGGACTCACCTCGACAGATTGGGCCAGTATCTCATGCCTCCAGGTCCTTATGTTATCACGTATGATACGAGCTAAGCCATCTGTCACACACCAGATTCTCTTAGCAGAGTTTGCAATTCAGTTACAAGCTAAGATTCACTAGCTATGCTAGAAAGCAGGACTTAAGCTAGAAAGCAGGAAAATATAATGCTTAAGCAGGCTAAAGAGGAGCAATCATCATAAACTAAATAAAGGAATACAATGCTGCCCTACATATACCCTCTCGATTCAAAAAAGGGAGGGAGAAGGATTTGGAGAGAAAATAGTGCGCCCTCCCAATAGGAGGACCCCCACTCCTAATCAACGTGACCAAGTTCTAAAAATATGACCAAATAGGGCCCAAGGCCAATATATAAATAAAAAGGGCCCTTAGGCTTGCTTATGCATAATAACGAATAAAGGAATGGACGCGGCGAATGTAATGAGCCAAGTCCATAACTCTCCCCTGCAGAAAAACAAAGCCCTCCATCGGCTAGCAAGCATAATGACTATCTAAAACAATAATGTAAGCATGCTAAATACTGAAAAATCATGAAGTAATGGAAATACTGATGAAGAGGACAAAAGTCGTCACAACAGATATCCCAAAAGTATCATAATTGTGTAAAGAAAGTACTAAGCAAATACTACAAAAAAAGAATAGTCATAGCTAGCCGAATCATGAAGTAGAGGGAATATCTGCAATGACATCTGTAGTAGAGGAAAGAATTAAAGCCATGAGGGCTCGAGCTTGATCTGCCAATAATGGTGTATGATAAAAGACATCAATAGGCTCCCAAAGTGGCCTCCTCAAGAGGGCGACCATCTCACTGTACTAGAAACTGAACCTACCTACGACGTCGACTATGCTGAAGGCGAACCTGATGGATGGCAACTAGCAAAAAAGGGAACAGCTCTGGCTCTCTAAAAAATGTGAGATCGCGAGGAGCATCATCCTCAATGGAAGCTCGTAAAAGGCTAACATGAAATAAATCACAAGCTTGTGTAGAATCAAGCAACTGTAATCGGTATGTAACAGGGCTGAGGCGATCCAAGACAGTGTCTGCTGAGAAAGATTCACAACAACAGTATCAAGTGAAAAAAACCAATCTGCACCAAGAATAATGTCATAGCGCTCCACAGGAATAATGTAGAAATTTGCCTGTCCCAGAGAAGTCACCAATGCTATAGTCCAAGCCCTGAAACATCTGAGAGCTGATAAAAGAATGTGAGATAGCAACCTCGACATTGAGAGACCGTGTAGCTGAAATAGATGTAGCACGAATCCTGGTGGAAATGTAACTGCTAATAAATGAATGTGTACTTTCAGTATCCACCAAAGCAATATACTCTCGTCCCAAAATGCGGACACGTAATCGAATAGAACGAGTGTGAGAAATTGGCAAAAATCTAGCTTGGTATTTTTTATGATAGAAGTTTGTAAGTGAATCTCACATGTGTGGAGAATGTTCAAAAGTGTGGAGAATTGTAAAGTAAATAAAAGTGTTTGATATAGGGGTCTCATAGAATTTCATAGTCAAGCATTTAGGTGTAGGATGTTGATAGGGTTATCCATTTCCACTTGTAATGCCACTATTGAGCCAAAATAGAGTAGGAGGCCAAACTTGTGCCAATTAGAGTGTAGACAAGTGTAATGCTTTTGTTTGATGAAGTTTAAGAGGTCCAATAGGATTTAGAGGTGGAACCATGTGTGGTCCAATAGAAATTTGAGGTGTGCTCGAATATAGTCCAATAGAATTAAGAGGTGCATGGATCAATGGTCCAATAGGATTAAGAGGTGGCAAAGTGTGATCCAATCATAGTTAAGCATAGTAGTAGCTCGTGGATCTACTAGTATCATTGTACTCCTCATTTGGATCTCATTGATTTTGAGATTGAGTGGATTTTGAGTGTCATTGAATTTCTAGCTTTCTCTCTCTACCCGAGAGCTCATGATGATTTTTCTCTCTCTACCCGAGGAGAGCAGCTTGTTTTTACTTAGAATTCTTTTGGAACACTTACCACACGTGTGAGTGAGAGTTGGAAGTGATTGAATGCATGTAGTAATGTGTTTTTGCCATAGAATCAAAGATAGATCTTGAATCTCAATCTAGTCTTGATCTTGGTGCATCTACACACCTTAAGAGATCACAAGTACATGTAGTGGACAATCCACACGTGTGAAATTCAACATGGTATCAGAGCCTACCTAATGTTACCATGCATTTTGATCCATTTGAGTGAAAACTATTCATCAATCTTGAGCTAGAAATTGTCAAGATCCATTTTCCTAGCTATCTTGTCCAATTTTGGATCAAAAGAGATCAATAGGGCATTGATTGGGTCTGACCTGGTGCTGTACGGAATCAAGTGCTCAGACACGTGTGAGGAACATCCAATTTCAGTTTGGAAGTTCTCTCGCATGCTTGATTCATTTATCTTGCTTGATAGCTTGTTTTGAAGCTATTTTTGTCTAGTTTCTGATGCAATCAGTTTCATTCCATTTGGTTGAGCCAATCAAAAGCTATAAGCTTTTGAAGAGGGTTAGGTAGGGCACCTAGACCTAGGTGGACACATTTGGTTTGGTCAAGAGATTGCTTTGTTGATCCAAAATCACAGTTGAAGGCTTACCAATCTCATCTATTTGTGATCTAGGCATTGTTTTGAGATCTTAGCCATTTTGTTTCATGCAATATCATTGTATTTGAGTCAAATTTAGTTTCTTAGTGTACTTCACACGTGCTAAGAGTGTTTGATCCTAACTTTGCCCATACTCCATCATTTGATGTGAAATAGATCTAGTTTTGGGGAGATTGAGATAGCTAGTGAGAATCATCTCACAGTTTGTTGCAAGATCTTGCATAGGAGATGGTAGCACACCATTATTGGATCCTATAGTGAGAGAGAAACAACATTTTTTGTTCATCACTTTTATTTATCTCCACTTTACATGACTTCAATGAGTTCATACTTGTTGCAACCAAGTGAGAGATTGTCTACTTTCAATTATTCAATATGGAAGTTGAGGATGGAGTCCATATTGATACTCCAAGATGTGATGGACATTGTACTTGGGATTGAGGAGGAGCCTCAAGTCCTTCAAGAAGTACAGAAGAGAGCTAGGATGGCTCTCCACTACATTAAGATGAATGTCTCTAATGAGATTCTTCTTCTTGAAGCAATTGGTGGCATAATGACCTTTCTTGCCACAATAAAAGCACTTGATCATCTTCTTCTTGAGCTTGGATGATGAAGCATTAGAGGAATCATCTTCCTCCTCATCTTTGTCTTTGGATTTGACTTTGACCTTGCTTGAGGATTGTTAATGTTGGTTCTTGCTCCTCCCTTTGTGCTTATCCTTGGCAAAGAGAGCTTTGCCATCATTATGAGTGAGAGAAAGCTTGTCCATCCTCAAGAGCTTGTACTCTTGTCTTGATTCTTCCAAAATTAGCACACTTTGGAGAGCCTCCAAACTTGGTAGCTCCTCCTTAATGGCATAGGATTGGACAAGGTTATCAGATTCACTTCTCAAGCCATTGAGAATGACTTGAACTAGCTCATTTTGATTGATGGAATCACCAATACAAGCAAGTTCTCTATGAATATCTTTTACTCTCAAAATATAACTAGATGCACTCTCATCACTCTTTTGGCTACTTTGAAAGATTTGATTCCTAAGAGTGAGAGGCCTAGAGGTATTTTTAGCCTCATAGATAGTCTTGAGACAATCCCAAGCTTCTTTGGCTGTTGTACAAGTACCTATCTCTCTCAATATCTCATTAGAGACATTCATCTTTATGTAGTGGAGAGCCATCCTAGCTCTATTTTTGTATTTTTGAACCTCTTGAAGAACTTGTGGTTCTTCTTCAAGGCCAAGAACTCTTAGCACGTGTGAAGTACTCTAAGAAACCAAATTTGACTCAAATACAATGATATTGCATGAAACAAAATGGCTAAGATCTCAAAATAGTTCCTAGATCACATATAGATGAGATTGGCAAGCATACAACTGTGATTTTGGATCAACCAAGCAATCTCTTGACCAAACCAAATGTGTCCACCCAGGTCTAGGTGCCCTAAGTAACCCTATTCAAAAGCTTATAACTTCTTATTGGCTCAACCAAATGGAATGAAACTGATTGCATCAGAAACTAGACAAAAATAGCTTCAAAACAAGCTATCAAGCAAGATAAATGGATCAAACATGAGAGAGAACTTCTAGACTGAATTCGGATGTTCCTCACATTTGTCTGAGCACCTGATTCCATATAGGTTCAGGTTAGACCCAATCAATGTCCTTTTGATCTCTTTTGATCCAAAATTGAACAAGATAGCTAGGAAAATGCGCCTTGACAATTTCTAGCTCAAGATTGATGAAAAGTTTTCACTTAGATGGATCAAAATGCATGGTAACCTTAGGTAAGCTCTGATGCCATGTTGAATTTCACACGTGTGGATTGTCCACAACATGTACTTGTGATCTCCTAAGGTGTGTAGATGCACCAAGATTAAGATTAGATTGAGATTCAAGATCAATCTTAGATCCTATGGCAAAAACACACTATTACATGCATTCAAACACTTCCAACTCTCACTCACACGTGTGGGAAGTATTCAAAAAATAATCCAAGTAAAAACAAGCTGCTCTCTTCGGGTAGAGAGAGAAAAAATATCATGAGCTCTCGGGTAGAGAGAGAAAGCTAGAAATCCAATAACTCACAAAATCCATAAAATCACCAAATCAATTAGCTTAAAAAATGAGAAGTACAATGATACTAGTAGATCCACAAGCTACCACTATGCTTAACTATGATTGGACCATACTTTGTCACCTCTTGATCTTATTGGACCATTGATCCATGCACGTCTTAATTCTATTGGACTATATTCAAGCACACCTCAATTTTCCATTGGACCTGACAAGGTTCCACCTCTAAATCCTATTGGACCTCTTGGAATTCATCAAACAAAAGCATTACACGTGTCTACACTCTAATTGGCACGTGTTTAGCCTCTTACTTTATTTTGGCTCAATAGTGGCATTACAAGTGAAAATGCATCATTTGCCATCTATGCCAAATTTATTCCTATCAACATCCTACACCTAGATGCTTGATGTAAAAAACATAAGACCCCTATATCTAACATAGATAATCTTTTTCAATTCTTCACACCAAAAACCAGCCAAATCCAACATGTGAATTCAAAAATCAGAATTGATCAAGTTGTAAACCTATATAGGGTTTTGATCTACAAAAGATCCAATCTACAAATGCAAGAAACTCGATTTTGGTGTAGAATCTAATCTAGCATCTCTAGCCTTCATATCTTCACTAAATCATTGATATATATGATTCCTCCTTCATAACCTGAAACACAAGCTCTGATACCATGTGAAAGATTTGAAATCAATTCAGATCCAAATCTTCTAAAGATCTTTGGTTACAAAACAAGCTATTCCACCAATCTTGCCAATGTAGAAAAATGAGCATCTACACACAAAATAGAATGCTAACTCTAATAGAACTTGATCAAACATGAATCAAAACATAAATAGAAGCTATTGTCTGTACAACAACAGTTTCCTACTGTATTTCATACGTGTGAACTAAATATAATAAATATAGGCCATTCTACACATAAAATTACAAGATATCACAAGTATAGTGCACCAATGGATAGTAGAACCCAAGAGAACCATGTATAGGCATGAAATGAGATAGAGAAGAGAGAAGATTTGCTTCCCCATGAGTTACATCCTTTTATAACAGTCCAAACCCTACTTGGCCACTTGGCTTTCCTGCCAAAATGTAAACCCTACTATTTTTGGGTCTAGATTCAATGTACCCAACATTCAAATTTCGGTCTCCTCAAACTCGAGTTCTAACTTTCCCACACTTTCAAAAAGTGTCTATTCAAATGAAATTTAGACTAATTAACTTTGAAAAGTCAAACTCTAAGTCTAATATAAAGTTGGCCTCAATTTGCCAAATATAAAAATGTAGCAAATATGATTAAACTAGTTGAATTTCTCACAAAAATTTAATATCGCTTTCGAGCATAGTGGGCAAAAGCAAAAAAGAGCATATACACAAAGTGTGCTTGACAACGATATCGGGAGGACGATATTGATCTCGAACACAGAAGGTAAGAGCAAAAAACATGAAAGGAGGCGTCGCGCTCAAGAGCGATATCGGGTGGTATCGGTCTCGCACAATTGGGTGCTTGGACGGTGGCGAGTGGAAAAGGGTGTGCTCGAGAGCGATATCACAGAAATCCAAAAAATTTTGCGATGAAAATTGCTCGTTTGTGACATCCTTATAAGCAAAATTTTTCCACACATGCGAACAGCGATGGCCGGACACGTCTCATCACGAGATGGTACCACGTGTGTATCTTGTGAAAAATACAGATCCTAAGTGGATCTAAACTCCAAGATCATTGGCTTGAATGCTTGCACTCCAAACTACATAAGCTAGGAATTGGCAACACATTCTATGCTACCTAGAATGCAAAGAACTTGATCAAAAAGCATTTATCACAAATGGAAACTTCCATAAACATCAAGTGCGGCCCAAAATAGCATTATACAGTCCATAATACATCAGCCTACCACTTTTGGAAAGCACCTAAGATCATACACACAAAGCTTGAACTCAATCACTACACAATGCCAACAATGGAAGGAGAACCCAATAGAAAAATCTCTCATTAAGCAAATGAATACAATGGATCTGCTCCAACCTGTTTCTCCACGGCCTACCTGCTATATATAGCTGAGAGAGATGACTCTCTCTCCTCTCTCTAGACCCTCCTTACCTAAAATATGCCCTATATAGGTAAAATTGGCATATATGTCCAAAATACATGAAAATGGACTCATTTCGAAGGTCTTGAAGTTTGACACTTCTTCATACTGAAAAAATACACTTACTAAAAATATCTAGACCTGTTTCACACGTGTGAAAAGTCAGATCCTAAACTATGTGCCATTTTTAGCAATTTTGGCCTAAAACTAGACAAGGAAATGTTGACAATTTTCACACTCCCTCTTCAACTTAACTTGCTAGTTTTACAACACTACTTTGTTCCAACTTAAGAATGATCTCCATCATCAGAATAGATCTCTTCTCAAGGATCCTAATATGTACAAAATAGGACACAACATAATTGATATAGATAATAGTGTCCATATAGGATGCTTCACTATTTCTTACATCAATTTTACATAGAATCATAAAAATGGTACATGTAAAAGAACATAGAATCTCAATTAATGAATTCCTCCATGTATCCATCTCTGGTTTCTCTATAAAATAGCAGCAAACAAGTTGTAAATGAAAGTGATCAACAAGTGTTTGCATGCCTCCTCCACATTTCACTATACATATAGTGAATGCAACATGTATCTCCATGAATGAACTTCCATCACCACCTTGCCTTTGTAGATCTTCAATCCATGAAAGCCTTTGAGTGAATGAATGCCAAAAAGATGTGTTCCCTACTCCATTTGAATGACCAAAACCTGAACTTGAAATACTTGAAGTACCTCCACAAGATTTGCACACAACGCTTGATCCTACAATGTCAACAAGTTGCCAATTTGCCAACACTAGAATACTAGATCTTGAACTTTGTTCAAAAGAAAACATATTGACCACTTCAATACCTTTCAAGATCTGAATGAATTCATGTACTTGATCATACAAACCAGCAATGATAACTATTCCATCTCCAAGATCCAAAGGATGCAAAACTATGGAACTAGTTTTATTGAAATTTGACAATTTCAACACATTGACATAACAATGTTCATACATGAGATTAGGCAAGTGAGGTAGAGTAAGAAGACACTTCCTTGCAGCTCCAAAGACCTTACTTGAACCTTCAAGAACCTGTAAAAACAGATCCAAAATGCCTTGACCATTTGTCTCTTCTTTGATGCTTTTCACTAGCTTCGAATTGCCACTTGTCTCTTGGTGTTGATGAAGCAATCCAAGATCAACCTCTTGATCTTCCAATAAGACATCAAAGATCTTGCATATGTGAACATCTTCAGATCTGAAACTCTGAAGATACTCCCTCTCAAACACATGATTAAGATCCCACAAGATCTCATCAATGCTCAAATTTGACCCTTCACTATAGTTAGTGAAAACAATGCCACCATCATAAACCAAAAGATAGATTCCAACATTTCCATTTAACATGAAGTAGAGTAGGTGAAGATGAGTATCAAACCTAATCAAAACAGCCCTCTTGAGTTCATAACAAACCTCAATAAGCTCACCAATGATATCTCCCTTGCCTTGAAGAAGTTGCCACTTGAGTTGCTCCATGTAGTCTTCTTCAACCAACCTTTTGCCATCTTGACCATGAATGAACAATCCACCACAATCATAGAATGCTTTGAGTTGATGAAGAGATGTTAGATCCATGCTTTGGATCTTCCCAAGAACCACTCTTCCATTGCCCTTTCCTTCACAAGACTCCCTCTTAATGCTAGCACCACAAAAGTTAGAAACCTCCCTCTTGATAGTTGCACCATAAGAAGTAGAAGACTCTTGAATATTAGAAGCCAAGAAAAGAATCCTTAGTACCTTCAACATAAGAGTGATTGAAGTACTCTCTCTTTTCAAACATGAACTTCTACTCAATGATTTAGGTAATGAGTCATATGATAATGATTCTTCCTCACTATCGTTCATAAAAACATCATTCAAAGTACATCCTACTTTGAACACTTCACATACTTCTCTTCCTTTTGACTTGTGATCTCCCTCACCAAGTCTCATGATAGAAACCTTTGATCTACTCTTTTTATGAAGAAATGTGACACCACTTGTTGCACAAATGACTTTATCACAAAAAGATGTAAAAGAACCATTTCCTTCAAGCATGCTCAAAGCACCATCATCTTTTCCCACATGATTACATACATCAATATGAAAAGAATTAGAAGAACAACCATCTTCTTGCAAAGAATGACACTTAGCATCTCCATATTTTTCCATATGAACAAACAAGTCATTAGCAACAATCACTTCCAAAGAAGAATCTTCATCAACTCCATTGATGAAGTTAGCTCCTTCCTTACCTTTTCCATTTTTGCACTTGCCATCTAGCACCATTGAAGAACCAACAAGCCTTGGAAGTCCATGAGTAGAAGAGTACAAACATGATGCTAATTTAGCTCCACATGACTCCATATGACTAGTAGGTAACACTAGTGCATCTTCAAGATCCAATGGATCCAAAAAATTGACCATAGATTCACCAAAGCTTGCCAAGTTAGCACAACAATTATCATCTCCAAGAAGTACATTAGATCTCAACCTAGATCTAGCATTTTGTTTCTTATGGCATTCATTTGCAAAATGTCCTTTTATCCCACAATAAAAGCACTTGAACTTTGACTTATTGTTCTTAGTAGAAGAGGAAGAGGAAGAGGAAGAGTGATCATCATGATCAAAGTTACCACCTTTGGACCATTTCCCTTTGCCTTTACCTTTGCCCTTGAATTTGCCTTTTGTGAAGAAAGCCTCTTCACCTCCACCTTGCAAGGATGCACCATCAAGCTTTGATTGCAACCTATGTTCTTCAGCCAAT
The DNA here is from genome assembly GCA_029204225.1 of Diphasiastrum complanatum. Lineage (NCBI taxonomy): Eukaryota > Viridiplantae > Streptophyta > Lycopodiopsida > Lycopodiales > Lycopodiaceae > Diphasiastrum > Diphasiastrum complanatum. Next base: position 44,570,316 of record CM055099.1, on the reverse strand, counting down.
AAGATTTCTTGCAAGTCAACCACACTTGGCAAGACTCTTTGAATGGCAAAACTTTGCACAAGGTTAGCATGTTCATTTAGCAAACCATTCAACATAACTTGGACTATTTCACCATCTTTTATGTTCTCATCAATGCATGCTAAATCATCACTTAGGGACTTAACTCTCAAGATAAATGCATGAGCACTTTCACCCTCTCTTTGCCTACTAGAAAATATTTGTCTCCTTAGGGTCAATACCCTAGATGTGGACTTTGATTCAAAGAGCTTCTTTAAGGCATTCCATGCCTCACTTGCACTTTGACACTTTCCAACTTCCTTGAGAAGTTCATTTGTAACATTCATTTTAATGATATGAAGAGCCCTTTTGGCCTTCTTATCAAACCTTTGTTGCTCTTGAAGTGTGAGAGGTCTCTCTTCAATTTCTGCAACTATGTCCATGAGTTCATTCAACTCAAGTAAGGACTCCATCCTCACTTTCCAAGTAGAGTAGTTTGATGAACTCAACCTTTCACTAGACTCTAGCATGATCCCACCATTGGAAGCCATGATTCTAATGTTTCTTCAACTTTTAGGTTTTGTCCTAAAGCACTTAGCACTCACTTTTCTCTCAACAAATGATAGATAAAGAGATCTATGAAGATTTAGGACCCTAAAACACTTCTATCTTGAACCTAGATGGTTTCCAAGCATAGAAAGGAAGATTGAAACACATGCAACACTTTGCACACACTAAGAATGGATTACAAAATCAAACCAACCTGAACACACTCTTGCTTAAGCTCTCAAACTTTCCAGCAAGTGACCAAATCAAGTTATGGTGTGAAGAGTTACTTGCATTCTTAGAAAATACCCAAAACTAGGATGCCAAGATTACCTAGTAATGAACAAACTTGATCAACATATGATCAACACACTAAGATATTGATTCAACCTGTAAAACCACATGTAAACCACACTTCTAAAAGTTTATAAACTCCAGCAAGTGATAAATACAAGATTTAGAGGTGAATGAATGAGCACACTTAGTGAATCACAAGACTAGCTTCACTATCTTGTCAAATCTTGGTGTTTAGATGTAGATCTAAGATCACTTCACATGAGAATGTTCCTCAACCTGTTAAGAACCTGAAAACACACTTGCATAATGGTTAACACCTTCCAGCAAATGCTCCAATCAAATTACATAAGGAGAGTTACTTACATGCTCAACAAAGTACACCAAAAATTATGCCAAAATTGATGACAATCTTTACAATATGCTCTTCACAATGGAGCTTACAATATGTTCACCCAAAAAGGGGATCTTTCATCCAAATGGGAGCTTTGCTCAGCCTTTAAGCAATGCAAAATCATGCTAGAACTTGATCAAACATCCAAATATCACCAAAAATGGAATACTTACTGTAAATAGAAGCCAACCAGCTCTGATACCATGTGAAAAATACAGATCCTAAGTGGATCTAAACTCCAAGATCATTGGCTTGAATGCTTGCACTCCAAACTACATAAGCTAGGAATTGGCAACACATTCTATGCTACCTAGAATGCAAAGAACTTGATCAAAAAGCATTTATCACAAATGGAAACTTCCATAAACATCAAGTGCGGCCCAAAATAGCATTATACAGTCCATAATACATCAGCCTACCACTTTTGGAAAGCACCTAAGATCATACACACAAAGCTTGAACTCAATCACTACACAATGCCAACAATGGAAGGAGAACCCAATAGAAAAATCTCTCATTAAGCAAATGAATACAATGGATCTGCTCCAACCTGTTTCTCCACGGCCTACCTGCTATATATAGCTGAGAGAGATGACTCTCTCTCCTCTCTCTAGACCCTCCTTACCTAAAATATGCCCTATATAGGTAAAATTGGCATATATGTCCAAAATACATGAAAATGGACTCATTTCGAAGGTCTTGAAGTTTGACACTTCTTCATACTGAAAAAATACACTTACTAAAAATATCTAGACCTGTTTCACACGTGTGAAAAGTCAGATCCTAAACTATGTGCCATTTTTAGCAATTTTGGCCTAAAACTAGACAAGGAAATGTTGACAATTTTCACATATCTATACTAGTATGACTCAATGGATAGGGTGTTTACTAAGTTGCATGATGATTTCAAATCTACAAATAGTTGCCCTCTGCATGATAAGAAGTGCAAATTTTTGGAATTTCAGTCCACATTTGTTTTTTTTTCTTTTGTTGATTATTGGTGATAGTTCTGATATTGCATCAACATCTACATCTGAGGTCGGTTCTTCAAGTAGTGTCAAAACTACAAAATTCAAACTTGTTGATTTGGATTCATTTCTTCAGGATACCAGTGTATATAATGATGATTGTTCAGATTTGGATCATGCCCAAAATAGGGCTTTTTTTATAGGTTCTCCTTCTGCTACCTCTCTTCCCTCTAATTGCAAGACTTTGATTACTCTCCCTACTTATATTATCAATAACGATTCTTTTTTAACTTTATTGGATATATATGATCTTTGACTTCATAGATGCTGAAGCCCTTTGTATTTTGAGCAAAGATTTAGATGAATTTTTTGACTTAATTGATTATGAGACCGATGATCGTCTCCCAGGAGTGGATGATCCACTCAATGATCAATTTTTGTCAGGATAAGATTGCTTGAAGATGGCTATTGATCAACTTCATAGAAATGAAGCTGATCTTCCTAGAAGAGATGAGTTTCAAAAGTCAAAATTGACTTGGCTTTCCGAAGCTTTCTGTATATACTCCAAACTTTCTGACTACAAGAGGAGGCCACAATATTGATATTGAAACAGTCATAAGTGAAGACCAAGCTGAATGCGTAACTTCTTTTTTTACTTTTATTAGAGGATGTGTAACGCCAGAATTTTTGTAGTGAAACTCACATTATTTCTATTTTAGAAAACTTTATATGTGGATGAGTTTGCAATCCGTCAGGGAGGACACATATCTTCTGTTGGTGAACTTTTAAGAGATCATGCACTGGGACATTATTTGAAGTCCTTCAAGAATAATGAAATAAGTGTGGCACATTCAAAGTTTCATCAACATGGTGAAACAATGATTATGGCGATCAAAGCACTTTCTCATTTTCTTGGTGGACATAATTTTGCGAGTGTGCATAGCATAATTTTTGTTAGAAAAAACATAGCTCTTAAAATTTTAGGATACGGCCCATTGAACTCGATGCTTAGATCATCACATTTTGCATTGTATGCTTGTTGCCTATGTGGATTTGAGTACTGTACACAACTACAACCCTATGAAAGGAGAAAGCTATTGCACGACTCCAAGCTACAATTGTCATTGGAGAAGGTGTCGAAGAAGGAATATATTTTTAAAACTGTCAAAACTTTGTATAATTTCTTTGTGTATCAATATATAAAATGATATCTTTATATCTATTGCCTATTGGCATGTATAAATTTGCAATTTTTTTTTTCTCATAGTTTGTCTATTTTGTATTGTGTCGATTTGCACTCTTCTACAAAACCATTGGAAAAGATTCAAAATGTAGTTGTTCGTTGTACTGGTTCCACCATGTTGTGTACTTTTGTGAAATGCTGCTCTTGCTTGCCAATGAGATTTTCTCATTCTTTGTGATGACCATATGTTGAGGCTTCTACTATTTCTTGCCAAGAATGTTGAATGATGATGTAATATGTGCTGCATTTCATAAATCAAAATCAAAATCAATACTAGAAAAAGATATATAGTAGCATGAAATTTCTTAATGCATTGAATTCTTACCATATAATGAGTTATGTGATCTTTTTCCCATGCACTCTTGATTGCATCAACAAATTCACTAGTTGTTTTATGTATTATTTGCACATCATTATTTGAAAATTTATCTTTTCTTAAATATTTCACCATGTTTCAAGCTTTTTCCATACTTCTGCTTTGAGTAGTCAAGTTGAACCTCGGTCCTCAAAATCTTGAGTTCCAACTATTATCTCTTTCCAAACTGAGTATTGAATTCTAGATTCTTTTCCAGAGTAGTTTGATAAGAATCTTCGAGCTTTAGAGCCACCAATGACCGGTTTGCATGGAATATTTTCTGATTTACCTGAGAGCTTATCATCTTTTTTTAAATTTTAACATGGCCCTTTATGTAATCTCGCTCTAGACAAAACATCTTTGAATCTAGAAATGGCTTGCTTTGAAGATGATTCTGGCTCAGTATTCCATGCAAATAATATGTGAAGATATATATATTTTTCTATTATACACACCTCTGCATGTACTATACTAATACGCACATAAGAAATTGGAATTGGTAGTATGGGTTTCCAATTTGGATCTTCTCGATCTCTTGATATTCATGTACTCCTTGTCAGGTCTTTTCTTCTCTTCATGCAATACAGACAAGGGTGCTTTGAATTAGCTCCATGAGAGACGTTGAACATACACTTTAATGTCTTTAGATCTCCTGCCAAATGCCATTCTATTGCCAATGCTTGGAACAATAAGTGGAACTCCCTCCATGTGACTTTTGATGATGGCAAGATATGACATTCTACTAAATATCCATGAGATAATGTCGTGGTCTTCTTTCAGCACCTAGAAGAGAGACGAAATATTGTTGCATCATAAAATCAACATAAAAATGATTATCCATATAGAAATTGCAATAGAGCAACTATACCTAAAATGCTGCCAAACCACCAAATATCATTCTCTAATTGAACATTGAAGTTCTCCATACACCACAATGAATTTGAGAGAGATATGGATCATGCAAATTGAAATCGGGAAGATTCACCAACTTGCAACCTAGCTCCTCTCCTTGGATGAGAGTACTAGTTGATCACCACCAAGCTCCAATAAAAAGCACCACCTCTCCAAACTTGTAAGCCTTGCTCTGATGCCACTGTAAGAGAAGCTCCTTAGATCCTGCTTACAACTCACAAACACAATGGATAACACACTATGGAGAAACCACCCAACCAAGTAGAAGCATCCAATCAAACTCTAGAAGCCTCACCCCCAAGCCAAGGAACAAGAAGCATGAATATAGAGTGAGAGCTTGGCAATGAATCCACAACCATAATGAGGAGTAGGATGAGTTTGGATCCAATATATAGAACCAAAAGCATCCTGGGCACATAGCCATGCATAGCCCTAAGATCCCTATACATAGATTCACCTAGAATAGAGTCCTAAGCATGGACCAACTATTAATAGAATTGCAATCATAATGAGCTTCCAAATTTTTCTCTTGTCAGTCACAAGTGTGATCCGTTGTTGATGAATCATCATCCTCTTTTTGAACCACTGGTTTGATAGTCCAAGCTGTAAAATCAACTTTAACTGCACATTCACAATTTTCAAAAGTGATTTTTCCAGTACCCCAGTTATGAATTACTTGCGCAACTCGTAACCATGGACGTCCCAATAAAGCTTGGTAGACATTTGGTGCTTTTGGTAAGTCCATCACTAAGAAAGTAATGACGAATTGTACTCCCGCAATTCTGACAAGTATATCTTCAACCATTCCTCGTGGACAAACTGTCGTCTGATCAGCTAGCTTAATAGCAAAAGACATAGGCTTGATCTTTGTAAGGCCCCATTTTGCACATAGCTTTGTAGAGATCAAGTTAACTCCTAAACGGCCATCTATCACAGCTGCTTCCTTAGGAAATTGTCTATGCTTGCATCGGCAAAGTGATATTCTTTTGTTCACTTTCCCAAGTAGCTTCAACATGGAGTACTTCATTATATTATTCAAATCCAGCACAAAAAAGTGGCTCTTGATAGACTTCTGGTTGTTCTTGAGCTAACTTTTGCGCTAAGACTTCTCTTGCTTTTGGCACCAACTTCAAGAACTCTCCCAATGGGATATTAATCTTACAAGACAAAATAATCATAAGCAGTTATGTTTGTGGTGCTTCTGGTTCAGTCATCTTGAAGGGTTGTTCATGATGATGCAACTGATCATTCATATCCGTACGTAAATTTCTTGGTGGATGCAATGGTGAAGAATGAACTTCTGCTGTTGCTTTAGCAGTTTCAAGCTCCTCCTCTTCTTGCAGATGTTTAATCCACTGTCTCATATTCTGATATCTTCGTTTTTCTGCATTAGGACTTGGATAGACTCCTGATGTTGTTGGTGTATCATTCAATAGTATAGAATCAGCAAGTACTGGATCCGCTACTGGTTCTTTTTGTTTCTGTGCTCTGGTGACCACCATCAAGGGTGCACTTGGTTTATTCTGAGCTGTTGGTCTTCGCTTGATTGTTATCAAATTTATAGGTGTTATAGTTGGTGGTGGCTTTGGTCTTGCTGGAGCTCCAGCTATCCTGAGGGAAACTTCGGAGGGAACCAGCTACTAGATGGTTCGATTAGTCTTTCGCCCCCATACCCAAGTCTGACGAACGATTTGCGTGTCAGTATCGCTACGAGCCTCCACCAGAGTTTCCTCTGGCTTCGCCCTGCTCAGACATAGTTCACCATCTTTTGGGTCCCAGCAGGTATGCTCACACTCGAACCTTTCACAGAAGATCATGGTCGGTCGATGGTGCACCCCCACAAAAGAGGGATCCCACCTGTCAGTTTCCTTGCGCCTCAATGGGTTTGCCACCCACCGGCTCGCAAAGTAAAGTAAATGTAAACGGACGTGGCAAATGTAAATAGAATGTTCTAGAAACTCAACGAAGGTTCTGGAGAAGGATCAAGAGTAATGCTAGTATTTTTGCAAAAAAATGACCTTTTTGACAAAAATATGACAATATGACAACTGATCCTTTGAAAACTTTTCTATTTTTGGTATTATTCTTCGTCGACCTGGCAATAGATAGATCTGAATCACGCCTATGCACAGTGAATCGAGCGAAGGTTCTTTTTCTGTATTTTTAGGGTTCTGGTGTTTTTTTGACGGTTTTCCTGATGTTTCTGGAAATTTGATGGGAATTAATCTTCGCCCTTCAAATTGAAGGTTTCGTGAACAAAACTGGAAGTGTCTGCAACTCGGCAAAGGTAACCTGAAGGAGGGCAAAAAGTTATAAGCTCTGATGACGTTTTTTGCCTCTTTTTGACCAAATCTAACAGATTTGACTGATTTTTGTTGTTTTTTATGATATCTCAGATCCAAATGGATCTTAAGATTGGTGATCTGAATAGTTTTTCCTGTTTAATAATCGAATTAGATTTCAAACAAGCAACACTCAAATCAGGCAAAATCAGTCCCAAACTAACCCTAAATGCAGATCTAACACTATTCATGCCATGACAAGATGCCTAATGCAAGCTAACCATCCAACAATCATGCTACAAGCTGAAAAATTGGCGTAGCTCCTCGGCAACGGCGCCAAAGTTGTAGTGGATTTCTTTCCTTACCTAACCTCAAACCAAGATCTAGTCAATCTAGCATCAAATAGACGAGATTAGTTGTCACGCGTAGGATCGTTCCCATGAGAGCGATAGTATAGTTCAGATTTTAACATAAATGGAGGATCCAAATCTAACACTAACATCCATTAACCCTAAACATTAACACTACAATCCATTAAGACTACACATCCACGACAAAGATAGCTTACTCTTTTTCTCTCTCCCTTTCTCTGTCATAAAAAGTATAATAACACTCAATCCCAATAACATTCAGATCCAACAATTAGCAAAGTCCAAAGAAAGCATGAGAGATGGAAGAGAAAAGAAGGGCAACGACATTCATCAATCCATTTCTGAAGAGAACCAATCTGCTTTATTGAAATGAAGAAATGAACATGTGTAGGAACTCGAGTTGGTCTCTTTTTATAATAAAGAGGAGGACCTTGGCCTCTGACTCCTGTTGGTCCATTTTTACCTCCCTAATTATTCAAATTTAAAAAAGAGTGAGAACCATCCAAATTGGAGGGAAAGCCAACTTGACATTTAGGCCCTGCGACATTAAAAGTCCCGCAAAAAGGCCTAAAGTCTTTTTATTGACTTTCTAATTAATCAAATAACTATGTGATCATCGGGTTGGACTTACACACGCAGGGTGCCAAGTCCCTCTCACTTATTAACTAGGGATAGGGTTGCCTTAAGATCTGCAAACCCTCCAACAGCCACATCATCCATTGGCAGTTTGTGTTGACCTTCTAGATTTCTACAATCTAGGACCTAACTCCTATAATTTAGGAGATGTCATATTAGACTCAAATGAAAGCTAATCAAAATGGATCTGAATATTACAAGTGTCATTTCACACGTGTGGATCTACATAGATGTCAAAAATACATCAAAAACCATGTGAAAATTGCTAAATTCTAACATATATCAGTTATGAAAGTTATAAAATAGTAGAAAGGAGGTCTATACTTAGGATGGAGATCATTCTTAAGATGGATCAAAGTAGTGTGGTTAAATCTACCCTAAAACTAGTTGAAGAGGGAGTGTGAGAAATTGTCAACTAGTTTGTTGGCTTATTGGCATTTTTGGAGGCCAAAATGAAATCTCAACTTAAAGATAGTTTCATATTTGTCAATAGAGGCCTAAATAGTGTTTGTACTATTTTTGTCAAGTAGATAAGTGGATGAGTCCTCACTTTCCACAATGAATAGTTCCTAGAGGTAAGCCTATCATTGCCTTCCAACATGTATCCACTTGATGTAGCCATGTTGCAATGACCCGATCCTTCTCTTTCAGTCTGTTCCAATGCACAAAGCATTTTTTTTTTAAATACAACAAATTTTTGATAAAAAGAAATCACAAAGATATGAAACCTCTCAATTCTCTTCTAGCACTTATATCTAGCAAATCAACACATATAATATAGAAATCTTGATCAACCTATGATCTATCCTCAATATAATGACCACTTCCTAAGATTGAAAAACACTCTAATGAAGTTCAGTAACCTCACAAAATAGAAATCCAATCAAAATTAGGGTTTTGACAAAATCACAAAAAAATGAATATTTCAAATTCTACATACAATTGCCTGAATCCTTGATATAGAAATCTTGTAGCCTCAAGTGAGACTTTCCTATGCATCCAAAATCGGCTACTTCCAGTAAGTGTGGTGTGAAATAGGAATTCCTCATGTTCAATAACCAAAAACGAGTTTTGATCTACAAAAGATCCAATCTACATATGCAAGAAACACGATGTTTGGGTAGAAGTCAATCTAGCATGCTCTAGCATTGATATCTTCTCTAAATCCTTATATATGTGCTCGATCATTTCATAACCTACAACACAAGATCCGATACCATGTGAAGAATTTGGGATCAATCAAGATCCAAATCCATAACCTAATCTTTGGTTAGAAATAGATCAACTCTACCAATCTTGCCAATGTGAAAAAATCAACATCTACTTAATGAAAGAGATGCAAACTCACTAAGAACTTGATAAAACATCAAACATAAGATATGATGAAGTTGTTGTCCATACAAAAATAGTAAGCTACTGTATTTCACACATGTGGATCCAAAAATAGAATAAAATAAGCATTCTACACACAAGATTGCAAGATATCACCAACGTGCTAATTTCTTGTGAAATAGGTGGCCAATGCTATTTTGGATGGAAGGACACCTTTTGAGATGCTATTCAAGAGGAGGCTGAGTGTCAATTTTCTTAAAATGTTTGGATGCACATGCTATGTCAACATAACTTTTGATGATAGGACCAAGGAGGATTCATCTTCAAGGAAAGGTATATTTGTTGGATATAGCGAGGTGAGTAAAGCTACAAGGTTTACATTCCTTCTACTAATAAGGCGATTATTGGTAGAGATGTCATTTTTTATGAGGAAAACATTCCAAAAGTATCTTCCAGTACTATTGATGGTGATGTGGATGGATCTAACATTCTTGCTATTGATGTAAAGGATCCTACTTTAGATGGTGATGATGATGGACTTTCTTCTGAAATGGATTGATGAATGTCCTTGCTCTCTATCACTTTTCCTCCATCTCTCATGCTTTTCTTGAATTTTGCTAATTGTTGGATCTAATTGTTATTGGGATTGCATGTTGTTATACTTTTTATGAGAGAGAGAGAGAGAGAGAGAGAGAGAGAGAGAGAGAGAGAGAGAGAGAGAGAGAGAGAGAGAGAGAGAGAGAGAGAGAGAGAGAGAGAGAGTAAGCTATCTTGTTGTGGATCATAGTGTTAATGGATGTAGTGTTAATGTTTAGGGTTAATGGATGTTAGAGTTAGATTTGGATCTTCCATTCATGCTGAAATCTGAACTATACTATCGCTCTCATGGGAACGAATCTATGCGTGACAACGAACTTCATCTCTTTGATGCTAGATTGATTAGATCTTGGATTCAGGTTAGGCAAGGAAAGAAAACCACTACATGGAGCAAGAAGTAAAATTATGCTACAACAAGAAGTGATTGATTCTTTCATACCAGGCTTTGGGAGCTTGCTTAAGACCATATGTCTTGTGCAATTTACATACCAAATGCTCTTTGCCTTGAAGGATGTAATCTTCTGGTTGATAAAAGAATATGTCTTCCTGTATATATCCGTGTAGGAATGCTATCTGGACGTCCATTTGGTGAATGTCCAAATCTTTTGCAACAGCTATAGCCAGCAAGGTGCGAATAGATTGATGCTTTACCACTGGATTGAAGGTGTCAATGTAATCTATTTTATAAACTTGCTCAAATCCTTTAACCACTAAATGAGCTTTTTCATTTGGATATTGATCCATCTAGCTTAAGCTTTAGCTTGAAGATCCATTTAGAGCTAATAGGCTTTATACTTGCAAGAGGATTAACAAGACTCCAGGTCTTGTTCTTCATCAAGGAATGGTACTCAGCATCCATGACAGCTTTCCATTCGTCAGTTGTTTGTCTAGTAGACAATTTTCACAGACAATCTAATTAATTATAGAGACAACATTGGGAGTTTTCATCACTATTCCATCGAGCGGAGTGCATATGACCTAGTGATGGGCTACATTTGCTATTTGGGTATCACAGGGCCAAATTCGGGGCAATTTTTGGCTTGTGAAACCTGCTACAGGGCGGTACAATGAGGCATAGTCACTTCTAAATCATTATTGCTTACTTTTGACAGGGTAACGGGGTGTTTTGAAGCAATAAATGTTGTATGGGGATGAATGATTGCGAAATTGTGTGGAGAAAGCTATTATTGGTGATGGAAGTGCAGTTTGGCAGCGTGACTACTCATCATTGGCGACAATTTTGAGAGGGCAAGCAATCACAGGTCAGAGGCAGGCATGGTATGCCAGTTATAGGTGAAATATTCTTGTGATTAGATTCAATTCTTGGGGTTTAAACCAACCAACATCATGTGGCATTTAGGGGGAATCGATAGTGGCATTGTCGAGTTAGGTGATAGCTGCATTGACACACACATCTATAGCTTGGAAAATTCTCGTTCGGAGAGAAATATGGGCTAACTTGGAGGTACACACATTTTGGGGGTCACGGGTGATGGAAGTGCGAGGTGGTGCCAATTGGAAGCCATTGTGCAAGATAGCGGACTTGCGTTGGATGAACTGTGTGTGGGACATGCAGAGGATGAAGAACGGGTTAGTAATCATACTTTGGAGACTCTTGGTGAGTGGTGAACGTGATGATTTTGCAGTTTTACAGTTGGTAAGTCAATTTTGATCAAGTCATTGTAGCTGTGGAGCAGTGTATCAAGCTTGTCATCGAAGAGATACACTTCAATTGCCAATTTGGATAAGTCAAGTCAATTTGCTATATCAGTATTGCATCAGGGATGTAGATTCCAGTGATGACACGGTGTAGATCGTTTAGTTTGGGCCATGGAAGATCTCATAGGTTCACTTGGAGAAATATTGGCATGTCACATCATGTGAGGGACTTGATGGTGGCTCTGGAGTTCACATCTCAGTGTATTCTCAGGGAATGGTTTGAAATCACTCACAGGAGCTTGGATTTAGCTCGGGAGAATACAGGTGGGGCATTATAGGGGGTAGACGTTAAGATCTTTGAGATTGAGGATGACATTGGGATACCTAATAGGGATAGGACTGTAGGATGACAAGAGATGATCATCAGAGGGCAGCTATCTCATATTGGACTTGAGTCATTGGACATGACTTACAGGGGCAATTCATGATGGAATCAGGAAGCTGCAAATGCAAATGGGCAAGACCTGAAGCTTTGGGAGCCAGCTCTAGTTTGGAGAGCTGATGGAGGTTGCACGATTGGGTGTGATCGAAGGGCAAACACTATGATGGTTGTTTTTCCAAAGCATGGGAAGTTGAGCCTATATGAAATGTAGGAGAGGCAAATCATCATTAGTATCTCTGGGAGATGGGCGAGCTACTCAAGTATAGCCTATGGTGATATTTGTGTACATTCATTCATTGAGTCCTTGGTAGAATCTTGCGCTTGGAGCATGGGAAATGGATGGAAATCAGCTTTCAGGGCTTCTTGATCAATTGGATATGCTTGGATGTGAGGGAATCTTGGTTACAAGTGTAGGCCATAGTTGAGGACCTGATTTGAAGACCAGTGGTGTAGTAGCAGATCTACAGGTGACAGGTGCTGGTACGACATGATACCACAGTTTGCACAAGCATGGTAATGTATTTGACATATTCGTGCTGGTTTGCATGAATGTGTGCTCGCATGTTACCTTGTCACGGGAGTCTAGATCTGAGTCGAAGTTGTATATGGTTGTGCATTGGATACGTCATAAACAAAGTAGTCATTTTATGCTCATTGACTTGTCATTATTCTATTAGTTGTCTATTTGGTGAGGGTATAGTCTTACAGTGGCAATAAGATTTCCTCAAGTTGTGCTCATTTATGCCAGCTTTACAGGTTTGTACTTATAACTGCCTGATAGGATGTCAGTCTAGCTAGATGGAGGATGTAAGTCTCATGGTGGCAATGAGATTTCCTTAGTTTGAGCCATGTCGCTCATGTGGTCTACTTGTGATCAAGTCGGCAGATTGGGGACGAGTCAGTTGGTTGAGAGTGTGGTAGACTCTCTATATAGCATTGTGTTTGCATGATACTTTGTGTGCCAAACCTGGTGGTTTGATGGTGTGCTTGAGTGTGAGTCAAGTACAAGGTAGCAAGGTATTTTTATTATAAGCTCGAAATGCAGTATTGTAATTAACTGTACATATATTCAATTAATTAGGATTTATAGTTTTCAGTAGTAATCGAGATTGGACCCACACTTGTTATATCAACTGGGCATTTGTCCTGTAGACGAATACTTGGAATAGCCAAGTAGCCACATGTGAGAAAAGTTAGCTTGTATAGTGTTATTTACAATACTTGCTATACTCGGGGGCATGTTCCAAGTTTGTCGGTCAAATTTGGCCATACTGGGCAAGAAAGGCCATTATGCCACCAATTGCTTCAAGAAGAAGAATCAACTCAATCAAGCCAACATCACCAATGTGTATTTCAAGTGATGGAGAAGGCTCTCTTATGGCATCAAGCTTCTGCTCTTCCACCTTCAACAAGGATGACTCATGGTATATTGATAGTGAAGCATCTTCACATATGTGTGGCTCCAAGCACTCTTTTTCATCTATTATATGCCTTATGATGGAGTCAAGAAGACCATATACATTGCAAGTGAGCATGACTGCAATATTGAAAGAGTAGGGATTATTCCCTCGAAGCTTGCATCTTCCAAAGATCTCTTTTTCAACAATGTTCTTTTTATCCCAAGGCTTACAAAGAACATCTCAAGTTTATGATCTCTCCCACCACTTTATCTAACCGTTCCTTTCTCTCCTTCCACTTGGGTCACACGCACCTTGAAGGCTCCTCGTCCCCTCACATTGATCATTAAGCCTGCTATACCTTTGACTTGACTTACTTTCCCAAGTACCAAGATGCTATCACCTCTCGTCTACCCCACATGCCATATGCCAGGATTTTGGGAAACCCAATCACCACAAGCATTGCTTCTCTACCAAACCCTCTAAACAAGCCTTTCATTTTGCATTCATTTGAAGTACATGGTGTGATGAGAATACTCCAACAACATATGTTGGACACCGACATTCTTCAAAAGCACACATTGTCACATCTTTTTTATACACTCAAATAGTTGACATATACTAGTTGTTGAATTTCAATATTCACATCGACAACACATATGCATAATTCATGACACCTCGCAACGTTGGACTCCAAAAGAAAAATCATATGTTGGGTGGGGCAAAGAGCATATTTTAAACATATGCTCTTATCATCAGAATTCAAAGTGTCATAGATCAACAAACTATTGTGAAAATTCTCAACAACCCATTGTCAAAAATATTGTGGTATGTTGTTGTGGTGTACAACACCACTAGCATGATGGCATCAATATGCACTTTAAAATATGACAATGAATGTGTATTGTTGACTTTATGACAAGAATTGATATGTGCTACATAGCTTTTCATTAGGAGACAATGTCAATTGCCCTTGTTAGCTTGATCTTCTCAGAATATAACTTCAAGAAGAAAAAGCTAATTTTGACAAGACACTACACAATCAATGGCATATCACCTCCCCTCCCCCGTAAGACACTACACAATCAATGGCATATCATCCCCTCTCGTGCCACACACACACACACATCATCATCATCATCATCACAGTAATTGAAGTTATTATCTTCACTACACTCAGCAAATTGGTAGCACAATAAAACCTCACCACCATCCTACTTGGATGACTCCATTAGTGCATCTTTGCTTATGTGCAATTTATTCATCAACCCTAAACCCTAAACATTTATAAGCTTTAACTTTCTCTTCATAACTAGCAAAAATGCACATACACCTTACAACCAAAGACATTTTAATTGGCTATGTTAGGCTTTCTACATATAAAAGCTTATTCTAGTGTCATGTGAGGTAAAGCAACTATAGGACTGTGGATTTGGAGGAGCACAACATATTGCAAGCTTTGTATAAAGAAAGTTTGGCAATCCGGATCTTCAGCTTTCAACAATTGTCACACTCTTTTTTCTCAACAACATCATTTTTTTGGTGGTGAATAGGATTTTGAAAAGTGCCTCTCAATCCCAATTTGCCTACAAAAGGCTTTTAACTATGTAGATGACCTCCACTATTCAATCTCAAGATTTTAGTCTTTTCCCAGTTTTGCCAAGATTTTGATCTTTTTCTAGTTTGTCTTTATACCAATGCCCTAAACCTCTTAAGCAAGCAAACACTTCTTATTTAAGATTTAAAAAATAGATTCAAGTCTTTATAGATTTATCATCAATGAAGATCATAAAGTAACAGGACTTACCTTGCAACATCATCTTCATTGGACTACATAAATAATAATTCACACTCCAATAATTGCTCTTTTGCACTCTTTTAAAACTTTTCTTGTGCAAACAAAGATTGGTCCTTATCAATGAGAAATGGCGAACAACATATTAAATCCAACTTTTTAAGAGATAAAAGCTTTTAAAGTTCAAATCTCCCATTCAATGATGTGATAACGTACTTTTCATGTTAATGGATGTGAGTAGTCCATGCTTAATACCATTTGTAGTTGTGATCTTAGCATCTTATTTAAACTATCTAATGCTACCTTCCATTACAGCTCTAACAATAACTATGTAGTTAAGATTCTTGTCCATCATGGTACAATCATAATTGTAAAAACTATCTTCTAATTGTGATTATCTAGCACATCGACTATTTTTTTTATTTCTTTTAATACAAAACTTCTACAATCTGTTTCAAGGTTTTACCATGAAGTTGTATAGGGATTGTGCATATCCCATTCTAAGGAACATGTCCCCATTGACCTAACAACTTGTGTCTCCGCAATTATATTGTGTCATGCTATAAAACTAACTCTTATTGCTAGATATGTGACATGTAATTCCAAGACTGCCAAGATCATAAGTAGGATGCTAGTCCCAATGAACACATAGAGATTGGATGCTGGAGAGAGATGACAATCCAGTAGCATGTAGCTACTACTCACCTATCAAAGTCTCCTTTTGGATTGGCCTATGTGTAGACTTTCCATCTTTGGAAATTCAAGATGAAGGTCGTGTTGATGGCCAAGGAATTATGGGAAATAATTGCAGGTATTGAATTACTTCCCATTGTCGATAAACAAGCATTTCCAAGTGGAAGCTCAGGGATGGTAAGACTTTTGCCTTAATCACCCTTAACATCTTTGACATACATTGGCCACATCAGACAAGCCCAATCTTCAAAAGAAGCTTGGGATGTATTGCGTACACGTTACGAAGTGAGAGATGTCACTTCAAAGCTGCATTTGAGGAGAAAATTCTTCTCACTCATAATGTTAGAAGATGATTTTGTTCAGAATCACATAAACTAGTTTAAGAGTCATATAGATCATATGGCAGTAATAGGTTTAGTGGTCAAAGATTTAGACGTTGTCATGACCTTACTATCTAGTTTGCCATCCTCTTATGAAAAATGGGTGATGATTGTTTCGACCCACTAAAATATTACTTTGTCCAGAGTTGAAACCATGCTACTACAGGAGGAAACTCGAAGGAATGGAGCATCCTTGTCCTCCATCAACGATTGACATGCTTTGTTCTCCAATAAGAATTCCAAGAGCAACAAAGAAGAAGGCTGTCAAACAATTCGATAACAATCAGAAGTAGTCACAAAAGCAAGATCCGAACTAGAATCAGCAGCCTACTTAGGACAAGAAAAGGATGTTCTGCAAATATCACAAGAGAACGAATCAGAGATATAGGATTGCTGAATACTCATGTTAAAAAACAATAAAAGGAGCAGCTGAATCAACAAGCTAATGCATGTATTCAAAGTAGAACTTCATGGTGAATCATCACCATGTCGATCGTAATGAGGAATGAGGTCTCGATGCAGGAGCAATACAACACATGACAAGCTATCAAGAATGGTTCATCAACTATTCATGCAAATTGGCTAGGCGATATCGGCACAAGAAAATCCACCTATGGATTTGTCTTTTTGCTCAATAATCGTCCAATATCTTGGAACAATAAAAAAACAGACCTCCATTGCAATGTCTTCGGCAGAGTCAGAATACAATGTAGCCTCTGAAGCTACTAAAGAGACAATAAGTTTCAACTTCTTTTTTGACATTGGTCTCAAACAATCTACTCCAATGATTATTCAGTGCAACAATCAGAGTGTCATTACAATATCTATCAATCCTAGATTTCACTCTAGGAGCAAGCACATCGAGATCAAGTACCACTATATCAGGAGAAAAATGCTTAACAAGGAGATGAATCTAAAATTTTGCTGAATATAGTATATGGCAGCTTGTATCTTTACAAAAGGGTTAAGTCAAGAAGCACATAAGAATTTTTGTGCTATCTTCAACTTGGAAATTAGGGCATTCAAGAATCCAGATTAAGAGAGGGCGTTGGATTTATATTCTGTCCATCCCTTAGTCTCATAACTAATCTAGATCCATTCATTTACTTTATAAAAAGTGCCTTAATCATATTTGTAAAGTGTATATAGACATGCGTTAAAGTCTGTGCAAAGTTAACCATTCATTTTACATTTTTTATATTTTGAGAGACTCAAAATCGAAGTGAAAGTGTTAAAAGTACGACTCGAAAAATGCAAAAATGTTTGCACTGTTGCCTATTGAGCCGAAAATGCTCTCTCTCTCTCTCTCTCTCTCTCTCTCTCTCTCTCTCTCTCTCTCTCTCTCTCTCTCTCTCTCTCTCTCTCTCTCTCTCTCTCTCTCTCTCTCTCTCTCTCTCTCTCTCGTCCATTCTGTTGACTAAATAGTTGATGCAATGTGCCTAGGTCATTATAAATAGTCACATTCTCAACTTTGTGAAAGAAAAGCTATTAACTCCTTTTACCAAATACAAGGTTATGCACTTAATCCTTGAATATCCTAGGCACAATTTAGGCTTGAACTAACTGTATTTTAGTGACTTTGTAGAATAATCTACAATTGTTTATACACATTAT
The DNA here is from genome assembly GCA_029204225.1 of Diphasiastrum complanatum. Classification (NCBI taxonomy): domain Eukaryota; kingdom Viridiplantae; phylum Streptophyta; class Lycopodiopsida; order Lycopodiales; family Lycopodiaceae; genus Diphasiastrum; species Diphasiastrum complanatum. Next base: position 44,552,409 of record CM055099.1, on the reverse strand, counting down.
GCTCAATTTAGAGGACCAGACCAAACATTCTGACTTTGTCATCAGGGAAAAGTCGATCCAAGACTTTATGACAGTTCACCTACATGTACATAGTCTTTATCACTTAAAAGGCGGTTACCAACTACAAGGCGGCTGTAATCAATTAAGTAGGCAGAAAAGTACTAAGGTTTCTTGATTTGAATAAGAAAGTTCTAAGATCTCTCAAATGGGACTATAATGTTTTTTGAAGTTGTACAACCGAAATATTCTCACACCCACACATTACATTCGATAATGTTCAAATTCATTGCATATTATAAAAATCATCGCTTGTCTCCACTATTGTGGATTGATGAGAGTACTTGTCGATAATTCTAAAAAATGCCTTTTAGTGAACATTATTTAGTTGGTTATTATGGGCATGTAATCCATAGCTTCAAATATGCTTTTCTTAAATAGAATAATTTTTTTGTCAAAAAGTCCTTTGGTCATGAAAGGTGAACTAAATGCCACCTGAATATTTTTTCTCATGTTGAATGAAAAAAATGAATCATTTTGTCATGACAAGTTAGAGGGATGCATGCGTAAAAGCCTTTTCCCCTACATGAAGTGTGACGATGAGAGTGCTTGGAGCGTGTTAACAATGAGTTTGAGACGAGAGCCCTTCACCCCCTTATGTTAAGTGTGACTCCTAACTATTGTCTACTTTATGAAGTGTGACTCCTAATCATGATAGTTGTTGCATTGTGTAACAATGAGTTTGAGACTTGCAAGGGGCCAAAGCCCTTCACCCCATACATAAAGTGTGAGCATAAAAATATTATGGAAGGAGTTGGGCATATGACATTCTAGCTATGCTCCTTCCATTGGGTAATGGATAGTTGGGCTTTTGTCACATGACCATTATGAAATAAAATTTGCATTTGAAAAACATAATATTTTCAAAAATGAAAATGGTGGGTCATGGAAGTGCTACCTAGTACCCATTATGCTTTGTAAGCAATTTGAAAGATGGGCATAGAAAGCCCAACTATTCATTATGCAATGGAAGTAGTTGGGTAGATGAGAGTTTCCCAATAAAGAGTCATAAGCAAGGCCCCTCCGAGTAAGAGTTGTAGGTGAGGGCCTCGCCCCAACTATATAATTTTCACTCCAATGCTATCTCCAATGGCAAATGCACATGCCCATTGGTCTCTCTCTCTCTCTCTCTCTCTCTCTCTCTCTCTCTCTCTCTCTCTCTCTCTCTCATGAGTTCTTCATTCAAAAAAGTCTCGCTGTGCTATTTGTTAGAACGACGACCAAGTGTCATAAAATCCAAAGTAAAGGCCCATAATTAGTGCTAACCCCCCCCCCCCTTCCTACTTGCACTAATGGAAGGAGTTGGGCATATGACATTCCGCCTAATAAAGAGTCATAAGCGAGGCTAGGAAGGAGCCGACTAGCAGATGATGCTCCGCTCGGCTCCTCCCATTAAGTAATAGATAGTTGGGCTATTCTCACACGACCTTTATGAGGCAAAATTTTGCATTTGAAAAACATAATCAATTTTTTCTAAAATGAAAATGACGGGTTGTAGGAGTGTTGTCCATTTTAATTTTAAGCACACTAAGGAATGGGTAGATAAAGCTTCAACTGTCCAATGAGTGTTTGCATTGTGTTAACAATGAGAATAAAACTTTTGGAGGAGGCTCTAGAGTCGGGATCTACAACAAGCATTTAGCTTAGAGCACGTTCCCATGCACCAAGTTCTCTATATCAACGAGTAGTGGTTTCATAGGGTGAGTAGAAGGGCTCTCTGAAGCCACTACTCTTGGGAAGACGGATTTGAAGTCTTCACTCACGGGATGGAGAATGTTGGAGAAAAAGGATTCGTGATTCATGTAATTCAGTGAGTAGTGGCAGTAGGGCTCTTTGAATCCACTACACACCGAAATAAGGAACTTAGCCTACATCGCAAATGCCAAAAAAAGTGGTTTTCGGATGTACACATCATTCCATGAAGTAACTTTATTAGAATATCCGGGATGTGCAAGCTTTTTAAAATGCATGTGTTCGATAAGCTTGTACTTTCCAAATTGGAGGCCCATCTTGGGGGTGCATCCCAGATGTAGGAGACTGCATGTGGCCAGAATATCGAGTCGAATGGAGGGAAAATAATCCGTGATTCCTGTCCATGGAAAAGTGCTCTGTAGGAGAAATCACGTGGCCAGGCTATCGAGTCGGATGGAGGGAAAATTAAGCATGATTCGTGTCCATAGAAAAGTGCTTTACAACCCAAGTTACGAGATGGCTAGAGAAAGAGGATAAAGTGTAGCTTCGATGTGGTTGTGTGAGTATGTATGGAGAGGTGGAGAAGAGGATAAAGTGGAGCTTCGATGTGGATGTGGTTGTGTAAGTATGTATGTAGAGGTGGAGAAGAGGATAAAGTGGAGCTTCGATGTGGTTGTGGAAGTATGTATGTAGAGTTGGAGAAGAGGATAAAGTGGAGCTTCGATGTGGATGTGGTTGTGTAAGTATGTACTTAGAGGCAGAGAAGAGGATAAAGTGGAGCTTCGATGTGGATGTGATTGTGTAAGTATGTATGCAGAGGCGGAGAAGACGATAAAGTGGAGCTTCAGGGATGTGGTTGTGTAAGTATGTATGCAAAGACGGAGAGGAGAAGAGGATAGGATAAAGTGAAGCTTCGATGTGGATGTGTAAGTATGTATGAAGAGGAGGGAAGTTATATGGGAGTGAAAGTGAGGTTGTTTAGGTTACATATGTAAAAGCGACAAATATGCAAGGCCAAGGGGAGGGGGGGATGGGCTGGAAAGGGGCATGCTGGATGGCAAGTGCATCAATCAGAGGCTGACGCCTGGGGCCCTGCTGCCTGGTGCAGTGAGTGAATTCTCTCGCTTAAGAGCGGCTCGCACCTGAACACGAAAAGAACACACCAACGTGACGACATCTCTGCGTAGGCAAAAGCAAGCGCTCACTCTCATCACTCTCATCATTCATCATCGCTGCTGCTGCTTCTCACAGAAAAAGCAAGCCAGCCAACGATCGATCGAGCGAGCGAGATCAAGAGAGAGCGAGCTCGATCCATCGAGAGACAGAGCGATCAGCGAGAGAGACAGAGGAAGGGTGGATGAGTAGATTGGTGTGAAGGAGGAGCAGATTTGAGGGTGGAGAGGAGAAGAAGACAGGAGGTGGAATGGGGGGGCGCCACACTGCCCCCTGGTGCCCTTGCACCCGAGCCTCCTCCACTCGCTCCCCTACTCGCTCCCCCCGTAATGGATCGTCTGCCTCCGCGCATGGATCCAAGATCTCGGGCGTGAGGGCGGAAGCTCCCAGGAAGATCAGTGGAGCCCCCGTGGAGTGGCCGCACGGGGGGGTGCTGAGTCGGGACTGGGTGTTGATGCTGGGGGAGGTGCTTGATACGGCATCGCGTCGGTTGCAGCCGCAGCAGCTGCCCACTGTGTTGCCTGTGCCTGTGGTGGATGCTATTGTCACTACCGCTGAGAGGCTGCTTAATGGTGAGCCAAATTGTTTGAAGATTGATCCGGAGAAATCTTGCACCAGCGTGGTGCTCGTGGGAGATGTCCATGGCCAGCTTCATGATGTGTTGCATTTGCTGGAAATCACTGGCTACCCGGGTTCGGATCAGATATACGTTTTCAATGGCGATTATGTGGATCGTGGTGCCTGGGGATTTGAAACTTACATTCTATTGCTGGCATGGAAGGTAAAAGTTGCACGATGTTATCATCTCATTTTACGAAAATATGGACTGTTTGCAACAACAGCAAGCTCGAAGCAGTTCTTAGCCTCTCCTCGTCGTATACACTATATTCTGATAGCTTAATATTTACTGTTGAATCTGTGTGATTGAAGCTTTAGTCCTGCATTTCTTTTTCCGTGTAGCACTCCACGTTGAAAAAGATATCCACAGCGTATAGCATTTTTGTAGCCTGAGCTTAGATTGTTATGTATTGTGCAATCTATGGAAGATAAACTATCAGACAATCAAGGTCGACATGAAGCGTTTAAATTCGTGGCTTCGAGTTTCCTTATCTTGGTCCTTTACATATCTAGACTTGTATGATGGTGCAGTATGCAAAATGCTTGTGAGTTCGCCAGATGAAGTGATTGTTCGACCTACTGCTACTTCTCGCATAACTTTAACATTCCAAGAAACGCTCAGCCTTTTTTCCAGGCTTAACTATATGCTGATATTAGCTTCCTCGACTGAACAAAGGTTTTTAGCACTCAGAAAAAGTGGTACTAGCTTTTCTTTTGGTCAGTTTAAACATCTCGGAGTGTTTTTATGTTCATAAGGTTAAAAGCTGTTTCCTGCAGCTCACCGACGGTGAGCTAATTTTCAGAGTGCAATATGTGGTTATTTTGCTGAGAGCCAGCGCCTCAACGCAAGAAGCATGGCAGTAAACGTGATATAGCGCAAATAACCTTTGCTATAAGAACGTTCGTGACAATGTTGCCATTGCGGTCTCACTTTGTTATTGCTTTCGGAGATTTCTTTCACCGATAAAACCCTCTCTATGTTCGTCTGTTGTTTTCGAGAAGGATATGAGTTTCCGGTTTATGAGGACATTCACGCGCCGGTTTTGTTTTGATTCATATCAGCCAAGACGCTTACATATGGCATTGAACTTGCAGGTGTTGTTGCCAAAACGAGTGTTTCTGCTCAGAGGCAATCACGAGACAAGGTTTTGCAATATTGCTTATGGTTTTGAAGAGGAGGTCATTGTCAAATACGGTGACGATGCAAGCTTTTTATACGAGAAAATTTTGGCAAGCTTTGAAGCCCTTCCATTGGCAGCTGTGGTAGCAAGTTCAGTGTATGTGGCTCACGGGGGACTATTTCGTCACTGTCAACAAGCCCCGGTCTTAACACCGGGTACCACTCCCAACAGTTCTAAGCGCTTTATGGATCCTGAGAGTAGATCCTTGAAATTGGGCACTCTGGAAGACCTGGCCAAAGCAACAAGGGGGGTCTTAGATCCATCTGGCGTTGGCCATAATGCAGTTCCAGGAGATGTTTTATGGTCGGATCCTTCTCCAAATCCTGGCCTTGAATTCAATGCGGCCCGTGGAATAGGGCTCTTATTTGGACCTGATTGCACGCAGGAGTTTCTGCAGAAGCATAGACTAAAGGTCTAGATCTACAAACAAAGGCTACTCTGGTACTCAAGTTTCTGATGTGTAACGATTGCTCTTCTTGCAGGTGTTTCTAGCTGACACTAAATTATGCCTTGATACACATTGTCAGTTTCCCTTAAGGATCTAGGATAGTGAGAATACAGCAGATGGTTTCTGAATGCCAAAGACGTGTTCATAACCAGGCCTTCCAGAACAACCACGTGGTGCTTTAGATGCCTTATACACACAGATTATTCCATGATTTCCTCTCTAGCATGTCATGGCGTTCTCATCTTCTAATTGCTTTCAATATAGATGGCCATACTACTGAAATTAATTTAAGATGTTAGGCTGGAAGAAGAAAATAAAGAACATGATTGTTGTTTTTGTTAACAGCTATGCACTTATCAAATCTGTGATTGCTGTTAAGGAGTTTTCTTTGCCGTAATCATCTTAGTTTAAGATTTCCCTCGTAATTTTATAGCTAAAGACCTTCATGAAGAACGTTGGAATGTTTGTATATATCTCGCGACCTTGAAACGTAGAAAATCTCATCTTATCTCTTTAAAGTATTTTACTGCTGAGTCTCATTTTTTGTGTTAACCAGAAAAGTTTCATTTCTCAAACCTAAAATATATTCTTGGACTATTATCTATTTCTGACATTCTCTAGATGCCCTGCCCCTTTCACCTCCAGATGGCCTGTAGTCAATAGGTGGAATCAGCTGAAAACTGTCTCTTTGATTCAAAGAATTTTAACTTTACTTTATATGCCTCATGTAATAACCTTTAGCATAGATAACTAAAGTGATCTCACTGATGTAGGTTTTTATACATACTGATGTGTGCAATTCAGCTCTGGGTATCAATCTAGTAATCTATGTCTGAAGGTATGCTTTCTGTTTTGAGAATGCAGCTGATTGTAAGATCACATGAAGGTCCTGATGCAAGAGAAAAGCGAACAGACATGAAGAGCATGGACAATGGATACACAATTGATCATGTAGTTGATGCTGGAAAGCTCATCACACTTTTCAGTGCTCCTGATTATCCTCAGTTCCAGGTTTTCCCAGCATTTATCTAACAAATATGGTTTAGAAGATTGCAATTTGTATCTGAAGGTTTTTACAAGCTTTTAAATTAATTTGCGTTCCAATCTAGCGATAAGTACGCTGTTTTTCATATTTTCACCTTTCGTTGTGTGCCCATCCCCAAATTCCCACATCTGCATCTTCCAAGCACTGAAAAAAGCACAGAAAGTACTCGTGCATGACAACGATCATGGGAACAATATGTCGAGGATCGATCTAGCAGTTTATGAAAGCAACTATCACACTCCGTACATATAGACAGTTTAATTTTTGGGTACCGCTGCATGGCAGTCTGGTCCTCTTTACTGGACGTGTGTCCGAACTCACTATCCACTTACTGACGTGTACTGTGTATTTAAAGCATCGTATAAAAAACTACTAAAAACGGTAGTACTGGTCAAGTGTTCAGATAAACTGGACTTATCTACTCTGACACTCTCCCTTAAGTCCTACTTTATCTTACATATAGATAGCTTTTCTCCAAAAGCTCAAATATATCAACAGTTAATGGCTTAGTAAATATGTCTTCTAGCTGGTCTTCTGTCCTGGAATGCACCAATTGTATTTCACTAGATAGCAGATGTGCTTTGTGCATGGAATACAAGATTTTTCGCTAGCTAGATGGCGCTCTAGCTGTCACACTTGATCGTAGTGGGCTTACTTTGTGGGATGCCAATATCTTCTAACATTCTTCTCAACCATATTGCTTCTTGTGTGGCTGAGCATAGCGCTTTGTATTCAGCTTTTGTTGTAGATAAGGCAATTGTCTCCTGTTTCTTACTAGACCAAGAAAATGCACCATTACCAAAGTGAAAGATATAACTTGTGGTGGATCTCCTGTCATCAACACACCTTGTCCAATTTGAATTAACATAGTCTTGTAATACTAGCAAATTAAATTGCCCATCATATATCACACCATAAGTAGCTGTGCTTCTCACATAGCGAAGAATTCTCTTCGTGGCTTTCCAATGCGTCTCTGTAGGCATAGCCAGTTCAGTCCCCGTTACGGGACATGTGTCCCAACTCACTATCCACTTATTGATGCGTACTGTGTGTAAATAAGGCAACGTATAAAAAATGCTAAAAATGGCAGTATTCGTCAAGTGTTCAGATAAACTGGACTTATCTACTCGGTGTTGAATGATGTCGCCGAGCAAAGAGATCCCATTGTGTACGCATTAAACACATAAAAGTGTAGGAAAAATGCTAGTTGGATGAGCTAACAATAATGATTGCATTTCATGGCCAACACAAATAATAATAGGAATGTTTCACATAAAGAAACACCAAACCATTTCTGTAGTCCAAGAATGCCATGAGAATGTAGTAAGATACTTCTCACTCTCAAATATATTCCTAGGTTTCTAAATGGCCGAGAATGCCATATAGGAGTTGCATTACATTAGGACTTAAAAGGGTGCACCAAGAGTCCTAGTCAAACATATAATTGAGCAAGCTACAAGGATAGAGGATGATGTGCGCATGAAAAAGAATGCCATATCATCTATAATGTCAATTGTGCTAGATAATAACAATGATAGTTGATGCACAAGTTGGAAATAGTGTAATATGCAATAATGGGCATAAGAACAGTCATGTAAGATAAGCAGAGGAGCATCGAATATAGAAAGAAGAAAAGAAAGCCTCATTAATGAATTTTCCATGCCAAAAGGCATATAAGATGAAAAAGTACATGTCAAGTATGTGGTATCAATGGGAGCGCATAGACTGTCTCCGTGTAACAGTAAGAAAAGTACATGCAAATATAATTACTAAATAATCCAAAATGGATGGGACTGAATGAGACATTAAATGGAAATACATGTGCTGATATAAATGATAATCAAATGATATAATGTCATCATCACGTCCTGCTAGGAATGAGAAAGGACATAATACGAGCTGCTGTAGCAGGTAGAGCTAGCAGGTAGAGCTAGGGTGTATAGATCCTAACACCACAGTAGGGCAAACACTAACTGATCCACCCAACCTTGCCTACTCCCTGATATAGAGTAAGCCCCTCCTAGCCCAGTGTGAGGACTGGTAGCATGCTACTGCCAGGTGTCGGCCACGTGGCACTGACGTGGCCGACTGCACGTCGGGACCCAACTGGGGGCCCCATCCTGCTGACAGGGTCCCTAGGCTGTGTTAGGCCCGCCATGGCTATGGACCGTGCTGGGGCACACTACTCACACTGTCTTGCCCTGTTGGTCATGTACGCTGGACACGACCCTGACTGTGGTATCTGACCTATCTGTGTTCTCTAGGGTTCGGCACTGGTTACGGGCTCGTAACACTCCCTCCCCCCCCCCTCTTAAGAACCGTCTTGGTCCTCTAAGACAAAGTCTGGAAAAATCTTGCGAAGGACGCTGCCTCTTTCCCAAGTGGTATTCTCAACAGGCTGATCATTCCACTTAACCAGATATTCTCGGTATAGAGTATGACGAGTCTGCGTCTCTCTACTATCAAGACTCTCCTCTGGTTCATGTGGAGGTTGTTGAGGATCCAATGAGAGAACTAGAACACTGTCCCCTGCCAGATTGTCTGATCTGGTTAAGGCTTTTCGTAACTGACTTACATGAAAGACTGGAAAAACCTTACTGCTCTGTGGGAGTTCTAGTTCATAGGTGACCTCGCCTAGTCTCTTACTGATGGTAAAGGGACCACAATACCTTGGAGACAACTTAGCACACACTTCTGATTTGAGGGTTTTATGGAGATGATGGAATACTGCCCTCCAAAAATTTCCAGTAAACTTACTGTCCCAGTCGCTGACTATGCCGGAAGGTAGACCGTACAATTTAAATAGCCCGTCTACAAACAACCTCGCTAACTCTGGAGCTCTAACGGTTGTTTTGGTCGGAATAAAATGAGCCATTTTGGTCAGACGGTCAACTGTGACCCATATAGCGTCATTACCCTTTTGGGTTCTCCCATTTACTAGTTGGTATTTCTAAGGGATGCAACAACCCTCCTGCCTTTAAGCGCTCTGCTTTATTTACTTGACATTTCTGGCAACTGGTTACATACTGGTGGACGTCCTTTTTCATACTGGGCCAGAAAAATTGCCTACGAAGAAGCTCATAGGTCTTCTGTATGCCTGGGTGTCCCGCACTAGGATTGTCATGACATTCATATAGGACCTGCTGCCTATAATCCTCTGAATTGGGAACACATACTCTATCTCTATAGAGCAAGTACTCATCCTGAATGGAATACTGTTTCCATTTGAATCCTTGAGTCAACTGACCCACAACCACTGGGGTTTGCTTGGGTAATACAGGCTCAGAATCCTCAACGTCATCTGACGACGTATACTCGGACTCATCATCATCCTCAACGGAAGCTGCCGTATTCTTGGATGAACTGGCACCAGCCCCGGGAACTGGTTCTGGAGTCTGTAACTGTCTGCTCTCGACTGAGTTCCAGATAGTAGAGAAGAATGCATCATGCTGGCATTTCCCTCTCAAGGACTCAAGTAACTCATTACGAATCTGAGTAAAACTCAGCTCGTTTATCATAGGCATTCTGCTAAGGGCATCTGCTACTGTATTGAATTTTCCACGCCTATATCTGATAGACATGTCAAACTCTTGCATCAACTCTGCCCAACGAGCTTTCCAACCTCTAAGCTCAGGTTGATTGCAAAGGTATCTGAGACTCTCATGGTCTGTCAGGACCTCAAAGTTGGCACCATACAAATAATGCCTCCAAGTCTTAAGGGCATGGACTATAGAAAAGAGTTCCTTTTCATAGGCACTATACCTAGTCTGAGCTGGCTCGAGTTTTTTACTCTCGAACGCAATTGGTCGTCCACCCTGAGTTAGCACAGCACCTACTGCAAAGTTGCTAGCATCTGTTTCGACCACAAATGGCTGATTGGGGTCGACGACTTTTAAAACTGGTGCTGTAGCTAAGGCTGTTTTGAGAGCATCAAAGCTCTCCTGCTGCGCGGACTCCCAAATGAACTCCTTTCCCTTCCCCTTAAGGAGATTTGTCAAAGGGACCGCTATCTGAGCATATTCCTTGACAAATCGTCTGTAATATCCTGCCAGACCAAGAAAGATTTGAAGTTCCAAAATATTCTGAGATCTCAGCCAACTGAGTATGGCTTTAACCTTATTTGGGTCCATCTTAATCCCATCTGAAGAGATAATGTGACCCAAATATGCTACTTCTTCAACGAAGAATTCACACTTGGATTGTTTAGCATAGAGCTTATGCTTTCTGAGCAGTCGAAACACCTTTCTGAGGTGTTTTAGATGCTCCTTCCTCGTTTTGCTGTAAACGAGGATGTCATCTAGAAATACGACTACAAACTTACCCAAGTATGGTCTGAGGACACTGTTCATCAAGGTCATAAAGGTAGCTGGAGCATTTGTGAGCCCAAATGGCATCACCTTAAACTCACAATGACCGTGACGAGTCCTAAAAGCTGTTTTCGAGACATCTTCCGATTTTATACGGACTTGATGATATCCCGATCTGAGGTCTATTTTACTGAAAAACTTAGCCCCGTCGAGTTGATCAAACAACTCGTCTGCCCGAGGCATAGGGTATTTATTCTTAATTGTGACTTTATTGAGGGCTCTGTAATCTACGCAAAGACGCATAGACCCCTCTTTCTTTTTCACCAATAGGACTGGTGAGGCCCATGGTGAACTACTGGTCTGAATTTGGCCTTTCCCAAGATAGTCTGTTAACTGCCTAGTTATTTCTTCATCCTCTGTTCGGCTGACCCGATACGAAGGTTTAGAAACAGGTGCTGTACCTGGTACTAGGTTTATTACATGATCTACCTCTCTGCTAGGTGGTAAACCATGTGGTAAATCTTGAGGAAAAACATCTTTAAATTTAGACAATAAAGTTTCTAATTTACTGATTTTTTGCTGAATAGAACTGGAAATAGAAACTTCAGGAATAAACTGAAAGTCACATATGAATACCTGATGGTCTTCGTCTCCGATTAGTTGACAGAGCTCTGAACTACAGACCATAGGGCTGTTGGGAGCATCATGCTCCCCATGCAACTGGATCTCTCGGCCTTTATGCTGAAAGCTGAGGGTGTTCTCCTGATAGTTTATGTGGAGGGAAGGTCCTAAACTGTAGAGCCAATCTCTCCCGAGAACAATGTCTGTTCGATCCAGGTGCATTATCTGAAAGTTTATTTCATCTTGGTACCCCTGAATACCAAGATTTAACTTACTTACCATAGTTTCCCATATTTTTTTATCTTCACCCTTAGCTAATGAAACTATGTACCTATGCTGACTAGGTACTTCTGGTAGTTTAAGCTTTTTAACCAGGGTGTAGGTGATGAAATTATGGGTTGCCCCATCATCAACCATGACTCTTACTGACTGGTTACCAACTTTCCCATGCATACGTACTAGGTCATGCGGCCCAAAGCTGAAGGGTCTCGCTAGCATTGCAGAGGTCAGCTGGCAACAGTGTTCATGATCTTCATGATACACTTTGATCTCGGAAGCTGCCGAGTCACTGGGGAAACATACAGTATGAACAAGATGAACTTGTTTTTTATCTTTCTTATCTTTTTTAGTGAAAGGCCCCTTGGGACACTGTCTGACTGTGTGTCCCTTGCCCATACACACAAAGCACAAACGTTCTTGTTTGGCTTTCTCAAAATCATCTGGTTTTAAGGGCTGTATGAGTGAAGGGCGTTTCTGAGGAGCTTCACCTTTAAATTTATCTTCTTTCTTTCTTTTTAAAAATTTCTATTTAAATTGAAAGTCTTTCTGAGAAGGCTGCTCAGAAAGTGGCTGTTGTCTCGCCCTCTTCCTACCCACTGAATCATCATAGATTTGAGCATATCTGAGAGCTTGCTCAAGGGTAGCAGGCGAGTTTCTCTGGACCTCTACTTTATATTCATCTTTGAGGCCACGGACAAATCCCCTGTTTTTCTGATAGTCATCCATATTTTTAATCTTTAAAATTGCTTCTCGATACTGCGAGATATATTGGATGAGGGACTTGTCCATTACTGTTCTTTCCCAGGCTTCCCAGGCTCTATCAAGTTCATTCTCTGGTAGAAATTCTCTTAGGAAAGCTTCTTCAAAAGCTTTCCATGACCGGGGAGTCTGCCCAGTCTCCTGGAGATTTAACCACCACTTATAGGCCATAGGCCCTAAGGAAAGACTGGCCTCAATAGCTTGCAAATGGTCAGGGGTCTGTTTAAGAGCATGAATGTTCTTCCATTTGCTGAGGAAGGTTTGTAGAATATCTACATTTCTATCCTTCTCTTCCCCATTAAAAGTAGGAGGTTTTAAGTCTTTAAAAAGACTGGGGTGAGACCGTAAAGTCTCACCCAAAACTGATGGAAGTGGAGAAGGGGATAACTGAGAAGTGGAGGGAAGGCTTCCTTTCGCGGAACTCAAAATCAAGTTTTTGAGTTCAGCGAACGAGTCATCCACACTGGACTTGAAATTGGCTAATGCCAACTTCAGTTCATCCACTTCTGTTACCAATTGGAGGAACTGCTCCTTGGTAACCAGTTCGTCGAGTTCTTCGGCGAACTGTTCCTGTTCTTCTACTTCCATGGGTTCCTTCCCTTTTCTGTAAGCCAAGGCTTCTGTTTCAAGTTCGTCGAAGCCTCTCTGCAGGGGTTGATCAGGTCCCTGAGGAGTGGTCATCTTCGGAACTGAAAGAGAGCTACCTTAACTTCTGAAGGACAAAAAGTCTAAAAGACTAATTTACAACTGTACAAGGGAAAGGAAAGATGACTTAGCTGTTTCTGAGGACTGTACTTCCAAAGAAAGAATGAAGAGGAACCCTCTCAGCTCTTTTATCCAAGATTTCAGACCTGCTGTCCCGGAAAATGCCAGTTTGAAGCTTCAAAATGGTACCAAATTTCCCGGTTCTTGAGTTGAGTAGCTAACTGATCTGATTTCAGGTGTGGGGCTCCAACAAACCGAGTAAAAACCGGAAATTTACAAAAGGAAATCCGGAACTTTTGCCCTCGCTGGTTGGACAGCAACCTATCCGGCCCGATTTGTCCAATTTACAGCTCTAAATCACCTCAAATCTCCGATTTACTCTCAGCCTGTAGGTCGCTGGTCTGTAGCAAGCAAGTCTGAAACTCAGACTCCTGAAAAACTTCTGAAAAACAGGGTTAAATTCTGAGATTTCTACCCTACTGTCCAGCGCTGGCCCTGCTACAATATTTCAGATTAGAACTCCTTCTAATCTACTCAGAACTTCATACGAAACTCAGATTTGAGGGCTGATTATACAGCGATGGACCTGCTCTTCCCTTCCTCATGAATTTCCGCTCAGATCATAGTGATCTATACTCAAAAATCAGAGAGGGAAACTGATTTTTCAGCGCTGAAGCTATTCTAAAAGATATGCTTCCAAACTACTGAGAAATCCAGCAAATTGGAGGATTAGAAAGCTGATCCTACAACGATTTTCCTCCTCTATTCTTTTCTGAGAATCTCCTAGATCTTTCCTATCTTCTGATAGCTTTCTCTACTGCTGCTCTTGAACTCCCTAGGATGGAGATGGCTCTGATACCAGTGTAATAGATCCTAACACCACAGTAGGGCAAACACTAACTGATCCACCCAACCTTGCCTACTCCCTGATATAGAGTAAGCCCCTCCTAGCCCAGTGTGAGGACTGGTAGCATGCTACTGCCAGGTGTTGGCCACGTGGCACTGACGTGGCCGACTGCACGTCGGGACCCAACTGGGGACCCCATCCTGCTGACATGGTCCCTAGGCTGTGTTAGGCCTGCCATGGCTATGGACCGTGCTGGGGCACACTACTCACACTGTCTTGCCCTGTTGGTCATGTACGCTGGACACAACCCTGACTGTGGTATCTGACCTATCTGTGTTCTCTAGGGTTCGGCACTGGTTACGAGCTCGTAACAGTGCTGCTGGCGTCGTTTGGAAGATTGTCTATGAGATGAGTGTCTCCTCATGGTAGGACAAATAGCTCTCATGGTTTGACTTGTAGCTTTACTAGAAACATGAAATTGGGTAGTACAGTCACTGGTCTCGTCAAGAAGTGTCATTGTCATTCCCCGTTGTCATATGAGGCTAGATCAATCCATGATCTCTTGCAAGAGAAGGCTGTAATTTGGAGTTATATGTCAAAATGACTTGGCTGAATTGGTTGAAAGAGATCTTGTGGTAGTAGAAACATCTCCCTAACCATGAGTGCAATAAAACGCGGATCTTGATATGCTATCATGGACCTCAACGTGACAGGTGCATCGTGGAAGAGACAGTGATACCTCTCTCTGATCTCATAGTGAAAGTGAAAGTGTCTAGTCTCAGTCTCAAGTTGATGTCATGAGACTCATCTCCATGTGATAATCTTGAGTCCAGATAGCGTAGTAGAACTTGGAACCTATCGTATCCAACTCCAAAAAATGAGCTCGATCATAGATTGGTTTGATTCCTAACTAGTTATGTGATGCTCGACCAAGAGATAGGAAACATCTGACGTAGTCGTGGGTGCCATGATATAAATGTCAAGTGTGTCAAGCAAACGAGAGGCCTAGGAAGTTGGTGAAAATCAATGATTCCGACTATGAAAGTGGTGAGATGAGGTGAGTGCTGCTTGTATGTATCGTTGCTCGTCCGTGGGGAACAATCTGACTCATTGTATATATGTGATAAGCTAGAATATGGCATCAAGTTGTAGGGGTGGGTTTGCAAACTTGGGCAAAATGATCTAATGGGATTGAGGGCTTAGCTCGTATCATATGTGATAGCTTAGGGATCTGCAAGCGTGAGATATTGGCCCAAACATCTGAAGTGAGACTTGTCTACCATACCTCTGCTGCCAAACCCCAATACGTAGATGGTGTGGATGGGACCTCGGGACGCTCCCATGCCTAGGGCCCCCAATTCCCTAATGGCAAGGGATGCCAAATGCACTATCCAAGATAATGAACCTATCCATCCCAATAAATCACTTGCCTACCTGATATCTTGTGGAAGGCTTGACATCTTTCTTCCACACGCATGAATGTAAGGTCATCATCCGTGACAATTCGCTTATCTTTTAACTTGGCTCTTTTTTGTAAAGCATTTCTATGTCAGATAAATGACGTAAAAACGAATAATCAAAGTGGTATTATCGTGTTTTGTGCGCCATGCCTTATCCACGTATTCACTATTATGGTTTAGAGTAGTTTCAGAAAAAGTTTTGCCTCATCGATAGATATTGAGACCTTTAGTCTCTCGAGGACTTTCCTTCGAAAGACTGGCTGAAAGACAGGGGCAATAGGCTTACTTCCATTTCAAGCACGGTTGCCCAAGACATGGCTTCCTCTTTCTACTTCTCGATTCTGTCTTCCAATTTTTTGAATATGTTGGATGACTCCGGCGTAGAAAGGATAGGTTGGGCTCTAAGCTCTACATGTCAGAACATATCAAATGTTGCCATATAAACCGCAAAGACCATGAATTCTAGCTATGCGTAGTAGTAATGATTGTCAAATAGACCTGGTGGGACCAACACCTATTCAATGAACCGAGAATGGCCTGTAATTGCAATATCAAATGATGCCAACTTCACACCCCTATTTGTAAAAACATAAGATTTCTAAATCAAATGAGCAATTTACTTGCATGAGTAAAAAATCTAAATTGTGCCACATGAAGAATTGTGAGGTCATAATATGTGCAATAGCCTTGGAAGAAGATGATATTGTTATTGAAATAGCAAATGTGAAAAAATCAGATTCAAACCAACCTTAATGGATCTCTAAGATCTTGACCAAATTTGGATGCACATCTAGATTTAGCTACAGGATAGAAATCATCAATTTTAGCATGTTAGAATTGCATAAATGACTAAGATCTGATCATAAGCATAAAATTACAGTAAGGCTCTGTCCTTGTTCGTACAGCAACAACAACCTACTATCCTTCACACGTGTGGAAGCAAGATCAATCACAAAATTGACATTCTACACACTAAAAATCAAGATAGCTTGAGAAATATGAAAGAGACGAACATAGAAACACAAGAGATGAATTCTCCACAAAGAAATAATTTTTGATGATTATTTTTCCATGCAGGTATAGCTATTTATAGCTTCCAAAATGTCATTTGGCCACTTTCCCTAAACTTGACCTAAATTGGAAACTTCTAGATACTTCATTAAAAAACCTAGAAATTCTAGTCTAGATGCAATGTATCAAATTTAGCCAATTAGATTGGGTTCAAATCCGACCTCATCCACTTATCTACTTGCCAAAAATAGTACAAACACTATTTAGGCTTTTATTGACAAATATGAACCTACCTCTAAGTTGAGATTTCATTTTGGCCTCAAAATTGCCAAATAAACAATCAAACTAGTTGACAATTTTTCACAATAAATGTGGAATTATCATTGGAAATAATAGAGCAAGTTAATAGAGCTGCCATAGAGATACCTTTGTGATAATGGTGGTGGACAAACAAATGGTTTGGGAAGTTTTTAAAGCAAAGTTGAAGAGTGCATAGTGACTAGGGAACGAGAACAAGCACGGGAAAGGGGATGAAAACGTCCCTAGAAAAATGAAAACAGGAACGGGAACGCCACATCAACATAATAATTTTGAAATTTATAGAATTTTGTATATTGAAATTACACATGATATAAACAATCCTCTCTCATCTATCTTGTTTTTTAGGTCTTAGCAGAAACTATGACCAGGGAACACGTTCCCAAACCTTCCTCTTTCATTTATCTTGTTTTTTAGTCTTTGCAGAAACCGTGACTAGGGAACGTGTTCCCAGTCACGTTCCCACTCCTTGGGAACGCGTTTCCTGGTCACGTTCCCAAGCTCACTTTCCCGAGCACCTTCCCAACAAGAGTACGCTAGGAACGCATGGCACGTCTAAAAGCCACGTTCCCATGTTCCCTGGTCACTATGGAAGAGTGCCTTAGACAATAATAGAGCAAGTATTAATTGAAATATCATAGAGCTTGGAGTCTTCGTGCTGGGATAATTATGCAGATAGCAGGTTGTAGAGATTGCTTCAGCCCAAAAAACCTTGGGTAGTTGAGCGTTGATAGTCATGGATCGTGCAGCTTCCAATAGTGTACGGTTCTTTCGCTCAGCTATGCCATTCTATTGTGGAGTGTAGCTGGCGGTGAACTAATGGTGCACGCCACATGATGATAAGTAGTGGAAGATTCAGCTTGGCCATTCCCTCTGCGATAATAGGGAGTACTAAATCTGTGTATAACAAAAAAATCTTCCAATAAACACTTTATTGTTTGATTAACAAAGTGTGTACCCCGATCACTGACAATTTCGATCGGACATCCAAATCTGATTATAATGTTTTCATATAGAAACATGGTCGTAGATTTCGCATCAGCCACTTTGACAGCTTTGGTTTCAACCCACTTGGTCATATAATCAGTTGCAACGATAATGTATCAGGCCTAAGATCCTTGCGCAACGGGATGAATAGGACCAACATAATCTAGTCCCCATTTTTCAAACAGTGCTTGCGATAAAACTGGATGTAAGGGTTCATAATTCTGTCGAGTAGGACGTTGTGCTCGCTGGCAGACATCACATGTCTGAAAAAAATTTCCAGTGTCCTTATGAAGCGTAGGCCACCAACAACCAGATTGCAAAAGTTTGCGAACAGTAATATCTGTAGAGAAGTGTCCTCCACCCATGCCATCATGTGAAAACATGATTAAATCTGGTACTTCATGCGGTAAAACACATCTTCGTAAAATATTATTTGATCCACGATGACACAATTGTCCTGCAATTAATTGATAAGGTTGAGCCTTATGAATCAATTGTCTTTTCTGTACTTTTGTCAAAGAGTCATTCGGTTGTCCTAGCATCAGGTACTCAACAATATCTGCCGCCCACTCAGGTACTGCTTCAACATAGAACAACGCAGCATCTGGTAGTTCATCATCCACTTCAGTATTAACTGGTGCAGATTCAATTCGCGAAACGTGATCGGCTAGATAATGTTGCTTCCCCTTTCTGACCACAATTCGAAAGATCTGACTTGTCTCAACATCATAAATGCGATAAGCCTTGTGTGACATTGAATAGCCGATAAAGATGTTACTGAGTCTAGTTTCTTCCTCAGATTAGATGGTATTTGAGCATAGCAAAGGCATCCAAATACACGTAAGTGTTTCAGACTTGGTTTGTAGTCGTAGGAGGAGTTTGATATTGAATGAGTGGCCCTGCAGAAAACTCATATGTCACGAAATGATGGTTGCAGATAAAACATTTGTGTGTCCTGGACTGCATTATACGTGAGATCGTGAGCTGGGATGTCATAGCATTTGGTCCCTGTTATGCTTGAGGGAGTTGATTGGTGTAAGACTTGACTTTGTGGGTAGACTCCATAAGGTTGAAGATTACGTGAGTCCTTTCTTATATTGGTTACAATCCCAAATATAACATTGATACATGCATTGCATCTGAATCATAGATAAATCATGGAGGCTATGATGACACATGTATAAAAAATAAGCAGTAGATACTCATACCGGTATTGGTGCTTGTGCATCATGGCAAAGTAATGTTTTATCGTGTCGTTGTATACAAATAAACACCATGTCAACAATGTCACATAAAGGTATTATTATATAGGTCATGGCAGAAGAGGGCCATACTTACTCAACTGCAAAGAAATATATACGATGCCGAGCACAAATACCATAAATGCAAAATAAGCTCTCATTCATACATACTATTTTCTTAGATACTTGAGCTTTTCTCTGAAATATCCATGTCTATCTCTCAGATAGAGATGATTGACTGAAGTGACCATCAACTATTCCAAGCAAGCAACTGATCTTTACGTGCTTGTTTCTTATCTATCTTGTACAAAATTTTGCTAAAGCAGTTCCCCGACACTAGACATAATGATGGTTTGAAACTGGAAACTACATTATCTCGCTCTATAGATGTCCATACCTAAGGGAGCGGACCCTGGACGTGGACGCGCGTTCGGACGCTCGTCCGCGTCCGGACGCGGACGCGCGTTCGGACGCTCGTCCGCGTCCGGACACGGACGCCTCAGGGGTGCGTCCGCATCCGGATACATCCCCCATTTCGAAATTTTTTTTGTTCAAAAAAAAAAAATACAGGCACTTGCTCTCGCTGTCCCACATGCCCAAAGCGAAATAAAAACAATTTATGGCCCCCCCTCCCCGGAATTAATTATCAGAGGGTGTCTAGCACCCACTTGTCCCCTCCTGTTAAAAAATAGGAAAACGGTACACGGGAGTACTGGGTGGGGCACGTGGACCATCCCCTGCAAGGTCGGCCGTCTCGTCTGAATCATATGTGGGCTCATCATGAGAGGAGGGCAATGGAACGTCAACAGGAAGGGGGGTGGTCTCATCGGTATCAGCATCATCCTTGGGATCACCCCGTAGAGCACGCCGAACAGCATCGTCTGGATCAACCTCTGGCTCTGCCTCATGATTGGCCGCTGCAACCAGGCAGTCATCGGGATTGACCTGCAGAAGTCAATCATTCGTGAGAATAGCTGAAGCAACCGTGAGGGCATTAAACTGAATGTCTTAAACTAATACGAAAGCAAACGATAGAGCATAGACATATACCTGCAAGAGTAGGGAGCCTACAGTGTGCACAAAAACGCAAAAGAGATGAAGCCTTGAAAACTAGAAAAATTAAAAGGGCCAAGAACTTGATTTATGATGATCCAAATGATACTTTGAGAAGTTCATTAGAAGCTCCCTAATATATAAAGAACAATGATATACCGATTGTATAACAAAAAGAGATGAATTTGAAGATAAAGATGTTGAGAAACTAGAAAAGCGACTTTTTTGCACAGTACTTTTAGAGACCTAGTTTCAAGAAATTTGTACATGATTCTTAGTGATTAGTTGAGATGCATCCACCAATGCAAAATTAGACAACTGTGGAGAAAATTGGAGCCAAGATTTGTAGTGTTTTCTCGGTAACCTCATAAACTAAAGTCTTGGTTCTAGCACTCTATACAATTGAGCATTTGAAGACTATAGGAAGTGGATCTCAATTCTTTCTTTGCACAAGGTGCTATGCTACCAAGTTATGGCCAACGTTAAACAACTAAAAGGGATTGCAATTGCATTGGAAAGAAATGTAAATGTAGGGACTACAAATTGGAAACTAGGATTTGGTAAGTTGGAAATGAAGTCTAACTCTACTCCTCAATCAATCACCCAATCATAGTGAGGCCCCATAGGTCTATTTGTACTATCTATAATCTAATGAGACTGCATGAATTAGGGTTAGTGTTGAACCAATGTACCCGGGCCTATTAAGCCCTATATGACCAATAATATAAATAATGAATATGCGATGAATGAAGGGCCCAAGGAATTTTGTAGTGTTTTCAAGATTGCTTGTACATTTTTCAAAATACATCATACAGGAAACCACATGTATTCCAAATTTATTTGTACCGTATGTTATTGTATGTTTTGGGTCTATATATATTGTTTTCATGTGCAACAGGCAAGAAGTAGACGCCATGAGAACAAAGGAGCATACATCGTCTTGGAGCCTCCAAGCTTTTCGAAGCCACATTATCATACTTTTGAGGCCATTATTCCTCGACCTCAGGTAGTGCCATCCTCTAGTATTCATGATTTTTGTGTTGGAAATGGTACCTTCTTATTGTATTGGAAGCGCTGGTAGACAAAACATGATTTGTTTCTTTCTCTCTAAACTATGAAGTTCTTGGTGCTTAAATTATGTACATCAAAGCTACTTGATGGTAGAATTCTTTTTTATGATGCTTGCTAGAGATGTTGATCCTCCTTAAGTTGAGAAGGATTTTCTCTCTAGTCTCCTTGCTTTACATTGTAGTCTGATAGTGATGATTGACTTACATGCTTATGTTTCTAGTTTCCAAGTGCTAGGTTTGTGTACATGATTATATATATAACAACAGCTCTTGTTTGTTAGATCTAATGTAAGCAAGGCAATGATATGACTAGTAAAGCTGCAATTTGAATCTCAATCAACCTTCTTATTTAAGTATTTGGTTTTTGAACTACAACCTTGTCATTATTTGCAATTGTGAAAGCTTTTCATCATGATTAGATTTGGCTATTTATTTGTTCTGGGTAGTGCTCTCACTATAGTGGAGTATGGATTCATACATTTTGCTTTTGTTAAATCTACTTCTCTTAGGCCAAGAACATGATGCTAGTTGTACGGCCATATTCAGCTAAGGACATGGAATAGTCCTAATATGGTAGACCGGCCCTCCAGTGTGCGAGATTATTGGTCACGCCTAGATTTTATTCCACGTCGAGGCTTGTTTGTGACTAATGACCTTGAGAGGACCCAGACACTCTAATTGAGACATATGGAGTAGTGCATGTATGTGTGACGGATATAGGCAGGAGGGAGGCATGAAGAGCTGTGACCTATTTATAGTTGACCTGCATGGGGATTGCATGGGTTCATGCACAGGACTTTACTCTTTATATATTGAGGTAGGGATTATCCCGTCGACGACTTGGTCTAGGTTACCAGTTGAGCTCTTCTCCTCTTGCTATCACATGGCATGGCTTGGGGACTAGATCCAGGATTGATCTAGGTTTGGTTTGGCGGTTTGGCTCCATAGTCTCTTTTATTGTGTTCTCCTAAACTTTTCACTAGTGGTCTTTACACTACTAGTTGTTGCCAAAGCAATAACATAGAACAAAGAATAACAAACTTCGTAGGAAATAGAATGAGATCTACAAATGATATTTTTGTTATGATACAATCAATATTGAGAACAATGTCTTTTGCGTAGCAGTACATTTCTAGTAATTTTAGATCGGATATTCGTGCCCATCCTTGATGATCTCCTTCAAGTATGGTGTGTTCTCTATTTACGGAATATTCCATATGTCAATGTGTGATCTCCATATGTCAATGCATAATCAAGGCCATTTCTCCATGGTCACACCTTCACACAATTTAGGCGCAGTTGTATTGGCTTCTAGATATTTGTTGCTCTTCTTGGCTACGTGATCAAAGGTGTTGGAGGCATATCCGGCTTGCCACGTAGGGAATGAATCCTACCATCGTGCTGGAACTCATACACATGAATATCACAAGCCATGTAAGTTTTTCTAGCCACATGCCAACAAATTCCAAGCACTACATCGAAACGAGCCAAACAGGTAATCTCTTAATGTCGACTGTACACTGGTATCGAGATGGCTGTGTGACACCCTTAACCATTTAATCAAAGCGGAGTTAATAACGTTATGTGAGGACCCAATGTCAAATAGAATCAAGACATCTCTACCACACAACTGCCCATGCATAACAAATATAGAAGTACAAGGAAATTGATACTTGTATTGCGCCACTCTCGATAACTGTGGCAAAGGAACCAAATCCATTTTTTGAATCGATGACACATTCATCAATCATGGAGCCCCTTGAGGTTCCTCTTGCTCAAGTTCGTCAATCTTCAGCCTCCTCAACTTGCAAGCTATAAGTGGTTTGCGAAGGAATACGTGGACATTTCTTCCATCTATGCCGTCCGAAACAGCCAAAGCAAAGATTTTCCTTCTTTGTCCACTCCAAATCCTATGGCGATAGCGTCAAAAAACAGTGGCTCCTTTGGGCATTGGACGTCCCATACCGCCCTTTGCCTTTCAAGGCACACCCGCACATTTACTCTTTTTGGCACTTTGACCCTTCCATCTTTTGAAGTTTCTTTCTCCCCAAGGCTGAAACCCTCCTGTAGTAGGCGTTTCAGGCTCCTTGGCCTTTTTCCCGTCTTCATAATATAAGGCCATCTGTAATATCCTGTGGAGGCTTGGAGCAAGCTCCTTCCTAACGAACGGCCAAAATGGAACACCCGTAGAAGCATTGGAACCTCTTATGGTATTCGCATCAAGGCTTCCCTATACTTGTCCGCATGCTGACGCATTTCCTTGCTTGAGACTAGTCCAAGACTACATAGCCTGGTTCTTCTTGTCAAGAAGCACCCAGTTCTGTGTAAACATATGTTTCAAAGCTTCCCAAGTGACAGACACCAAGTTATCCTTTTTGACTTTCCTCCACCATCGTTGTGCAGTTTCTTGTAATCAGTAGGTAGCCTTAGCAATCTTTTCATCATCGTCATTGATGCCGCACATCTGAAAAGCCTTTTCCCACTTTTGAATCCAATTTTCAGCGGCATTAGTATTATGCATTGGGTTGCCCCTGTATACTTTGGTGGCTTCAAATCCTGATGGTTGGCAGCTTCCTTGATTTCAGAAGAATTTCAGCTCCCCTTTCACTTGACATGGGCCCAATTGCTATGTTTCTCGTTCCACTTGCTCTTTCGGGTTCCTGTGGGATCGATTTTGTAGATAGGCAGCTGTAGTAACAGCTTCTGCCCAAAAATTCTTTGGAAGAGAGGCATGGGCCAACATGCTTTTGGCACTTTTGATGAGTGTCCGATTCTTCCTCTCAGCTACACCATTTGACTGAGGTGAGTAGTTGGTTGTATACTGTTGATGTATTCCGTTGGCCTTGCAGAACTCCTTGAATTCTGTGGAGATAAATTCTCCCCCTCCATCAGTACGTAGAGCTTTGATCTTCCTCTGGGTCTGATTTTCAGCAGATGCCTTGTACCGCTTGAAGAACTTGGGTGCTTCTGATTTGTTCTTCAGAAAATAAGTAGCAGTCCTTCGAGAGAAGTCATCGATGAAGGTTAGGAAATAAAGAGCTCCTCCTGTCAAAGCAGTCTGCATTGGCCACAAATGTCGCTATGTACAAGATCAAGCAAACCTTTAGAAGTATGAACTGAATCAGAAATTAAAGGACTTCTAGCATGCTTGCTAATAATACAACTTTCACATGGAGAAGTTGGTTTGCTAACAGAAGGAAGATCTTGCACTAGATTATGAGTCGACATTTGCTGAATACTATTAAAGTCAAGGTGGCCTAATCCGAAATGCCAAAGTATATCAGTTGATTCAGAAGTGGATGTATGAAGAGCTTGACTATTAGAAGAATAGCAATGGCTAAGTTTGTAAACGTATCCACTTCTTCTCCCGAAAGCTAGAACTTTTCGAGACTTGTCAAGAATTGTGCAGTCGTCTGTATCGAATTCGACCCTCCGACCTGAGTCTGTGATTCTGTTAACTGAGAGCAGATTTTTGGTCAGATTTGGAACGTGGAGGACATTGGACAGCAACTTGACTTCACCCTTCTGAATTCAACCCTGACTGTTCCTTCACCCTCGATAGAATGAGATGAGTTGTCTCCAAGTTGTACAACTTGAGAGTGGCTGAATCCTTGAACCAGTCTTGATGGTGAGTCATATGTTGCATTGCTCTAGAGTCCCAATGCCAAGAATCGATATCCTATTGTTCTCCTACCTTGGTCATGAAAGCTGCTTCATCTTCCTCTTGTTGCTGGATCGAGTGACTGGTTCTAGCACTATGTTGTTGGAGCTCCCTCTTCTGATTGTTGTGTTGTAGAGTTCTGCAGTCCTTGATTTCATGCCCAGTCCTCTTACAGTATCTGCAGAATAGTTTCTGCACTGGTTGGAATGATGAAGATTTTGAATTTGATCTTGACCAAAATTTGATCCAGACTACATGTTGCTCTTCTTGTCAGGATAAGCTGGCTTTGTAAATCTCTTCGATCTGAACTTTTGATGTTTTGAATATAGAGCCTGAGCATCATTGTGAGCCTGAGGAGGATGCAGTTCTTCTGATCTCCTCTTGTAAAGGCATCGAAATTACTCTTGATAGAGTGACATGCTCATGGGTTGAAATTGCCATGACCCAATTTTCATAGGCTTCAGGTAGACTTGATAATAGAGTCATAACAGCATCGAAATCTTCTATGACTGAGCCAGTTGCAGTCATCTGCTCCATAAGGTTTTTGAAAGTGTTCAGATGACTCGAAACACTATCTGCATCAGACATTCTCAGGGTGAAAAATTTCTTCCTCAAGTGAAGCTTGGAAGCTACGTCCCTAATATCATAGAGGGTTGCTAGGATGTCCCAAGCATCCTTAGCAGTCTGAGCAACACGTATATGGCTGATTTGGGTATCTTTGATATTGAGAGTAATCATGGCAAATGCCTTGCCATCTCTCAGTCTCCATTTGGTGACATTGGCTGCATCACCTTCTGGTTTGAGTTATGTGCCATCAGTGATGTCCCAGAGTTCTTTGGCTAGTAGCATGACCTTCATCTTGAACTTCCAAAGATGGTAGTTATCTCCGTCAAGTTTGTCAATTAGAGATGAACTAGAAGACGGATCCATTCTGGTTTGAGCGAGGTCGTTGATAGAAACAACGAAATCGAAATAATGTTGGTTGCGCACTTGCTAGAATGATGTCTTGATAGAAACAACACTGACAATCCGCAATAGAAATGCAGATTATTGAACTGTCCGCTCAGTTACCATGTCGAAAATCGAGAGTATGAGCGAATATCGGATTAGTAGAGAACTGATAGAAACATAACTCTGATATCAGATCGTGATGACTGGCAGCAGAAGCTTGAGCTAGGACGGTTTAGGATCGGAAGCACGTCAGTTAGCAGTAAAGTAATCAAGATGAATGATTCACACAAATGCTCAACAGAACGATACAATAGTGAGACAAAAATTGCACTCTGATTAATATCAACAATGAGTACAATTGCTTGAAGTAATAACTTCAGCGTGTTCGTTGAGTGTAGTAACATTATGAGAAGATTGATTAGTGATCAACTATCAACTAAGTGCATTCTTAGTTGATTCTATATTACAAATATCTACTTGCTAAATATCTGTTTGTTAAATATCTTTTTAGCATTAAATGCTTTCTGCTATTTATTGCAACCGCCTTATAACAATAAATGTATGTACAATAGTAGGCGAACTACCGTAAAGATTTTTGACAGCTTATTTGGATTGATTTTTTTTTTCCCTGAGGGAAAAAGTCGACAAAGTCGGTTGATGGAGAATTCGGTTGATGAAAAAGTCGGTTAAGCCGACGAAGTCGGCTGATGGAGTTAGTGTTGAAATGTCGAACAATCGATGTCGAGTAAGTCGAGTACTTCGATGTCGAGCAAGTCAAGTCTTGAACATATGTATATACATGAGAAGTCGAAGTTTGATGAAGTCGATGACTTCGATTGTCGATGGAGTCGAGTTTTTGACAGGTTTTTCAGGATGCTCGTTATTGAATGGTTTTGAAGCTGAGCATTGAAATCCAACGCAACTGTCCCTGCCAAGTATGCTGGATGTAGGCCCGATAGATAGCCCGTCTTATGTAATCATGAGTACTTGCTGGGAGATCAGAAACTGGAATACCAAATGTGCTCAGGAGGCGAGCAGCCTAAGAATACCATGAGAAATGAACTCCACGATCATATAGTAATCTTGAGGATGTAACTCCAATGTAGGAATATCTACAGAAGGGAGAGTCAATACTCTCATTATATATATATATATATATATATATATATAATGAGCCAAAAAAGGGCATTCACTAAAATGGGAGGAACAGCAAACTCAGCAGTGATAATCTGGTGTGGAACTGAGGGCTTAGATCTATTAGTAGAACTATTTGAAAAGAAAGTACATAATCTGCATAAGCTCTGCCTAAGTGACAAAAATTATCACAACTATGTAGACATCCACTACTATGATGGCATGTAGCTAAACGAAGATGTAATGGTAGAACTTGAGGATGCTCTTGATGTTGATGCTTAGGAGGTTGTAGATGAGGTGCCACAATTTTGTTGTGGATGATGCCTATGCGTGTAAGAGTGTGTGACATGGTGTGATACTTTGGTGGCTATAGGTCGCTGCATTTGACACTATCTATAATCACGGTGCTGATGTCGGACATGGGACGTTTGTCTCATCTTATGACAATCTTGACTTTGTGGATGTCCTAGGTTGTTGTTTGCTGAAGGAGATGATGTGAAGTTGAGTATCTGTCCTACTATGTCGATTCTCCTAACACAAGTCTCTCGTATCATGAAAGCAACATATATTGGATCTTCATATGACATCAAGGTCACCCATGGTACATAAGCAACAAATTCTATCTTGCCTTGGGATGTTCTAAAAGTGTCTATTCTCCACATATAGCTGATAAGAAGAAACACTAATGTATTCCAAACTAAATCTAGGCTATGTGATAGTCTAGTGTCTAGGTATTGAGGCAATGTAAAATCCCCTATTGCATCCCTCTCATAGGAAATGGGTATGGTAGAAATCAAGTTGACCCCCAACGGATCTTGCCATATTCTTTGGATGTATGCAAGAGATATGAACCTCATGTTGTATTGATGGTTCCCCTTAGGATGAAATATGGAATTGCTAAATATCTCCAATAGGTGAGAGGCTCTGATTCCGAGGTCCCCCTGTCATGCCTGAACCAGATATGCTCTGTATAGGAACCGTCTAATGTATTTGTGAGTGCCCAATGGAAGGTTCGGTTTAGAAATGCCAAGTATTTCAAGTAAACGAGAGGCCTGAGAAAACCATGATAGTCGGAAACCTTGACTATGAAGATGCCCAAATGAGGTGAGTGCTACCTGCGTGTCCTTAGCTAGGGGGAACAATTGCACTCTTTGAATACATGTAATGAGTCGAAAGATGGCGTCAAGCCCTTTATGGGTGGGACTGCAAACTCAGTTAGAATGATTTGATGTGCCCGCAAATCGTGAGATTGCTCCTTCCGCACGAAAGGGCGAATACTCTCTTGAAGTCCTTCCATAAAGTGAAACACTTGCATGTACATAGGAAATTCCCGAGGAATGTATAACAAAGCCTCTTGGTACTTGTTTGCATAATCCTACAAGCTCAAGTTACCCTGTTTCAAACAAGCCCATTGACAATGTCCTTTCAGCTTCCCTAGCCATACCACTGACTCTCTCAAGAACACTAGCACCTTTACCCTTGTTCCAAAAGTGGCTTTGATAGCATCCACCTTGGAGCATACTACATCTAACCTCTGTGAATCTTGACCGACATATAGACTCTTCTTCTCCAAAAATCAGCAAGGTAGGGTTTCAAACTGACAGTTGGCAAAAAGCAAGGAATCGAAAGGTGAAAAGCCCCACCCTACCAACCACCTACCACAGAAAAGCTATTGCAACCAATAGAACTGAAAAATATTGAGTATTGAAGAAGTTACAAACAATCTTACAAATGCTATAAGGGCTGGATTTTCACGAAAGCAAAGAGAACAACCAAGACAATTAGTATAAAATGCTCAAAGGCCGCCAAAAGATCAGCAATCCACCATAGGGCTTCAATTTGCTATCGTATGAGCTCCAAATCTACCAAAAAATCACCTATAGTAGGGCGATGGCTCTCCAAGATTGCACCAAACCCTAATTGAAGATGCTAGTGATGCCAAATCCCACAAGTCTCGAAAGCAACCAGTTTGATACCAAATGTTGCACACAAGCTCACAAAACCCTAAGTAAATACAGAGAAGTATCCAACAAATTCGTCACTTTATTAATCTTAGGTAAATGTACATAGATCAATAAGCAACAATTGGAGCTCTGATGCAAGTCTCCTCCCAACCATAGTTGCATAGGTGTAAGATAGGGAATGCCTAGCAAGGCTCACACTATACCCCCTCAAGCACCTGTTAACCTTGACGCATCCTAATATCGACACATGACAAATTCCGCACAGTCGACCCGTGCCACTTGGCAGTACCTTGACACATAGGCAATCTAATAGGTAGATTGTTTGACACGTGTCACTCAATACATTGGACCAAGTGTGCCAATGAACATATGACACGTCCTGTTGACTCATCCGCTGATCGTCCGACACAATTGCACCAATATGAGAGAGAAATCATGAAATTGCTTGATTGATTTTGGTGAGAGATCATTACCCGCAAATCACTAGACTAGGAAACACTCCGAAGATCTCGTTACTAGACCAACAACTGAGGGTCAATCATGGCTGTCGAAGCTTTGTAGGAAAGGCAGACCATGGCTGCATCCCATCGTGAGTAGGATCACTATGAAAAACCTGCCACCAAGTAACAGCGCGACCATCTAAATGTGAGCCAGCTAAGTGTATGCATTGAGGACCCGTCTTTGGAAACATATGAAAGTACGTTTCCAAGTTATCTAACTAGTTTTTGGTGCTAGTAATCTGTTGGAAATGCACCCTCTTGCACCGAAAAAAATCAGATCAGAAAAGTAGCACCCCCACCAACGTAGGAAAGTGCTCTGATACCAAGCGATAGACTAGTTCATGGATTTCAGTATCAAATACATCGTCAATACATGAGACATTCTAGCAAAAGAGCATCACATGTCACTAAAGCTCTACAAGCAGTGAGCACTAGCAAAGGCAGGAGTTCTCCCACAAAGAGCCCAAGCAATACCAAATCGATAAGCTGAAAAATGAATGTACATAAGACATATTTATACTCCCTCAAGGAACCCTAAAGTCGAATTCAAAAATCAAGGGAGATCAAGAGCATATATCGAGAGCTCACCTATGCCGGCCAAAGAATCCGTGCACGTGCAATCAGGGAGACAAATCCATTTGGAGGGAAAATAGTGCGCTCTCCTCAATGGCCCGCACTCCAAATACTTAAGTAATAAAAGTAGGGCTGCTGGCCAGTCGGTCCTAAATTATAAATGCATAAAAAAGGCCTTTATGCCTATACTTGAATAAAAAGGGCTCCTTGCCGGCAAATGAATAAATGAGCTAAATGAATGTTGTAATATGGTGAGTCAAAGACAAGTCCATAACTTAAACCTAAATGTGGATTTGAGCCATTCAGTCCTCGGCTCATCAATGGTGACTTTTTGAATTGCACAAGATGCGCTGGCCTCATGAACTTTTTTGGATGATTATTACTAGAAATTGTAACCTTGAGGGTAAGTCCAAGTTACCAAAGAATAGGCATTTTGTCAAAAAAGCCTTCCATGTTGTGGAGAGCCCACCCTAAACCTAAAAACCTTGTTCTGTTGTTTGGAATGCTTTTGAAAGTTTGAGAAACTGTATCACATCCCTTCAAGTTGCTACACTCCAGAAGCTATGATCATGTTGTCTCCTCAGCATCCTACTTTTCATCCTACTAACATTTCTTAGTATTGTTTCTAGAAAGTTTGCCTAAAACGGCTGTGTAGATTAGGGTACTTTACTTCACTCATTCTGTCTTTGGGTAAGTTCTCTCCTCTCAACATGTTTAATAGATACAATCCTAAGCTTAGAAACCCGTTCCGGCCCTTTTGGATCGGAACGTACAGTATGTTCCGGAACATACTGGGTCGGAACGTTTTTTTTTTTAATAAAAAAAAATGACACTTGCTGGCCGCGATCTATCTGATAGGAGTCGTGGGCAGAATCGCTGTGGTACAGCTTGGAGAGAGAGAGAGAGAGAGAGAGAGAGAGAGAGATAGAGAGAGAGGAATCCCAACGCATTTCAACTTTTTGTGGGCAGAAGTTCAGCAAAAATTTCCCGAGTTTATGATACTGTCTGTGGCAGTAGCATATTGATTGGTTAGATTCGTTGAAAGGCTAACCTTTGGAAGCTTTTGTTACTTATGCATAACTGTGAGAGCTAAAGTGGTAATGAATGTGAATTCTTAAGGAATCCTTGCTGTCTAAGGATTAGTACAAAGCGGAAATTGGTTGTAGCTCTGTTACACGCATAGTTGCTGTTCCAGAATCACTATGGGAGGTCATGACGGTGATATATTTGAATCCGACCAGCTGAAGATGCTCCACCGTAATCTGCTCAACCAATATATGCTGAAAGCTGGGTCGGACCCTTTGTTAAATATTTACGTTTTTTTTTAATTTGCCCACATTCCGGATCGGGCAACTAAGATTGCAACACCTTGTAAAACTACTCTAACTGTCCTTTCTAAATGGCTAAGTAATTGCTTTATTTCCTTGCTTTCTTTCGTCGATGAACTTTGGATAACCTTAAGGATGCATATGTTCTTGTACATTGTTGTCAGACTTGAATCCTTTTGTTGGTATTAGATGTAATGAAGTTTTTCAATGCTTCTCGTACAATAGAAGAAAAACCTCAATGTAAGCTTTAGAAACACAGATAGCAACTTATGCTTTGGTACTAATGAGACATAAGTACCGCTGGTTGGCTAAGATTTTTTTGGTGAATTCTATATTATTGTTTCAATTTGGATCCTTTGACTTTTTTGTTGTAGAAACTATTTCCAGGTTTTATTAATGATATCACTAACTTCTCAGATTTTTTTTTGAAATTGGATACATCCCAATCTGATAGATACATATGAAAATGAATTGTAATAACTCACTTATGCATAGATTCAAACTTAATAATGTCTCTTTCCATTTAAGTATCTGGTCAATCTTCTCTTGGCCTTTTTCATGAATTTGTAACCTTGCGTCCATTGCAATTTTTAAAATTGCCTTTTACTTCTCTGTTATGTATGTTGATTTGTTGTTGGAAGGTTGGTTGATGAATTTGGGTTCGACTCTGCAGGTAAGTTCGTACTATGACTACGTTAATGCTCTTGATTCGGATGAAGAACTTGACTTCGGGAAAGGGGTGGAAAATCCTGGTTGAGTTAAAATTCACCTTGGATATTTTCTCGAGTAGTCTTTACGCGTCTCGGACGCATCAGTACTTTTGTAACTCATTGATTTTCAGGTGCAGCAGTGAACTCATTCATGACATGGAATGTGAATATGCTTCCTCTAGGCTTCTCCGATTTTCTCATTGTTGATGGTATTGGCATGTCTTTCCCATCATGTGCTATACATATCACATCTCCTCACTCTGGAGATAAGCACGACGGACTTCGTTAATTGAAGTATGTGTCACAGGAGGGTGTGGAGATAGATTTAAAGAGAAAGCCCACTCATGCTGAGCAGTTCTATCACGGGGATTAAAAAAAATGTTTTTCGTGCTGGGACAGTTAATTGTGTCCTGTGACAGCACGTAAACTGTAGCAGCAACTGATATTTTGAATGTCCACATATTCATAAATCTAGCCATTGGTATTGTGTTGTAAGATTTCTGAGATTTCAGTGATTTAATCACAATTTCATTTATTGGCCAGTGCTGACAATGTCAGGTACTGGCACATGATTACTTCCACAATTTGGCACAAAGCTTTAATATTTCATGCTAAATCCTGATCTTTCACAGGTTGTAGTCTAGCTTCCTGTCTATGGAAAATATAAAGCATAACTTGCAAGAAAAGAGAATATGCCAGATTACATTGTTCACTGCTTCCAATTTATTCTTCAATAAAAATGGAAAGTTTGCATAAATGCACAAAGTTCTAGACAAAACATTTAAAAGTCCTACAGGCTCGTTGCTGACCTTCCGTTTTACCTTTTACTCTCAAAGTTGCTGGTTTTGTGCCTCTTTAGAAACCTGTTGTTCAGTTTGAAATCCAATGTACAGGCTATCCAGTGATTTACTGCCAGCATTCTTGGTGTAATAAGGTTGTGTTGAAGGTTATTGCTGATTTGTTATATCTCTAATTGGCTTCAGATGCGAACGAGAGTGAGATTCTATTCAGAGCAACAGCTTACAAACCTCCTTGATCTTTTGGCCTTCCTGGTCAGTACGGACAGCACATTCACAGGTGCCTGCACAGCTTGTGAATAATTGGCTTTGAAGAAGGTTTAATCATATTTTGTGTAGTTGGCACCAACTTATTGTATAATATTTCAAACGCAATGAGGTGGCTTGCTAGATTTTCTTTTCTCACGTGAATAAAACTAATAACTACCGTAATATTTACAAAGATTCACTAAACAGAAAGTGAAACAACCTACTAACCAGTAAAGCAGCTAGCAGCATAGATAAAATCACAATCACTGACACACCTTGCAAAGAGGCCAAGCAGCAGCCAATGTTCAATCTCAAAACCATGTAGCAAGTCGATGACGTTCAATACAAAGCCCTCATTTTTACACATCTGCACAGCAAGATGATTCTATCAATCATACTCATCTGAATTGCCAGCATATAATTTATCAAAGGGTGGAGATTTTGCCTTCTCTGATCTGCAGGATGAAGTTCTTGTCGTACTACATTTGTTGCAACTTGCTCAGGCAAAGTCCAAATCACAATTTGTTGAGGGCTTATTCCATGCCTAAAGGGTGGTCAGTTCTGTCTGTCTCATTCACTTGTATGTCTGACAAAGTCCATAATGGGTGATGATTTTATCTTCCATGCTCTTTGGCACTTTGGTTGGCAAGGGAGCAGTATAAATTGTGGCCTTGGCACTGCTAGGAGTTTCCATTGTCAACGAAGGCTGGGAAGAAACTGGGAGATGCAAGAGTACTGAGGGATTTTCTGCCTGAGAGTAGTGTTTTTCTGTTCTTCATCCCCAACTAGCTGTGAATTAGCTACGGGAGGAGTCACTGGTTTTTTCCTGGTGGGAAGGGACATTTGCTTGTTTGATGTCCCATCTGTTTACATCTGTAACAAGTTTGGTAATCCACTGAGGTAAACTTTTCTCACTTATGTAAGATGATGAACAAATGGTGATGCTTTTGGCTAGTGACACATTTAATGTGCTCACTTTAACATGCATGTGTGAGACTGTGTCACAGGCTCAATCACTTGTTAACTAAAACAAAAATTCGGTCAAATACTCGCGCATTCATCATTTGCACAAAAATTGTTTGAAATGCATTCACCAAAAAGTGTATCATTTGATTCTTTCATTACTACTTTGTACATAAAGGTGTACTAATGCCAAGAAGTCATATTGCTTACGTGTCACCTTAATAACCAAGAAGTTTTCTACACAGCCGTAACATTGGATAGGTGCTCTGTCCCCGTAGAAACGTTGTTGAGCAGTAAACAAGGGATAGACAGAAGCTTCAGTTCCATCTGAATAAAAACATGGAAATCCTTGATCCTCGGGTATGAACATATTTTCAAAGCTGAATTTTAATTGGGGTTGAGGATCTTGACTTGTTGTGGCAAAACTTGCTGGAATGATCTCGCGGTTCATCTAAGGGCCAAGTTGACACACTACTAAGGTTGGTGCTCGAGGGTGAACCATTTGGTGCAAGCTCATCCCAAGAAACCCTCTCACACGACAAAGCAACAGGCATGGATGCAGGCCAGGGCCAAGCAAGCCAGAGCATCAAACATGTTTTGTAAGCAGCCCTAGACTCTAGAGAGTCGGTCCAAAAGTTCCAAACCAAGTACGCCAACGCGCTTCCCAATTGTGCGGTCATTCCTAAATTCCAAGGATAGACAAACCAAGCAAATTTCTAGTACGCCTTGGAGCAGTTCTTCCAAACAGCACCATCTTTCAGTTGATCCAATGGTGCGACAAGCGAGAATTCCAAAGAGATCTCTTTCCTGAATTACTTTGAGTTTCATTGGAACTGTTCCTTGGTCCCTTTGTATTTTATTCTTAACACCCCCTTCTCAGCCTGCTCATGGTGGCACAAATTTACTATCAAGAACCTATGACAATGTCCTAGCATGTAGCACGAGTGGAAGAGTGTTACCCCAATGATTGTCCCGTAGATCACATGTCTTCGGTCCGTTTAAAGATGACACAATCCTAAGGCCCCAGGCAATGGACGGCTACAAAAAGCTCATTCAAAAACTCCACAAGTAAAATGAAGAGCTAGAAGCTAAGCAACAAGCGGATCCACGCACACGCACACACACATGCACACACACACACATGCACACACACACACACATATCCAATAATTGCCATGAGACTGGCAACCATTTAGCAACGGGAGAGTGTGGGAGCTGGAATACAAGGCCTAAGGGGCAGTTCAATGGAGCCTAGGGTAATTTAGAAAAGGACCACCTTGCAGAAAAAAGCCTTTGTAAATAATCATTTTTGTTAAATCAATGGCCCAAGTATGACATCATGTTTGTATAAGCCCATCTTGAAGAGTCCGTTAGTACTTAGTTGCGTTAGGCCCCAAGTATGGCACCCTATGTCATGTGCCAATTTTAGCATTCATACATCTAATCCATTCACTAAACATCAAAATATCATGACAATGCAAGAAAATCAAGAAACTAGTCAAAATTCAAGAAACTAACTGAATGTAGCCAAACTTCAGCAAAATGGATAAAGATAGGATCCATTATTTATTATTATTGATCATTCACAAGATTAGGCCTGAAACTAGAGCCTGATCATAGTTTTTATGTGATTGTAGGCACATGAACCATCAACACTATCAAGAAAGCTCTCAAAGAGAAGCTTCAAGATCACCAAAAGTTCAAAAATCATAAAAGTAGAATAGCCTCCAAATTAGCACAACCTCCTCTATTTATAGTAGGTTTTTGATGCCTCTAGTTAATATTTGGGGCCTTATTACTTATATTTGGGCCTTACAACCATTATTATAATTCCCGCCAATACAAATGTGGCGTGTTGTTTGCACCTTTTTATTAACAATTCCAATGACTAATTCTAGTCTAGTTTAGCTCCATGGCTATTTCGGTAATTCATTAATAAGCTCATGGGTCCATGGCATACAACACATGACACCCTGCGTGCATAAGTCCAACTTGTGGTGCCATTAGTCACTAGGGGGCAAGAAAACAATTTTGGAAAGTCTCAAGGTTTTAACTTAGACTTTAAAAAGTTTGTAAAAGTCAAAGTCAAGTTTCCTAGAATGGAACTTGCATTGCATATTGAGACTTAAAATGTCTTGTCCCATAAGTAAATTTAGAAACTTCACAACCTTCCATAAAGAGAAGCCCTTTGTAAGTGATTTTCATCCTTAATATAAGAGGCTAAATGCTACCATTTTGGGTCCACATATGTTTGCTATGGTATTTGATTATTATTAGCTTAACTTTGTGCTTGTTGCTATTTTTTCTAAGTTATTGCTATTTTGACTCCTAATTAGCATGTGTGTTTTGTCTCTAAAGTGTTAATTAGCTATTAGTGGTTAGAGAGAGGAGTGGAAAGAGTGTGTGTGTTGGAGAGAGAGGGTGTGTGAATGTGAGTGTGTGTTGGAGAGAGATGAAAGAGAGAGAGAGGTAGAGTTAAATGTGAGTTTATTTTGGTTATGTATACAAATTTGAAAAAACTAACATTTGTCTGATTGACAATAGGTATATCTGGTACTGATATGGCTAGGGTAGAATTGACGAAGGTTCTATCTACCGAACAATGGTTTTTTTGTAGCTTGGTGAGGATTAAGATAGACTTTTTAGATGATTCTGATAGATCTAACCTTCGTCGAAACTCAAAAATTATGAAATACTATATTTAGAAATCTTAGACAAGTCGATGAAGGTTCAAGCGGAGGATCAAGAGTGATATTGCTATTTTTGCAAAAAAGAGTATTTTTTTTTTGACAAAAATAGATGAATATGACAACTGACCTTGACTTAACATTTGTCCAACTCACTGATTAATAATTATCAAAAATAGTATGTTGGACTAACTCTGACTTTGGCGAAGGTTCAGGCGAAGGTTCTTCTCAGAGAACTGATATTTTTGCAGAAAGGTGTTAAACTTTCTACAAAAGGTTACTAGCAACTAGATGAACAGTCACTTTAGCCTTCTATTTTTATTTTTAACCTTTGTCGACCGAGCAGTAGACAGATCTGGGGCCAGATCTAGGTACAATAGAACAGGCAAAGATTGGTTTTCTGTTTTTTTAGCATTTTTGCACCATTTTTGTTGGTTTTTGTTCTGTTTATAGAAGTTGATTGGGAAGTAACCTTTGCCCTTCAAACTGAAGGTTCTCTGTATAAAGGCGGTGCTTTCCTGCGAAGGTTGGTTGCCAAGGAACAGAAATTTATCAAGACTGATGACGATTTTGGCCCTTTTTTTTTTATACCAAAATGACATAAATGAACAATTTTTTTTGTTTTCTCTAAATTCTTCAGATCCAAATAAATCTTAAGAATGGTGATTTGTATGGCTCCCCTTACTCAACAATGATTTCAAACAAGAAAATCCACTCACATCGAGCAAGATCTCTTCCAATTTAATCCTAAAATGCAATTTTAACCCTATTATGCCAAAACAAGATGCCTAAATACAAGCTAACATCCATCCATACATCAAATACATGCTGAAAACTGAAAAATTGGCATGGCGTCAAAATTGTAAGAGGTATTTTTCCTATCCAACCCTATATCCAGGCACACAGACATCAAGAGATGCAGAGAATTAACTAGCTGTCACACGCAGATTCGCAAATTTGTTCCCATGAGAGCGATAACATATTTCATAATCCAACAAATGCATATGATTCATATCTAACACTAAGATCCATTAACACTAAGCATTAACACCACATCCATTAACACTAGATCCACAACAATGATAGAGACTTACTCTTCTCTCTCTCCTTTTGTCTCTCAAAAAGCATAAGAATGATCAATCCCAATAAGCATCAAATCCAACAATTCGTGTGAAAAGTACAGTACTAAGGACCATAAATGGATGTTTACAAAGAGATCTATTTCTTCTCTCACTCACTCCATTTTTTTGAGGGGTGTATGGACATGACAACTCCCTCTTTATGCCATTAGAACTACAAAAGTCAATCAACTTATTGGAGATATATTCACCTCCATTATCATTCCTTAATACCTTAATCTTGGTACTAAGTTGATTTTCTACCAAAGTCAAACTTTACAAAAGAATCAAACACCATTGATTTGCTAGACAAGAGGTACATCCAACAAAATCTAGAATAGTCATCAATGAAGATTACATAGTACTTGGCACCACCAATAGACTCATGTGAAAAACTATGAACATCCGAACGGATGAGTTCAAGAGGAGAGTTTGATCTTGATGTAGATCTTGAGAAGGGTAGTTTGTGAGCCTTTGAGAGGCTGCATGCTTCACATCTCTTCGCACACTTTGACAAATGCTTGGGGAGTCCAACTGCAAGCTCCTTTGTAGCCATAGATTCCATGGCTTTGTAGTTGGGGTGGCCCAACCTTTTGTGCCACAGTTCCACCTTTGATAGCTCCACCTTTGCCAAGTTAACACTCTCCACTGCAATATT
The DNA here is from genome assembly GCA_029204225.1 of Diphasiastrum complanatum. Taxonomy (NCBI): domain Eukaryota; kingdom Viridiplantae; phylum Streptophyta; class Lycopodiopsida; order Lycopodiales; family Lycopodiaceae; genus Diphasiastrum; species Diphasiastrum complanatum. Next base: position 44,514,244 of record CM055099.1, on the reverse strand, counting down.
AGCATCAAGCTTAAACAATCTACCTTGCTTAAAGCCTTTGGCTATACATTCATCATTTCTAAGGATGGAACAAACTCCATGCTTAAATTGTACATCTAGGCCATTATCCATTAACTGGCCAACACTAAGCAAATTCTTGGTTAACTTAGGAACATAAAGAACATTATCAAGATTCATCCTTTTGGATGATCCCACATACAAGGGAATTGTTCCTATTCCACTTATCTTACATTCTTGACTACTTGCAGTATAGATTGATCTATGTAAGTCATTGTAAGAAAGTAAGGTGGAGAATATGTCCTTTTGATATGTCATGTGGGAACTTGCCCCACTATCAATCCACCAAGAATCATTGGTGTTGCTCTTGGATGATGGTGGTTTGTTGGAAACCATCAAGGATGACTCTTCATCCTCCTCTTCCTCCTGATGTGCAATGTTGCTTTGTTTGCTCTCTTGTGCCTTCTTCTTCTTGAGACATTCTGATGCAAAATGTCCTTTCTTTCCACAGAAAAAACATTTGTGCTTGGACTTGTCTTTGATCTTGCCCTTTGAGCTTGAAGCCTCATCCACCTCCTTGGTCTCCTTGAAGTGCTTCTTCTTGCCATTGGTCTTCTTCTTGCTTTTGAATGAGAAATTAGCTTTCTCATCACCATCCTGCAGAGAAATAGCATTCTTTCTTGCATTGGTATGCAACATCCTACACTCTTCAGCTACTAATACACTGTGTAGCTTTTCTATAGTAGGCAAAGTGTCTTGGATTGCAAAGCTTTGGACCAAATCTGTAAAGCCACTCCCTAGACCATTTAGAACAATCTGAACAAGCTCACTATCGTGAATCTTCTCTCCAATGGAAGCCAATTCCCTTTTAAGAGACTTGATTCTTAGCACATAATCTTGTGCACTCTCATCACTCCTCTTCATGCTTTGTAGAATCTGATTCCTAAGCATGAGAACCCTCGAAGTGTTACTAGACTCATAAATAGATTTTAAAGATTCCCAAGCCTGTTTAGCACTCTTACATGATGATACTTCCCTTAAAAGATCATTGCTTACATTCATCTTAATACAGTGAAGTGCAAGTCTAGACCTCTTCTTGTATCTCACTAATTCCTGTGCACCTAGAGGTTCATCTTCATCATCTATTAGAAACTCATAAAGATCCTGGAGCACCATTAGTGACTCCATACTCACTTTTCAAATAGCATAATTGGTAGAATTTAATCTCTCACTAGCTTCTAGAAGGTAGGCTCCCACTGATCCCATCTTACTAGCAAGATTCTACACACAAGATATAGATTTGTTTGTACCTGAAACTCACAAAGGTTTCTAACTTGTAGTGTTTCACTCAAATGTTGACTTCTAATCCAACAGATGGATTTGTAATCACAGTTCTATCACTCCCTCACAAGCTGGAATGAAGATAAGATGAGATGAAAACTACACTCAAGCAAATCTTGCCAATCTTGGCTATTCTTGGACAAAAACTGACTCTATCTCTCTCATTCACTTTGATGTACTTTCAAGACCTGGTTTCCACTTTAAGAAGGTCTGAAATCAGCCTAGATTAATTAGTTTTCATGAAACAAACTCAAAACTAATCAATGGCAAGTGATCTTGCTAGCTTATCCTAGGATTTGCACCAAAAATTACATCAAACTGACACCAGATGAATTTTCTATGATCCAATGAATATGGGTTATTAAATGCTGGTTCAGAGATGCCCACACGTGTGAACAGTATGGATTTTGATCCTGAAAAAGTTTGGGATCAAATCCCCTCACCAAAACCTGGATACCAGCTTGCCCTTCCAATACTAGCTTTTTGCACCAAAACCTGCTAAACCTGGATTAGATTCAAACACAGATCAATGGCCTTGTACTTGGCTCTGATACCATGTGAAAAGTACAGTACTAAGGACCATAAATGGATCTTTGAATGATCCACAAGGTGATTGTATGCTTGTTAAACAATCTATCAGAAACTAGTCATCAGAAAACAAGATCTAGTTTAGCAGCTTGATAGGAAACAAGTAGAGACAATCAAAGCATTGATCAATTAGTATATTCCAACCCCACACGTGTGGAAATAAGGCTGTAGTACGGCCTGTAGATAGTGTTTACAAAGTGCCAAAGCTGGGTTTCATTGGAAAAATAGAGTAATCACCATACAATGAGAGGAAACTCGAGTTTCTCCTTGAGGCTCCAAAAAGTTTCTATCTTCTCACTATGGAGAATGGGAATACATAGTAAAACACACTTCCTTTGCAAAGTTAGGTGAAAATCCAGCATGTAATAAGGAAGTAGACTCCACTTTCTTGCCCTAATGTGAAAACCCTAGCCTAGATCCAAGAGTCATGCTTGCTAGGTGCATGGTAGGTACAAATCTCATCATAAATCAAGGTCTAGATCCTACAAAGTAGGAATCACTACCAAATAGACACAACCACTCCTCTTGACTCGTGGTAACCTACTTTAGGTGTGTATGTACAAGTGGCACTTTGGCCATTCAAGTAACCAACAAACAATGTTGACAAAATGTACGATATTCTACATGGCTAGATTTGCCAATGTAGGCAATTTTTCACAATTAGCAAATCCAAAGAAAAACATGAGAGTTAGAGGATGAAAGATGAAGAACAAGGACATTCCATATCCATTTCAAAAGAGGCCCAATCTACTTGTATTGAATTGAAGAAAATATGTACAAATGATTTGAAACTACCACTACATATAGTGGATTTTAGGGCTTTGGCCTCAAATTCTATTGGCAATTTCTACCCTACGTATTTGAAATTAAAAAAGTGGAGGGAACCCATTTGTTGGAGGGAACCAATTTGAATTTGAATTTTGGTGGGAACCTCTTTTATTCACTAACTTGCGACACTAAAAGTATCGCAAAAAGGCCTAAAGCTCTTTTAATAACTTCTAACTAATCAATTAAGTATTGATCATCGGGTTGGACTTACATGTGCAGGGTGCCAAATCCTTCTTATAAAGTCCTCACAACAAGATTCTAGCCTAAGCATACCATACAAAGCAACAACACAAGGGAACAGGTGGTGGATAAACCAACCCAACCAAACCTAGATCGAACGGATCTAGCCCCAAGCTATGGATCAATCAGAGTCATGGAAAGAGAAGTCATACCAACAGCATGTAGCTACTAATCACAAAATCAAGCATACACTAGTGAGAGCCCAGCAAGTATACTTATACCCTCCAAGGCCCATGCACCACTAGTAGTGCATTGTGACACCTCACTGGACACCTCTGCAGCCTATCTGGGCCATGTCATCCAGTTCCCTTATGACTCACTGATAGACCCATACCAACTTCACCACCATGTGGTTAGGCCTACAACCATTAATTATGACCATGTACACATAAGGGCCACAATTCTCTTATAGTCACAATTAACTTACGGTTTGTTGGTCTATCGGTCCCTAGCATGGACACGCTACCCGAAACCAAACATGGGCATGACATTCTTCCCCCCTTATTCAAGTTCTGTCCTCAGAACTTAAAACTAGGAAAGTTCCTCCTTAAGCTTCCTTCCTGTTCCCAAGAATTGTCATCGTCCATACATCCCCTCCATCGAACCAGATGCTCAGTAGCTACACGATTTCTCAATCGTTTAGTTCTTGTATCCAAGATCTTTTCGGGTTCAAGACGAGATGCACCCGATGATTCATCCAACAGGTCCAACTGATCTCCAGATCCAAGATGCTCTCCTTCACACAGACTCTTTTTGAGACGACTTACGTGAAATACGGGATGCACTTGCGATCCTTCCGGGAGTTCCAATTGGTAAGCTAAGGATCCGATCTTTTTCAAGATCTTAAACGGTCATCTATATCTAGGGGACAACTTATAATGCTTTCCGGTACGCATTACACTTGAATCCTTCGGGATTCTCAAATATACCCAACCTACATGTGATCAGGATGAATGTGATTAATGAAATTCTCAAGGAAGTTGGTAAGTGCACAACATCAAAGTAGGCTTGGGATTCTTTAAAGAAGCTTTATGAGTCCAAGTCTACATCTAGAGTTCCAACTCTAAGAAGACAAATCTTTTCAAGTATGCAAAAGAAGGATGAAAGTGCTCATGCTTTTGTTTTGAGAGTTAAGACATTCAATGATGAGTTACCATGTATTGATGAAAGTATTAAGGAAGTAGAACTTGTTCAAGTTGTTCTTAATGGCTTGTTGGATGATCATGCTAATCTTGTTCAAAGTTTTGCTATTCAAAAGACTTTGCCAAGTATGGTGAATTTGAAAGAGATTCTGGTGAATAAGGAGTTTATGCTTCAAGCAAGAGGTGGATCTACATCTACATCTCAAGATGTAAAAGAGGCTATGTTCATCAAAGGCAAGTTCAAGGGCAAAGAAAAAGACACATGGTCAAAGGGTCAAGATCAAGGTGGCCTTCCAGTTTTGTTGGTAAGAAGAAAGATAGCTCTAGGTTAAAATTCTTCTATTGTGGAGTCAAAGGGCATTTTGCTAATGTTGCTTCAAGAAGAAGAGAGATCAAAGTGAGAAGCATGCCAACCTAACTATCGATGAAGATGGTGTTGATGAACAATTGTCAACTGATGCTTTTGTTATGTCATCTTGATTATTGGCTAATGATGGAGACATTGATCCTTGGTGGATTGATAGTGGAGCTACATCACATGTGACATTTCATGAGGAGTATTATTCATCCTTGATGGCTTTTGAAGGTGACAAGAAGGTTATCTACACGGCCAATGATGGTGAGTGTGCAATCAAAGGGATTGACAAAATTCCTATTTCTCTCTCTATTAATAGGAATATCAATTTGAAGGATGTTTTGTTCATTCCATGTGTTATTGAGAATCTTCTTAAAGTGAGTCAAATGCTTTTGACAAGGGATTCAAAGTGGAGTTTGTTGGTGATGTTTGTTTGATCAAGAAAGAGGATGAATTGATTGCACACGAGAAGAGACAAGGTGAATTGTTTCAACTTGATGCTTGTGTTGTTGCTAACCAAGTTGGATGCATGGAAAAGTGTGGCATAAGAGATTGGAACATCTCAACTACAAATGCAAATGGGATTAAGAGGGAGTACACAACCCCAAGGACACCACAACAAAATGGACTAGCCAAGAGGAAGAATAGAATCTTATGTAAAGGAGCCAAAGCCATGAGGTTAGGTGCAAATCTTCCTAAACCATTTTGGGATCATGCTTTGTTGTGTGCTGATTTTGTATGCAATAGGTGGCCGAGTGCTATATTGGATGGAAAAATCCCTTTTGAGATATTGTTTGAAATAAGGCAGTGTCAAGTCCTTCAAAACTTTTGGATGCATTTGCTATATCAACATCACTCTTGATGGTAGAACCAAGGAGGATCCATCTTCAAGAAAATGTATTTTTTTAGGCTATAGTGAGGTAAGCAAGGGTTACAAAGTTTTTATTCCTTCAACTAGAAAAGTGGTCATTGGAAGAGATGTCATTTTTTATGAAGGAAAAGTTTCAAAAGTATCTTCAAGTGGTCGTGTGGAAGTTGGATCTAACATCTTGATGATGCCATTGTTGATGATACTTTGGATGTTGATGTTGAAGAGTCTACTTCAAATCAAAAGCCAAGGAGGACATCAAAGCCAACCTTTGAGGCTCACTTATGATGAGAATGGTAAGCAAGTGGAAGTTACTCATTTTGTATTTATCACATATTTTGGTGAATCTTCTTGTGTAGATGATGCTATGCAAGTGGATGTTGGTTTTTGTGGTCTTCAAGCAAATAACGGATCTAAAAGAAAGTCTTAGTCAATGACTTTGATGGTCAAGTGGAAGATCAAGATGTTGATCTCAAAGGCTTCAAGTACACAAAAGGGGAGGTGGCAAGTTGGAGCTAGTCAAGAGCATCAAATGGAAGTCAATTGGCAAAGATACTTTGGATATGTTTTTGTAGGTTATTGAAAAATCAAGTAAGTTCAAGGGAGAAGCAAGGAAGTGTTGTTCAAGTTTACTTTACTTGTTCTATATCATGTTTGAAAAATTTCAAGTAAATGTGTGCAAATTGTCAAGATATGGTGAAACTAGCTACATTGTTTTGCATCATTTTGATGTTGGAGTTGGACTAGCATTCTTGACTGGTTTTGCTGATGGAAATGAACCTATTGGAGGCTCATTATATCACTCATTCATGATCAAGTCATCATCAAGTGATGATGACATTTTATGGCAAGATGGAGATGGAGGCTCATTCATGGATTTTCATGGTGAAGCATATCAAGAAAGGACAAATATGGATGAAACATACAAGCATTGGTTGATTACTCACCTTTATTCTTTGGTTGCTATTATTTTTGAAAGAGTTCCAAATTTGAATCATTACATTTACATTCTATTTGGTTCTTCATGTTCTAGTTACATCTTGATGTGTAAAATTGATGTAAGAAATAGTGAAGCATCCAATGTGGACACAAATATCTGTATCAATTAGTGTGGTTAAATCTATGCTAAAACTAGTTGAAAAGTTGTGTGCAAAATTGTCAACTAGTTTGGTTTTTTTATTTGGCAATTTTGGAGGCCAAAATGAAACCTCAAATTAGAAATACTTTATATTTTTCAGTAAGGCCTAAATAGTATTTGTACTATTTTTAACAAGTAGATAAGTGGATGAGTTTGAGTTTGGACCCATTTTAAATGGCTAAATTTGATACATTGCATCTAGACTAGAATTTCTAGGTTATTGGTGACTTAGAAATTACCATTGCCAAATGACATTTTGGTAGCTATAAATATCAGTACCTACATGGAGAGCATACCATGGTATTCTCATTTTGTATGGAGAATTCATCTCTTGAGTTTCTATGTCCATCTCACGTGTTTATTTCTTGATATCTTGATTTTCTATGTGTAGAATGTTGATTTTATGGTTGATATAGGTTTCACAAGTGTGAAGGACAGTCTGCTGTTGTTGTTGTATGGATAGGGACAATACCATACTGTATTTTCATGTTCATGATAAGATCTTAGCAATTTATGCAATTCTAGCTTGCTAATCTTGATGAATTCTATCTTGTAACTAAATCTAGATGTGCATACCAAATTGGCCCAAGATCTAAGATCCATTAATTGTCTTTTGGATCTATAATTTTCACAGATTGGGCACATGAGACTAGGAAGATCTATTTCCAATGCTCACACACAAAGATGAAGCTAAGCTCTCTCATTTGTATATGAGCCAAACAATTCCAAAAGTGATGTCTCTTGCCTACTTATAGACAATCCACTAACTTAACTAAAGATAACTATCTTGACAGATAGCCCTTGTTAAGTCTTATTAAATCTACATTGGGCCCTTGCTAGCCTATTATCCTTATTCAAATACTTTGGAGGGCCTAAATAAAGAACCGCCTTATTATTAAGGCTAACAGCTCCTTTTGGGCCTACAAAGCTTACAATGGATATTATATTGCATTGATAAGCGCTAATGTACTAAAAGTATATGAATTGTCCCCTACTTAAATATTTTTGTCTTGAAAATTGAAGACGTTTGTCTTTTAAACTTGATCACCTTGATTAAGTAGTTATTGTGAGAAATTCAGATCCAAAATACACTTAATGGATCAACAAGACCTTGGCTAAATTGGGATACACATCTAGAATCATTCACAAGTTAGAAATCATACATCTAACATGTTAGAATTGCAAAATTCATGTAGATCTGATTAAAAAATACTAAGATCTGATATGGTACTGTCCCTATCCGTACGACAAATCAAATAGTCATTAGGGCCCTTTTTGGACTCAAAAAGGGCCTTCCTTGCCTAAACAAGGTTGTTAATCATAATTAGTTTAGTGCTAATCAATCCTACATGGCACTTTTACCTTGGGTTACCACATAGGGCGAGCAAGAGATAAGGGCTAAATGTAGGTATCATCATCCATAGACATTTGTAGGTACTTTGTAAGGCAACGCTAGGATATCCAACAACTAGGGCTCTAGGTGGGACATAGACTTGCAGGCCTCATTTAATGGCCAAGTACATTTCAAATTTGAAAACTGCTTATGAGTTTTATTCAATCCACTTTTGTGTCCCCCTTCACATTCAAACTAAGCATTAGCCTTTCACATACCAAATAACTTATCTTTTTCAGATGGATATAATGTCGTAACTTAATTGATAATTCTGAATTGGTCCAAGAAAAGTAAATTTTCATTCTTTATGTGAAATCACTAATTTAGGCCATTTGAAAGTGATTTCTCTCTCTCTCTCTCTCTCTCTCTCTCTCTCTCTCTCTCTCTCTCTCTCTCTCTCTCTCTCTCTCTCTCTCTCTCTCTCTCTCTCTCTCTCTCTCTCTCTCTCTCTCTGAAATCACGTTAAGGCATAGAAATCAAACCTTCTCAAAGATAAAAATCACACCTAATTTTTTTTTTTTAATCCCAGATGCTAAATTTTCATTTTTTCCATCCAGCCTAAATTGCCAATCAACCAAATCAAACTAAATCAATATAGGTCAAACTAGTTGACAATTTCTCACACTCCCTCTTCAACTACTCTAGGTGCACATGAATTAGTGAGATACAAGAAGAGGTCTAGGCTTGCACTTCACTGTATTAAGATGAATGTAAACAATGATCTTTTGAGAGAAGTATCATCATGTAAAAGTGCTAAAGAGACTTGGAAATCTATAAAATCAATCTATGAGTCTAGTAACACTTCAAGGGTTCTCATGCTTAGGAATCAGATTCTACAAAGCATGAAGAGGAGTGATGAGAGTGCACAGGAATATGTGCTCAGAATCAAGTCTTTCAATAGGGAGTTAGCTTCCATTGGAGAGAAGATTCAAGATGGTGAGCTTGTTCAGATTGTCTTGAATGGTCTAGGGAGTGACTTTTCAAATTTGGTCCAAAGCTTTGCAATCCAAGACACTTTGCCCACTATAGAAAAGCTTCATAGTGTATTAGTGGCTGAAGAGTGTGTAGGATGATGCATACCAATGCAAGAATGAATGCTATTTCTCTGTAGGATGGTGATGAGAAAGCTAATTTCTCATTCAAAGGCAAGAAGAAGACAATGGCAAGAAGAAACACTTCAAGGAGACCAAGGAGGAGGATGAGGCTTCAAGCTCAATTTTACAAATAGAGGTGAGGAAGTCCTCCAAATCCAAGGTAGAGCCTCCAAATGTCCTCCAAGAAACCTGCAAGCTTCAAGATGCTCCCCAACTCCAAGCTAGGATGCCTCCACCTGCAAGTAAGGATCTGCAAGCCTCCAACGATCTCTCCTCCACTTGTGTCCCTACTCTCTAAACACAAAGATAGATAACAAGCTGGCCTCAAGTATTCACCACCCAACCATAGCTAGATCCAAGCTCCAAGCAAGACCTATCTAGCACCCCCTTGCTAACCATAAAAAATCACAAGAATACCACAACACTCCATAGCATTCTCAAGATTCAAACCCTACTTATGTCCCATACCATAAGCAAGATCCAACCTCTACCACAAGAAAGCATTCTACACACTAGTAGCAACACTAGAGCATAAGCAAAGCAAACAAGAGAGATCTCCCCCTCCCAATGGCCGCCCTACTACCCTCATATAGATGGCCCATGGACCCCTCCAATGCACTATGGAGATCCATGCTCATCCAATGAGAGAGAGAGAGAAGCCTAGGGGAGTTAAAGAATCTCCAAGAGCCTCCATAGGCTTATGGAATGTGAAGAGACTCCTTCCATAACCTATGACTCTTTGAATGCCTTTCTTGTGGGAGTTGGGAACTCAATGGACACTTTAGACGGGCACCCTCCTACTAGGTCCCATTGCCCAAGTTTTGCAAGTATACTTTGGTCCTAGACCAATAAAGTGATATGGTTCAAGGTTGAGGCCCAAGCTTTAGACAAATAGTCATCCAATGACTTTCTGAAACCTCTCTAGGCTCCATACCTCCATCCAAGGTATAATCACCTACCTGCCCTTTACCAAGGACACTAGTACCTTAATCTACGACACCTACCCTTAATACTAAGGGTACCCCTTATCCAAGGGTCACGTGACTCCATACCTCCAACTAAGGTATAGTCACTTGCTTGTCCTTATCTAAGGGCACATACCCTTAATCCTAAAGATACCTTGCCATTTAGCCCCCAACACTAAATGGACTAGTAGGGGTCTGAAGTACTGCTAGTTACATAGGTATGTAACACTCAAAGGGCAAGATCAAAGACAAGTCCAAATACAAATGTTTTTTCTGTGGAAAGAAAGGAAATTTTGCATCAGAATGTCTCAAGAAGAAAAAGACACAAGAAAGCAAACAAAGCAACATTGCACATCGGGAGGAGGAGGATGAAGAAGAGTCATCCTTGATGGTTTCCAACAAACCACCATCATCCAAGAGCAACACCAATGATTTTTGATGGATTGGTAGTGGGGCTTGTTACGGCCATATTCGGTTAAGGACATGGAATAGTCCTAATATGGTAGACCGGCCCTCCAGTGTTCAAGTTTATTGGTCACGCCTAGATTTTATTCCACGTCAAGGCCTGTTGGTGACTAGTAAGTTTGAGAGGACCCAGACACTCTAATTGAGACATATGGAGTAGTGCATGTACGTGTGACTGATATAGGCAGGAGGTATGCATGTAGAGCTGTGACCTATCTATATTTGACCTGCATGGAAATTGCATGTGCTCATGCATAGGGTCCTACTCTCTATATATTAATTGCATGTGCTCATGCATAGGATCCTACTCTCTATATATTGAGGTAGTGATTATTCCATCGACGACTTGGTCTAGGTTACCTGATGAGCTCTTCTCCTCTTGCTATCACATGGCATGGCTTGGGGGCTAGATCCAGGAGGGATCTAGGTTTGGTTGGGTGGCTTTGCTCCATAGTCTCTCTTGTGTTTTCCTATCCTCATCTTAGGGGGTTGTCCCTAGTGGTCTTTACAGGGCTAATCCCCACATGACATATCAAAAGGACATTTTCTCCACTTTACTTTCTTACAATGATCTACATAGATCAATCTATACTGCAAGTAGTCAAGAATGTAAGATAAGTGGAATAGGAACCATTCCATTGTATGTTGGATCATCCAAAGGGATGAACCTTGAGAATGTTCTTTATGTTCCTAAGTTAACCAAGAATTTGCTTAGCGTTGGCCAATTAATGGATAATGGCCTTGATGTACAATTTAAGCATGGAGTTTGTTCCGTCCTTAGAAATGATGAATGTATAGCCAAAGGCCTTAAGCATGGTAGATTGTTTATGCTTGATGCTAATATTGCAGTGGAGAGTGTTAACTTGACAAAGGTGGAGTTATCAAAGGTGGAACTATGGCACAAAAGGTTGGGCCAGCCCAGCTTCAAAGCCATGGAATCTATGTGTGCAAAGGAGCTTGAAGTTGGACTCCCCATGCATTTGTCAAAGTGTGGGAAGATATGTGAAGCAAAGAATTTCTTCCTAAAATGTAGTTTCGGATGTGACATCTCTGATGTCATAGAGTGTAGCTAGGATGTCTCAAGCATCCTTGGCAGTCTGTGCAGATCGGATACGACTGATTTGGGAGTCATTAATGTTCAATGTGATTAAGACAAATGCCTTGTCATGTCATTGCCTCCATTTGGTGATGCTAGCTACTTCAGCCTCTGGCTTGACTTCAGTTCCATCGACAATGTCCCATAGTTCCTTGGCTAGTAGAACAACTCTCATCTTGAACTTCAAGAGATGGTAGTTCTCTCCATTGAGATTGTCAATCAAAGAAGAGCTAGAAGTAGAATCCATTTCTGGTATAGAATCGATTTTGTTGGTAGAAACAACAATGGCGGATTATTGTTGGCTACGCACTTGCTGATATGAGGTCTTGGGCTAAAAGCATGGTGTGGTGGTACAAAAAAAGAACCCATTTTTCATTGTACCTTTTGGTAGTACATTTCACTTTTTGGGAATTTTATTACTCAAAAATTGTTCTGCAAAGGCTCACAAACTACCCTTCTCAAGATCTACATCAAGATCAAGCTCTCCTCTTGAACTCATCCACTCAGATGTTCATAGCTTTTCACATGAGTCTAATGGTGGTGCCAAATACTATGTAATCTTCATTGATGGCTATTCTAGATATTGTTGGCTATCTTCCAAATTTGACATGAACGATCTAGGCGAAGCTCATTAATCTAAAGAGACAAAAAATAGAAGTTGATCTACATTACTCAAAAAATATACATTCACAATGTCTTAATCAGTTATAATCTGATGAATTGCAAATTAGCGCACTCAACGATGGACCCAGGACTCAAGATGTCGAAGGACTAATGTCCTCAAATGATCAAAGAGAAGGAGCAGATGTGTGAGTATATCATTCGATAATAGGGTCTCTTATGTACGCGATGATCTGTATTAAACTTGACATAGCTATAGTGGGTTTCTTTCCTTGCCTATCCTCAACCCAAGATCTAAGCAATCTAGCATCAAGGAGATGAAGTTAGTTGTCACGTGTAGGTTCGTTCCCATGAGAGCGATAGCATATCTCAGATTTCAGCATGAATGGAAAATCCTCATTGAACTCTAACATCCATTAACCCTATCCATTAACACTACGCATCCATTAACACTACGATCCACAATGAAGATAGCTTACTCTTTCTCTCTTTCTCTTTCTCTCTCAAAAAACATAAGAACATGCAATCCCAATAATATTCAGATCCAACAATTAACAAACACAACAAAAGTATGAGAGATGGAGGGAAGAAGATAGAGAGCAAGGATATTCACAATGTGGAAAATTGCCTACATTGGCAAATCTAGCCATGTAGAATATTGTATATTTTGTCAATATTTTTTGTTAGACACTTGAATGGCCAAAGTGCCACTTGTCAATCCACACCTAATGTAGGTTACCACGAGTCAAGAGGAGTGGTTGTGTCCATTTGGTAGTGATTCCTACTTTGTAGGATCTAGACCTTGATTTATGATGAGATTTGTACCTACCATGCACCTACCAAGCATGACTATTGGATCTAGACTAGGGTTTTCACATTAGGGCAAGAAAGTTGAGTCTACTTCCATATTACATGCTGAATTTTCACCTAACTTTGCAAAGGAAGTGTCTTTTACTATGTATTTCCATTCTCCATAGTGAGAAGATAGAAACTTTTTTGGAGCCTCAAGGAGAAACTCGGATTTTCTCTCATTGTATGATGATAGTGATTGATTCCAATGAAACTCAGCTTTGGCACACTCTAAACTCTATCTACAGGCCATACTACAGCCTCATTTTCACACGTGTGAAGTCGAATTTCAGTTTATGATCAATGCTTTGATTGTCTCTACTTGTTTTCTATCAAGCTGCTAAACTAGATCTTGTTTTCTGATGACTAGTATCTGATAGATTGTTTAACAAGCACACAATCAACCTTGTGGATCATTCAAAGATTTATGGTCCTTAGTACTATACTTTTAACATGGTACCCAAGCCAAGTACAAGACTATTGATCAGTGTTTGAAACTAATCCAGTTTTAGCAGGTTTTTGGTGCAAAAAGCTAGTATTGGAAGGGCAAGCTGGTATCCAGGATATGGTGAGGGGATGTGATCCCAAACTTTTTCAGGATCAAAATCCGTACTATTCACACGTGTGGGCAACTTTGAACCAACATTTAAAACCCCATATTCATTGGATCATTGTAATTTCATCTGGTGTCAGTTTGATGCAATTTTTGGTGCAAATCCTAGAATACCAAGATCACTTGCCATGTGTTAGTTTTGAGTTTGTTTCATGATAAATAATTAATCTAGGCTGATTTCAAATCTTGTTAAAGTGGAAACTAGGTCTAGAAAGTACATCAAAGTGAAAGAGAGAGATAGAGTCATTCTATTGTCCAAAAATAGCCAAGATTGGCAAGATTTGCTTGAGAGCAGTTTTCGCTTCATCTTATCTTCATTCCAGGTTTGTGAGGGTATTGAGAGAAGTATCAGCTTGTACCAGTGCTAAAGAGGCTTGGGAATCTTTAAGATCAATTTATGAGTCTAGTAACACTTCAAGGTTTCTCATGCTTAGGAATCAAATTCTACAAAGCATGAAGAGAACTGATGAGAGTGCACAAGTTTATGTGCTCAAAATCAAGTCTCTCAATAGGGAGTTAGATTCCATTGGAGAGAAGATTCAAGATAGTGAGCTTGTTCAGATTGTCCTTAATGGTCTAGGGAGTGACTTTTCAAATTTGTTCCAAAGCTTTGCAATCCAAGACACTTTGCCTATAGAAAAGCTTCACAGTGTATTAGTGGTTGAAGAGGATGATGCATACCAATGCAAGAATGAATGCTATTTCTCTGCAGGATGTTGATGAGAAAGCTAATTTCTCATTCAAAGGCAAGAAGAAGACCAATGACAAGAAGAAGCACTTCAAGGAGACCAAGGAGGAGCGGCTTCATGCTCAAAGGGCAAGATCAAAGACAAGTCCAAGTACAAATGTTTTTTCAGTGAAAAGAAAGAAAATTTTGCATCAGAATGTCTCAAGAAGAAAAAGGCACAAGAGAGCAAACAAAGCAACATTGCACATCAGGAGGAGGAGGATGAAGAAGAGTCATCCTTGATGGTTTCCAACAAACCACCATCATCCAAGAGCAACACCAATGATTTTTGGTGGATTGATAGTGGGGCTAGTTCCTACATGACATATCAAATGACATTTTCTCCACTTTACTTTCTTACAATGATTTACATAGATCAATCTATACTGCAAGTAGTCAAGAATGTAAGATAAGTGGAATAGGAACCATTCCATTGTATGTTGGATCATCCAAAAGGATGAACCTTGAGAATGTTCTTTATATTCCTAAGTTAACCAAGAATTTGCTTAGTGTTGGCCAGTTAATGGATAATGGTCTTGATGTACAATTTAAGCATGGAGTTTGTTCCATCCTGAGAAATGATGAATGTATAGCCAAAGGCTTTAAGCATGGTAGATTGTTTAAGCTTGATGCTAATATTGTAGTGGAGAGTGTTAACTTGGCAAAGGTGGAGTTATCAAAGGTGGAACTATGGCACAAAAGGTTGGCCAGCCCAACTTCAAAGCCATGGAATCTATGGTTGCAAAGGAGCTTGCAGTTGGACTTCCCAAGCATTTGTCAAAGTGTGGGAAGAGATGTGAAGCATGCAGTCTCTCTAAGGCTCACAAACTACCCTTCTCAAGATCAACATCAAGATCAAAATTCTACCAACTTCTTACAAGTGTACTAGTTCTAACTAGAAATGTCCAAATCATCATGCATGTGTCCATTAAACTTTGTGCATGCCTTGCATGTCACTATGGATCACTTACAATTAATGCATGTGAGTTGCCACGAGTTTCTACAAGCATAATCATGCTAATTCTATGTCTACAAACTATATGCAAGTTGCATTTATCAAACTAGATAATACATAACCATGTAGCTAGTTTGGATGTCCATAGCTTTTCACATGACTCTAATGGTGGTGCCAAATATTATGTAATCTTTATTGCTCACTATTCTAGATATTGTCGGATGTACCTCTTGTCTAGCAAATCTATGGTATTTGATTCTTTTGTAAAGTTCAAGACTTTGGTAGAAAATCAACTTAGTACCAAGATTAAGGTATTAAGGAGTGATAATGGAGGTGAATATATCTCCAATAAGTTTATTGACTTTTGTAGTTCTAGTGGCATAAAGAGGGAGTTGTCATGTCCATACACCCCTCAACAAAATGGAGTGACTGAGAGAAGAAATAGATCTCTTTGTGAGTGTGCTAAGTCCTTAAGGCCATATGCTTCTCTATCCAAATCATTTTGGGGTGAAGCAATAACTTGTGCTGATTATTTGTTCAACAGATTGCCTATCCAAGCCATTGGAGGAACACACCATTTGAAGCTCTATTTGGAGAGAGTCCAATATCAAGGATCTCAAGGTTTTTGGATCCACTTGCTAAAAGGAAGAAGGATGATGCAACATCCATCAATAGCATCTTTGTGGGATATGGTGAGAATAATTGGTTCTCTTATGGAATGGATTTGTGAATGTCCTTTCTCTATCTCTTTCCCTCCTTCTCTCATACTTTTGTTGTGTATGCTAATTGTTGGATTTGAATATTATTGGGATTGCATGTTCTTATGCTTTGTGTGTGTGTGTGTGTGTGTGTGTGTGTGTGTGTGTGTGTGAGAGAGAGAGAGAGAGAGAGAGAGAGAGAGAGAGAGAGAGAGAGAGAGAGAGAGAGAGAGAGAGTAAGCTATCTTCATTGTGGATCATAGTGTTAATGGATGCGTAGTGTTAATGGTTAGAATTAATGGATGTTAGAGTTAGATGAGGATCTTTAATTCATGCTGAAATCTGAGATATGCTATTGCTCTCATGGGAACGAACCTATGCGTGACAACTAGCTTCATCTCCTTGATGCTAGATTGCTTAGATCTTGGGTTGAGGATAGGCAAGGAAAGAAACCCACTACAATTCTGGCACTGTTGTTGGGGAGCTACGCCAATTTTTTCATTTGCAGGATGTTTGATGGTTAGCTTGCATTAGGCATCTTGTCGTGGCATGAACAGCGTTAAAACTGCATTTAGAATTAATTTGGAAGCGATTTTGTCTGATTTGAGTGGAGTTTGAAATCTAATCTAATTATTGAATAGGGGAAGCTATTCAAATCACCATTTTTAAGATCCACCCAAGATATGAGAAATTAGAAAAAAAACAATAAAAATCGGTCAAATCTGTTAGATTTTGGTCAAAAGGAGACAAAATTGTCATCAGAGCTGATAACTTTTTATCCTCATTCTAAAAACATTTGTCGAGTTGTCGGCACCTTCAGTTTGGATCACAGAACAGATTGAAGGGCAAACATTCATTCCCAGTAGATTTCAAGAAACATTAGAAAAACCATCAAAAAACACCAAAAAACATCCAAAACCCAAATAAATACAAAAAAAGAACATTCATCCGATTCACTATGCATAGACGTGATTCAGATCTATATACTACCAGGTCAGCGAACATTTTTTCTAAAAATAGAAGGTCAAAGTAACTGTTCATCTAAAAATGGATAAATTTTTGAGAGATCTTAATACATTTTTTACAAAATTTCCAGTTTCCAAAAAGAACCTTTGCTAGAAACTTTCGCCAAAGTCTGTGCTAGTTTGATTTACTATTTTAGTTCATCAGTGAGTTCGACAAACGTTAAGCAAAGGCCACGTGTCATATTGTTCCATTTTTGTCAGAAAAATATCTTTTTTGCAAAAACACTAGTATTACATTTGTAACATTCGCCAAAACCTTCATTGAAACTTCTGAGGATTCTATTTATTGTAAATTATTATTTTTGAGTTCAACAAATGATAATTTTGTCAGGATCAAGAAAAATCTCCATTTTTATCCTCGCCAAACTACAAAAACCATATTTCTCTATATTAGAAACCTTCGCCAGTTCCACCCTAGTTTTATCTGAGTCAAATTTTTTTATCTATAGTGGGTTTCTTTCCTTGTCTATCCTCAATCCAAGATCTAATCAATCTAGCATCGAGGAGATGAAATTAGTTGTCACACGTAGATTCGTTCCCATGAGAGCGATAGTATAGTTCAGGTTTCAGCATGAATGGAAGATTCACATCTAACTCTAACATCCATTGACACTACATCCATTAACACTAGATCCCTTTCTAGTGTTAATGGATGATTCACATCTAACTCTAACATCCATTAACCCTAAAGAATAACACTACATTCATTAACACTAGATCCATTAACACTAGATCCCTTTCTCCCTCATAAAAAGTATAAAAACATGCAATCCCAATAACAATCAGATCCAACAATTAGCAAACACAATAAAAGCATGAGAGATGGAGGAAAAGTGATAGAGAGTAAGGACATTCATAAATCCATTTCACAAGAGAACCAATCTGCTTTATTGAAATGAAGATATGTAGATGTGTAGGAAACTCGAGTTGGTCCCTTTTTATAGTAGAGAGGAGGACCCTGGCCTCTGAATAAGTGTTTGCATCATATCTTCATGCTTGTTTAGCATGCTAATCTCAGATCCAATGAGGCTAAATACTTCATTATGGAGATAAGTGTCTTTAGAAGATGATTCACTTACTTTCATAAAGAGTTTACAATTTGCCTCAATACAAATTTTCAAACTATGAGTGAACAAATGGTCCATTTTTGCCTCCCTAATTATTCAAATTTAAAAAAGAGTGGGAACCTCCAGCTTTATTCACTAACTTGACATCTAGGCCCTGGGACATTAAAATCCCGCAAAAAGGCCTAAAGCCCTTTTATTGAATTTCTAATTAATCAGATAATTATGTGATCATCAGGTTGGACTTACACACACAGGGTGCCAAATCCCTCTCACTTATTAGCTAGGGTTAGGGTTGCCTTGGGATCTGCAAACCCTCCAACAATATCCCCCACCAAAACTGGTGGCGGTCCATACCCACATATTTTTCTTGTAAATTGCATGCATGATTGGCCAATGATTATCACACCTTCCGAATGAATTGTTCTTTACAATGAACAGAGCGTTTGTATTGCAGCCACCTGGACCAAAAGCATTCTCTCTCTTGCTATATAAACACAACAGAGTTCTAAAATTTAACTTTTTATCCAATAGTCGATAAATGTTGGCATTTATTGAATTTAAACAACTACACACCAGAATATCCTAGTTTGCTAGAATTGGATGACTATTTGTTGCAATGGAATTGTTGCTTCAGTATGGTAACATAGCACTTTCCTATTGTCATCTACACCTACGTTATGCAGTTACTGTGGGCTTTTATTCGCTTCACGTCGAATCTTCATTAAATGACATTGCACCTTCTCCATGAAATCGAGTCAGGCAGTGCTGAAATCTAAATTGTGCAGCAAAAAACAATGGTGGACTCTAGCAATCCACTTTGAAGTTGTCCAAGATGTGAATCGAGATTTCCATGAGCCTCCCATCATTGCGGCACGAAAATACAATCGAGCCACCGACAGCTAATCCTTAATGCTCTCTGAGGCCACTGGCTTATTTGGATCGAATGCCAAAGGAGGAAGGCAATCATCCCATCTCATTGCCACGGATGTCAACAGAGTCAAGTCTTTCGCAAAAAGTGCGGATTGTCTCACTGTCAGATCGGGAGTGTGTATATACTCTCGCTGGTACGCTTGTAGTGTCTGGTGAAAATCCACTGAAATTTCCCAACTGTAAGGTTGGTGGATAACTGGCCAATTTGGCGTATGGATAGTAATTTTGTCCATGGCCAATCCCAAATCCTTCCACTTATTCCTGCACGGCATCGGTATGTAATATGGATCTACGCGCAATTGGCGAGGGCTGGCCACATAACTCTTGATAGATTTCGGAGTTTTCTCAAAAACTGTTATTTTCCAAGTTGGTTGCTCTCCCAGTGCGGGCATTTTATCCAATTCTTTGTCGGCCTCTATTTCAAAGGTCTTAAACTTAAGGACCCAACCACCACGCGAGGACTCATGAGGATGTTGCTCTAAAAAGCTCTAGATCTGGTCCTCGACGCTGATTGGCCTTCTGAACAATGGTGTGGTCCTTGATGAAGATGGACCCGATTGCACTGCCTGTGGAACTGACTGCTATTCTTCAACTTCAGGGGCTCCACCCTGGTCCATGCTCGCATCCAACCCTGTATCCATAGGTGCATCAACTTGGTGTGAAGGGGAGAATTGCGGTATGACCGAAACTGAAATTTGAGGCCCAACTTCCAACACCTGAGCGGCAGCCTTTTCATATGTGTTGATAGTTGCTTTAGCCTTTGCCAACTCAGTTGAAGCTGTACCTTTGAATATGTCAAAGCTGCCTTGGAATCCTTGAAGCGCCACTTTGTAGGTTTCAACCTTTTTAAAAAAATACGCGATCTCTGTCGGAGTATCGGATGATCAGGTATTTGTGTTTGTAGATACGCATCACGCTCAAGGGTAGCCCCAATGGTCACAGACTGTTTGTGAGAGAAAGCAGAGGCGAGGGAAGCATCAAAGACAAGGGGAATAGGTAGTTCAGTGCGAATAGCAACAGAGGGTGGAAGCACAGCTAAACATGTTTGCCTAGTACGACGTCATGACGCGGAAGGTGAGTCAGGAATGACGATCTCGTTGCAAAGACGACGTCGACTATGTGAGCTGGAGGCCTGTTGAGATGATTCGGCCAGTGCTTCTTCATAGAATGGCAGGATCAATAATGGCTTCTAGAAGGTAGTCGTCATTAGTCCAATGCAAATAATTCGTAATGTCAATATAAGGCCTAATAGCTTGTTTGGCTTGCTTATGGTTTGGTGAGGCTTGGATACTAGATGCTATCCCTATGGCAGCAAGGGCGGCCTCAGTCACATGCACCTTGTGTGTGGCTCCTTGGAAAGTAGTATAAAACTTGGACTAAGTGACCATGCTTTTGCTAGGAAGGATCATAATATCCATTGCAAATGGAACATCACGATGGATAGTGTAACGTGGCGACTGAGATGTATCTATGAGACATGATGAAAAAGGACAGAAACTGAAAGTAATAGGCATGAGTGTATATTAGAAAACAGTATAGAAAGTCTTGAAGGCTTTGGTCGCTGGAAAAATTGGCCAGAGCTTCGATAGCACATGTGAGGAATGAATCGAATTCAGCCAACTTATAGGTGAATTTGGAAGGTCCATTACATTGAATACTAGTTTGGCTGGTCAGTTTTGAACAAAAATTTGCAGGCTTGTTCAGTACTGTGAAAATAGGCTATGAAAATCTCGACGAAGGTTTTTGAGATGCTGAAGCCATCCAACAAATGTTTTCCAAGGCTGGCGAAGGATGAACCTTTGCCCAAGAGGGTCCTTTGCCCAAGTAAGTCATAAATATAACTTTTCAAGATCAGAACCTATAGCCAGCCTAATTTTGACATTTTAAGACCATCTAACATGTCAGCGAAGGTTTCTGAGGAGAGTAAGGTGCTCAACGAAGGTTTTCAAAATGGCATATTGCTGATCATTTGCCTAACTCAAAAACAGGTACTTTTTTTGGAAAAGAATCTTCGCCCAAGTTAGTATAGATATATCTGAACTGGATGTACAATCTGAAAGCTCAACGAAGGTTTCCAATACTGTATAGGCAACATATGACCAAAATAATGATTTTATAAGTAATTTTCCATCAAAAATTTTCTTTTTGCAAATACTTTCCTTCCTCTGTTTCCATTCTGATGACTATTCTGACTTTTGCGCATCAGTCTTTCCTCAAAATTTTTTTTCACAAGAAATTAATAATTAAGTATTGAAAACGAAAAATTGAAAAACAATAAAAAATAAAATCATTTGGATCATGCTTAGTGATCTGGCGGAGCAGGCTGCCAAAACTAACGTAATCGGCTGCCATTCACAGGAGTATCAAACTGTTTTCCATCCAAGTGCTCAAGAATCATTGTTCCATAGTTCAGGATTTCCTTCACTTTATATGGGCCTTCACTGGTAAACTTCAATTTTCCCTTGATCAGCTTGGTTTTGTACATCAGTGCGAGATCTCCTGCTTTTAGATCTTTTTTGTGTAATTGATGATCATGCCATGCCTTACGACAGGCTTTCTCTACTGCTAATGCATGAACTGCCATCAATCTTGTTTCACACAATTTGTGCAACGCTTCATGACGTAGTTGTAAAGACTTATCATTATTTAACCGTTCTGTTGCTGCTATGTGTAAAGATGATATTAAAAATTCAATCAACATGACAACATTTTGACCATAAACTAGTTAAAAGGGTGTTTGATTTGTACTATTTTTGTAAGCGGTTTTGAATGCCCATAATGCTGCATGCAGTTTATGTTCTCAATCAAATCGACTTGCTTTAACTGTTTTTGTCATAATAGTGCAACAAATCTTATCGGAAGATTCAGCTTGGCCATTCCCCCTGGGATAATAAGGAGGGGAGTACTAAATCTGTGTATAACAAAAAAGTCTTCCAGTAAACACTTTATCGTTTGATTAACAAAGTGTGTACCTTGGTCACTGACAATCTCGATCGGACATCCAAATATGATAATAATATTTTCATAGAGAAACTTGGTCATAGATTTCGCATCAGCAATTTTGACAACTTTGGCTTCAACCCACTTGGTCATATAATCAGTTGCTACGATAATGTATCAGGCCTGAGATCCTCGCGCGGCAGGATGAATAGGACCAACATAATCTAGTCCCCATTTTTCGAATGGCGCTTGCGATAAAACCGGATGCAAGAGTTCATAGTTCTGTCTAGTAGGCCGTCATGTTCGATGGCAAACATCACATGCCTGAATATAATTTTTTGTGTCCTTATGAAACGTAGGCCACCAACAACCTGATTGCAAAAGTTTGTGAACAGTAATACTTGTAGAGAAGTGTCCTCCGCCCATGCCATCATGTGAAACGGTGATTAAATCTAGTATTTCATGCGGTAAAACACATCTATGTAGAATATTGTTTGATCCACGACGATACAATTGTCCTACAATCAATTGATAAGGTTGAGCCTTATGAATCAATTGCCTCTTCTGTACTTTTTCAAAGCCTTGAGATTCACATAGATTCTCAATTTTCCATTTTTCTTAGGAACAATGACAATCGGTGAAACCCATTCTGTATGCTCGATCTCATAAATGAAATCAGCGTCAAGCAGTCTCTGAAGCTCTTTCTTTATCAGATCCGCAACATTAGGATTACAACGATAGAACTTTGTAGCCTTTGAAACCGCATCAGGTACTAAAGGTATGTAATGTTCAATAACTGACGCTGGAATACCCTTCAGATCTTGATAAGTCCATGAAAAGCAATCTTGATATTTAGTAAGTAATGTTCGGAGTGCTTAAAACTGTTCAGGGTTAAGTTGTAATCCAACTTGTACAATCTTTTCTGGTTCTCCTGGTTCAGCAAGATTCATAGGCTGTGTCCTAGCTGGGCCATCTTAAACAACTTTCGATTCTGGCACTTATTCTTCGGGTTCATGACGTGCTTTGGGTAACATGATAACCACATCATCCAGTAGTGTATAACGTTTAAAATATTCGAGCATATCATGATCTGGACTACATCTGCCTGTTCTTTATCAAAAGGACTTGTCTTGAATCTTCGCTTAGGACTCGGTAGACATTTGGTGCTTCTAGTAAGTCCATTACTATGAAAGTAATGACGAACTGTACTCTGACAATTCTGACAGGTATATCTTCAACCATTCCTTGCGGACGAACTATCGTTTGATCATCCAACTTAGTGGCAAAAGTCTTTTATCTTTGTAAGGCCCCATTTTGCACATAGCTTTGTAGAAATCAGGTTAACTCCCAAACCACCATCTATCACGGCTGTTTCATTAAGAAATTGTCTACGCTGTATCAACAGAGTGATATTTTTTTGTTCACTTTCCCAAGCTGCTCCAACATGGAGTACTTCATTAGATTCTTCAAATCCAGCACAAAAAGTGGCTCATGATGGACTTCTGGTTCAGCTTGAGTTAACTTTTGCGCTAATACTTCTTTTGCTTTTGGCACCAACTTCAGGAACTCTCCCAATGAAATATTGATCTTACTAGACAAAATATTCATGAGCAGTTCTGTTTGCGTTGCTTCTGGTTCAGTCATCTTGAAGGGTTCTTCATGATGATGCAACTGAGCATTCATATTTGTATGTGAATTTTTCGGTGACTGCAATGGTGAAGAATGAACTTCAGCTGTTGCTCTATCAACTTCAAGCTCTTCTTCTTCTTGCAGATGTTTAATCCACTGCCTCATATCCTGATATCTTCTTTTTTCTATATGAAGATTTGAATAGACTCCAAATGTTGTTGGTATATCAGTTAATGGTATAGAATAAGCAAGTACTAGATCTGCTACCAGTTCTTTCTGCTTTTGTGCTCTGGTGACCACCATCAAAGGTACACTTGGTTTATTTCGAGCTACTGGTCTTTTCTTGATTGTTATCAAATTTACAGGAGCTATAGCCAGTGGTGGCTTCAGTTTTGCTAGACACTCCTTATAGCAATGCCCATAACCACAGTCATGACAGAATGGTACAAATTTTTCTTTATTTGAAAATTCTGCAACTCTGTGATTTTCTCCACATGTGAAGCATCCAAGTGGGGCTCTGGTCCAGTTTCTAGATGCTTGTTGTTATGCGGCATCATAAATAGCATATTGGTATGAAAATCCACCTTCTTGATCATTACCATAGTTCCATTGCTCGGCACTTCTGTAAGGTTTTGGTTCCATCAAATTGGCAGGAGGAGCGGGGTGCTTTGGTGGGGCAGGTAAGGCTAACCGTTCCGGGTATCCAAGAGCAGATTGTCGAGGTTTAACTGCCGGATTTCCTCCATAATGTGGTTCTCGATATCCCATCTGGGCCTACCGTTGTTGACTTATCCAAGGATTGAAGTTGCAAAAAGCAGTCTCATGATTAGGCGAATTACACAAATGGCATATACTAATTTCCATTCATTTTTTCAATTGAGGACACTCATTCACTGTGTGATTTCCTGTACAAATAGAACACCAGATATTTTTCCTAGTAGGAAAAGTCTTTGCAAACTTCTCAGGTTCCTTGTTCACTTGTCCATGGAAATCTTCCAATGCTTTGATCTTCTCATCAAATTGCGACTGCAACTTTTCCATCTGTTTATGCTGGTTCTTCCTGAGTTTCTCAAACTCATTGAGCATCACTTTTGCAGTAGCGTTGACATTCGTTGACACAATAGTGGTGAATGTCGTAGTGGTCTGCCCTGCTGTATAAGACAACATACTGATATTCGGCTCATAGTTTGAATCTTCATCCTCCTCCCAAATTGCATCATCCATAGCATTTTGCAAATGTGCGTACTCATTATGATGTTTCAGCTCACGTTTGATCCTTTTAGATAGATCTGACAAAAACCACATAATCATGGCATTTTCGTTAATCAGCTCAGGTTCGCACTCATATCTGAGGCGTTTTATCCATTCAATGTAATCTCAAACCATTTCCCGCTTTCCCACTTTAATTTTACTTAAAAGTAGGAAAGGGTCTTCCATAAAGTTTCAAGGTTTGAACTGTGTGATAAGGGCTCGTTTAACAGTCTCCCAATCTGTACGCTCAGTTTCATCTTGATTATAGTACCAATCTTGTGCTACGCCTGTTAAGGCCATAGAAAAAAACTTAAGTTTATCTTGGGGAAAAATTTCACCATAGACTTCACAAGATTCAAAATAGATCTGAAGAAATCTAACTGGATTTGTTAATCCATTGTATTTGGGTATATCCAAACGAGGTGCTCTTCTGACAATGATTGGATTGACATCCTGAGGAGCACCTCTAGGGGCCGCCATCTTCACAAATTAAATCAAGCAGACAATGAGCTTGGATCTAGATTTTCAATCAAAACTATCTTAGATCAGATCTGTTAGATGATGGATCCATTCCGGTTGAATGAGATCGTTGATAGAAGCAACGACTGTTGGAATATTGTTGGCTGTGCGTTTGCTAGAAAGACGTCTTGATAGAAACAAGATTGATAATTAGTAGTAGAAATGTAGATTACTAAAATGCCCGCTCTGATACCATGTCGTAAAATGGCGTGTGGGCATGAGCAGCAGTGGAAGCTCGAGGATTGAGCGCGGCGTGTAGGAACGGAAAAACACAATAGTTAGCAGTAGAAATATTTAAGTAGAACAATTCATACAGAATACTCAAATGAACAACGCAGTAGTGAGACAAAAATTGTACTCTGATCAATATTGGCACACGCCTTGTAAATATTTTGCCTTTCTTTGAAACAAAGAGTCTCTCCAAGGGCATTGCAAATTGCAAACTCCATGCATGCACATATGATTTTGTAAGACTAAGGTTGGGCTGGTTTTAGCCCATCAATGCACATATCGATACCCGAATTAGGGCAAAACATTTGATTTTAACATGGTATTAATATAGTATCCGTTTTTAGTTGGTTTCCAAAATTTACATATGTGATAAATATTATTCATGGTGTCCCAAAGACATTGGTGGGCACCAACAAAGTATTGGCCTTTAAAATCATATGCATATTACATTTGAAAAGGTCGTGCTTTTCATTATACTACCTTCCTTTAAAGTCTAATTTTAGACAAATTGTATACTCATAACCGGGGGCACTGGGCTTGTATCTTCTCTGCAATACCCAAGCCGGTTGATACCAGCCACCAATTTACAAGCATGCTTATATTCATACCCGACTGGTATGAAATTTTCTAAAAAAGTACAATATCAGGGCTCGACTGGTATTAACAATATCAATACCCGCCCAACACTAGGACTCGACTAATATTTATAACATCAATACCCGCCCAACACTAGGATAAGATTGATATTAAAAATATCAATACCCGGAGAAGAGTGTGCCCACACTCTCTCATGACCCATGAGTGCATACTCTGAAGGAACCCTAAATGGACCAGGGACCCTTCACGAAAAAATCACCCCTGCCTTACGGAGAAGACTCCTTGGTACCCTCGGCAGACAGGACACGCTGCAGTGATACACTGAATCCGGGCCGGCGACGGCGTGCGCCCTCGCATTCATTCGGTACTTCCCACGTCCCGGCGGCCGACCGGCAGCAGTGCAGAGGGCTCCTTTCCATATAAATAATAAACAGTAGCCAATTCATTTTACCTTTTCCGTTGTTCGAGAGACAAAGGACACAGGCAGTGGCCGCTGGCATTGGAACTCTTCTTCTGGATATGCAGGGCAGGGCTGGCTGACCGCTGACTGGCGACAGGCTCGCCCGCCTGTCGGAGGCGAATTTCGAGAAGGCCAAGGACGAAGGAGTCAGGCGCAGCCGACGGGAAGTTTCGAAGCCCTGCCTGCGCCTGGCAGCGGCCCCGGGGCCCCCCCTTTCGTTCTAGTGCGTGTACTTGGGTCTGTGCACGCCGATGACATCATTTCCCATTATCCGTATCCACGTTCCCGCTGGTCAAACGCTTGACACGACGGAAATTGGATTCTCATTTGGGCTTTGGGTTTTTTTTTTTGTTTATGCCAATTTTATGGGCAACTTCATTGGGTGCTAAATTCTAGTGCAAACATTTACACTTGATTTGTAACTTATAAGTCTATGTTCAAAGTCTTATAACTAGTCAGTCCCAAGAAGACGTATTCGTTTTTTGTCAAGTGTACTGAGCTATTGATAAGCTATTCAAATTATTGTTCAAAGTCTTGTAAGTCTTGACTAGTCAGTCCCATGAAAACGTATTCGTTTTTAGTCTTGACTAGCAGAAATGGATTTCTTTGATTTGAATTTCAAATTCTTTCAGATTACAATCTATGTTAATTCATCTTCCACCAATTTGGATGTTTCTTGAGCATGATTGTGTACACGACAAAGACTGTCATCAAAAGTTCATGTGAGATTTCAAACCACTTACCCTTGCCATGTACAACATTTTTTTTCCCCTTCCACTTTCTTAAGGCAAATCACCCATATGTGTCCATGAATATTGCTAATCTTTGCAAATAAGACTAGTAATGCTTATGATCACCTTCTGTTTTGCATTGAGCGCATATCCTTTCCTACGCGGACTAGTTGTCGGGATCTGGTTGTTAGCTCGGCCTATCATTCCATCTTTTTCATTGTTCTTAATCATCTTCACCTCTGCACTTTGTCTTCACTTAGGGTTATCTCATCCTTCCACCTTAGGTCTCTCGAGGTGTGTCTATGAACAACCTATTGATGCTCTCACCATCCATCTCCTTCTGTGTCCTTCTGGCAATGATTGAACAAAAATCCACGATGTTATAAGAGATGTAGTAATGCATGTTCACATTGTTGTTGTTGATCCTATGTGTGCTAATATGTTGTCTCGCTCAACCTTCATGTCGAGAGAAGCAACATGGATGGGAACTCAAGAAAAGAAAAGGAGCTACTCTAATAAGCACCCTATTGATGGTGGATATATTCCTTTGGCGATTGAGACATATGGCACCCTTCAATTGTGTTTTGATTAATTCCTTCACATGTGTGCTCATCATCAAGCAATAGAGTGCAAGGATATGCGTTAGTGCTCATACCTTTTTTCAAACAACAAATTTTCATCACTTTGCAACGAACTCAAACCTTGTCAATCTTACAAAGGACAACTGATGGGATAGGTCGACCTCTTATCACCTCCCTTTACTAGCTGACTTTCCACCTGTCCACTTTTCTGATTTTCTATAGTCAATAGATGATGTTTTAATGACAACAACATAGTTTATCCTTTTTGCTAATAATATTGTTGTGATCTTAGATGTACTACATACTTCACTCTTGTTAATCCTGGATTTCTTCAAACTTTTCCTCGAGGACTTATATTTCTTTGTCAATGTTCTTATAAGTTTTCTATAAATAAATGCATCAAGGTTTTTTTTCTTCTTCTTTTTGCTCACCTTATGAGACAAACCACCTGTGGATAATGGGAGGCCATGACTATTGTTTAATGATGCTGTTTTTTATCCAAACAAAAAGCCAACCCATTTTGATGACCTGTTTTTTCAGTATGAACTCATAAATTTACTTTGAAAGATGTGCAATATGTAGGAAATGAGGATAATTTCTATGAGGGGAGATTTGCTGGAAGATGAGGGAGAGGTAAATCAACAATAGATGTTGAGACTAGAAATAGAATTCAGACACATAGGTCATTTACTTAATGATAGCAAGCTAGATTGTGAGGAATCTAGTGCTAAAGTATTTTTATAGGCAAGCAAAAGTGAAGGGGGGAGGTTACTAAGTGTGGGAGAGATGTCCTTTTTCCTTTATAAGTAAGGAAGAAAGAAGATGCTACTTAATTTAAAGGCATTTTTGTTGGCTATAGTGAATGTAGCAAGGGATATAGGATTTATGATCCAACTCTTAGAAAGTTAAAGTAAGTAGAGATGTTCTCTTTCATGAATCTCACAATGCCAAAGTGAATGAGAGCTCATCTAACTCTCAGTTGTCAAAGATCTTGCAAAGGCTGAGGAGGAGCTTCAAGATGATAAATACTTTGAGGATCTATCTCAAGATCCAAGAAAGCCAAGAAGATCTACAAGGCACAAGCCGAGCCATCAAGGGTCACCTATATTGAGAAGGGCAAGCAAAGGGAATATTATCATCCGATCACTTCCTACACTTTCTTGACTACTATGCTTGAAGAACCATCTTGTTTTGAAGATGCTATTAGGTCACAATCTTGGAAAGATGCTATGCAAGTTGAGTTTGAAGCATTAATGGAAAATCAAACTTGAGAGCTCATAAATCTTCCACATGGGAAGAAGACACTTTCTTGTAAGTGGATTTATAGATTGAAGTACAATCAAGATAGATCCATTAATAAGTACAAAGTGAGGCTTGTAGCAAAATCTTGCAAACTAAAGGCATAGATTATGATGAAACTTTTGCTCATGTTGCTAAGCTTGTCACCATAAGATTGATCATTTGTCTTGCTACTTCTTTCAAATGGGAGCTTTTCCAACTTGATGTGACTAATGCTTTCCTAAATGGATTCTTGGAAGAAGAGATCTACATGTTGCAATCTGAGGGCTTCATCAAGGAAGGAGATGAGGACAAAGTTTCCTTCTTGAAGAAGAGTCTTTGTGGACTCAAGCAAGCACCTAGAGCTTGGTACTCTAGGTTGCATCACTATCTCTATTCTATTGGTTTTGTGATAAGCTCTTATGAGCCTTCATTGTATGTCAAATGTAATGATGGCAAGATCATTATTTTGGTTTTTTATGTTGATGATATTATTCTCATAGGAAATGATCTTAATGGCATAAGAGATGCCAAGATAGCATTGTCTAGTGAATTCAAGATGGTAGATCTAGAAATTCTTAAGTTTATACTCGGTATAGAAGTCTCTAGAAGTAATGATTTTACTTTCATTTGTCAATCAAAGTATGATACTTCCATCTTAGAAAATTTTGGAGTAAAAGATTGTAAAGGAATTGAAACTCCTATGGAGCAAGTTGTGAAAGTTTCTATTGATGGTGATGAAGCATCCTTTGAGAACATCACACTCTATAGTAACATATTGGCTCCTTGATCTATTTGACAATCACTGGACCTGATCTAAGCTTTATTGTAAGCAAGTTGAGTCAATATATGCAAGGTCCTTTAGTATGTCATTGGAAAAGTGCCAAAACAATGTTAAGGTACATCTCGACTACAGGGAATTTTGGCATTATCTATCAAGGGACTAACTTGTGTTTGAGAGCATACTTGGACTCAGATTTTGCAGGTGATAAGATGGATGGAGAATCCATAAGTGCTTTTTCTACATTCTTATGTGGAGGAGTTATATCTTGGCAAGATACCATCTCTCTATTCTCATGTGAAGCCGATAACAAGGCATTGAAAACAACCACCAAGGAGATCCTATGGCTCAAGAGACTTTTGGAGGAGATTCATGTGATCAAGGTCGAGGAGATTCCATGCATTTATTGTGATAATCAAGCATCACAACAACTTGCCACCAATCCTATCTTCCATGCTCGAACCAAGCATATCGAGATTGCACACCATTTTGTAAGGGAGAAGGTGCAAGCCAAGGAGATCAAGCTCCATCATGTGTCATCGTTGGAATGTGTTGCTGATATTTTGACTAAACCATTGCCAAAGGATTCATTTATGAAGTTGAGATATGCACTTGATGTTGTACACTAGATTTGCCAAACTAGATTTTGAGGAGTGTTAAAATTGTCAAATTCTAGCTTTTGATCTATGATTATCTGTAAATAACTTGATCCCACACGTGTGAATCATGTTCCCACGTGTGGATGGTAGTCCTAAATGTACTTACTTTTAGTTAGATAGAAAAAGTCTTGATTGCCACAAGTATGAACTAGTGAAAAGCTAGTCAAGTAAGAAATTGTCATTTGGCAACATTTTACTAGTTGATCAAGCATGATTCCCATGTGATTAGTGGAGGATTCCCACATGTGAGAGGTTGTTCCCACATGTGTACATATCTAGAAAATATTAGTAGCTTATCGTAGGAGTTGATTTTGGAAGTTCCTAAAAGTCAGGGAAATCAAGGAAAATCATGCTGAGGCAATGGCATCAATCTAGGAATCAAAGAGGTGGGTGCCTATCTAGCATTGATTGGTGGATATGAAGTGATGTGGAACTTCCCACATGTGCTAGGCCTGCTGAGTCAGCATATCAGGTCGAAATGTAATTGATCTATATATAAATCATCATTGTGAATATCAAATTTGATGAGAGATCTTGATTTTGAGGCAAATCCGTGTTGTTTCTACCATTTGTGTTGTGATTTTATGCATTGAATGCTATCCATAGGTATTGTACTTTTGTCCATTGTCCATACAGTGACAAGTTTTCACATGTGTGAGACTGCTCATCCAATAATTTGATCAATTTACATGTTGTTCTTGCTAGTTAAGTGCATAATTTTGATCTAGATCAAGATCTAATCATTAGATTTGTAGATGATCAATCTAACTAGCATCCAAAACCTCTTGTGGATCGATTGAACATCCATTTGATGCAAAAAAATCACCATTCGCAAATTTTTACTATGTTTGTCAAGCCAAATGTTTCATAGAGATATCACTCTTTTTCTAAGTAAGGAATATAAATGAGAGATCTACTTTCTTAAGCCAATTGACATAAGTTTTACTAGTAAGAATGATAACTTTCGAGTGGCCAAGGATTTTCACTTTACTAGGAATGTATATAACTTTATTAGCAGAGAGAGAGAGATACAAGACTGCACTTAGTTCCTCTTGACAAAGCAAGACTGAAGCTCTTTGAAGCCTCTATCCATAATCCAACAAGGTAAAATACAGCTGAAAAGTAAAATACAGTACTAGAAAGCACCATAAAGCATAACCACTTTCAAGATGTCCAGCTGATACCTGCCACCATCCCACAAAACAAAACTGCTCAAGTTAGTTCAATGAGGAAGACAGGTGTCATAGTTGAACTACAATTGATCATGTCCAAAAGATGTTATGTTACTTAACAGCTTTAAATAGCATTATAAAACTTAGTCCAGTCTTTCCAAACATATGATGTTTTAGCGATAGGCCAAGCCGTTGTATCATTGTATCAGGGCGAGTGCCATACTGATCAGCTTATGGACAATTGGTCCATATCAGTTCATTTTATTCTTTTTAGAGTATGAAAAGTTTTAACCGTTTAGAGTTTTACTTAGCCAAAAGACCTGGTGTGTGCTGGAATCAGAGCACATCCATGCTATACTGACCCAAGTGGCCCTTACGGAGTAAGTATGTCACGCACTATTGTCCATACTCCTGAGCACATCCATGCTTTTCAGTTGTATCTCACCAAGGGTCTAAAGTGACACTGGACAGGGTAGGGTAAGGCAGTATCATGATTGTTATGTGGGAATCACATAACAACCATGATATGTGGACATTGTTTTGGATAGATAAGTCAGATCATTTAGTAAGTGATTTTCAATGTCTTTACTAAGTATTAGGGCAGATCCATGCCATACTATCCCTTTCGTAGAGATCACATGCCTTACACGTTTCCATGCAGGGTGATGTCCTCAAAGGACGCTTCATCACCTTCATTAGTTGCTTTCACAACATGCTCCATAGGGGTGTCAATACCCTTACAATCTTTCATACCAAATCTTTCAAGAATGGAAGCAGCATACTTAGATTGACTTATGAAAGTACAATTGCTACTTCTAGACACTTCTATCCCAAGTATAAACTCTAGGAAGCCTAGATCTACCATCTTGAACTCACTAGATAAGTCAACTTTTACTTTGCATATGCCATCATCATCATTTCCTGTCATAATGATGTCATCAACATAAAGAACCAAAATGATGATCTTTCCTTCATTACATTTGAAATATAAAGAAGGTTCATAAGCACTTAGTACAAATCCAAGAGAATAGAGAAAATCATGCAACCTAGAGTACCAAGCTCTAGGTGCTTGCTTCAAGCCATATAGGCTCTTCCTTAAGTAGCACACCTTTTGCTCCTCACCAACCTTGATGAAGCCCTCGGGTTGCATCATGTAGATTTCCTCTTCTAAGAAGCCATTCAAGAAGGCATTTGTCACATCCATTTGGTAGAGATCCCATTTGAACAAAGTAGCAATGCAAATGATTAATCTAATAGCTACATGCTTAGCTACAGGTGCAAATGTTTCTTCATAATCCAATCCTTTTATTTGAAGAAATCCCTTAGCAACAAGCCTAGCTTTGTACTTACTAATAGATCCATCTTGATTGTACTTAATTCTATAAATCCACTTGCATGCAAGTGGTTTCTTTCCTCTTGGAAGATTTACAAGATTCCAAGTATGATTCTCTTCTAATGCATCATACATCATCTCTCCAAACTTTAGATTTATATTCTTCTTCAAAAGATGATGGTTCTTCAAGCAATGTAGCTAAAAAAGAGTAAGAGGTAGAAGATGTAGAGTCTTCCTTTTGCTTTCCCTTGTCCACATAGGTAAGCCTTGATGGCTCGGCCTTGCTCCTTGATGATCTTCTCGGCCCCTTTTGACTCGGATCCAAATCTCCATCCTTGGGTTTGTCATGATCCTCCTCGGGTTTGTCAAGATCCTCCTCGGATTTGTCAAGATCTTCAATGCACAATGGGTTATCCATTTGACAAGCTCTTAGCAAATTGTGACTCATCAAAAAGTACATCCTTGCTTACCTTTACTTTTTTGGATGTAGGATCATATATCCTATATCCCTTGCTATTTTCTCCATAACCAACAAAGATTCCTTTGAAAGAGGTAGCATCTTCTTTCCTTATAGTCTCCAAAGGAATGTGTACATAACAAGTACATCCAAAGATCTTAAAATCTTTTACATTGGGTTTCTTATCAAACAAGGCTTGATAAGGTGAGATCCCATCTATAGCACTACTAGGAAGTCTATTACACAAATAATTAGCACATGTTATGGCTTCTCCCCAAAATGATATGGGAAGTGATGCATCAAGTCTCAAAGACTTTGCACACTCACATAGACTCCTATTTTTTCTCTCGGCCACCCCATTTTGTTGAGGGGTGTAGGCAAGTGTATTGTAACTTAATACCATTGATCTCACAAAAGTCTTTCATTTTATTGGAGGTGTACTCTCCTCCATTATCACATCTTAGTGCTTTGATAGAAGTACTAAGTTGTTTCTCTAGTAGAGACTTGAACTTAATGAAAGCTTTATAAACAAGACTTTTCTTTGATAGTAACTCAATCCATGTGAATCTAGTACAATCATCTATAAAAGTTACATACATCAAGGCACCTTTATTACTTGCATGTGAAAAGCTATGTACATCAGAATGTATGAGATCCAAGGGAGAGAGAGATCTTGATGAAGATCTCTTGTAAGAAGACTTGTGTGACTTTGCAAGGCCACATGCCTCACACATCTTTCCACACTTCTTGAAAGCTCTTGGTAGGCCGAGAGCTAGTTCCTTGCTTGCCATTGACTCCATAGATTGAAGATTAGGATGGCCTAATCTCTTATGCCAAAGCTCCACTTGAGTTAGCTCCTCCCTAGCCAAGTTCACACTTTCACTTGCAACATTAGCATCCAGCTTGAAAAGTCTACCTTGCTTAATGCCACTAGCTATGCACTTATCATTTTTCAAGATGGAACAAACTCCATTCTTGAAATGTACATCTAGTCCATTGTCCATTAATTGTCCTACACTAAGCAAGTTTCTTGAAATGGTAGGAAAATACAAAATATCTAGATCTATCCTTTTAGATGTGCCTAAGCAAAGATGTATAGATCCTATGTCATCTATCTTGCATGCTTGATCACTAGCAATGTATATTGGCTTCCTAGAGTCATTACAAGATAGAAGAGTAGAATAATGCTTGTTAAAGGACATGTGGGAACAAGCCCCACTATCTATCCACCATGTGTCTTGACTTGAAGTTGGTGTAGATGCAACCATTAAGGATGTGTTGAATCCATCCTCTTCTTCTTCCTCTTGAGCAATGTTCCCTTGATCTCCTTTGGCTTGTTGATTCTTCTTCAAGTAGCATTCTAAGGCAAAGTGTCCTTTCTTTCCACAAAAGAAACACTTTAGTTTTGCCTTGTTCTTCACTTTGCCTTTGGAGGTAGATCCTCCATTCTTCATCTCGGCCTCCTTGCCTTGATTTTTCTTGAATGGATTTTGCTTCTTCTTGCCTTTAGATGTAAAGTTAGCTTTCTCCTCTCTTCCATTAAGTGACATGCTATCCATTCTTGTCTTGAGGTGTAGAAGCCTACTCTCCTCGGCCACAAGAACATTGTGCAACTTTTCAATGGATGGAAGAGAGTCTTGAATGGCAAATGATTGGACTAAGTTGGTGAACTCATCACCTAGACCATTCAAGATGATTTGTACTAGTTCTTGATCTTGGATCTTCTCTCCTATTGCACTTAACTCCTTGTTAAGAGATTTGATCCTAAGGACATACTCTTGTCCACTCTCTCCACTTCCTTTCATGCTTTGGAAAACTTGATTTCTTAGCATGAGGATTCTTGAAGTATTGTTGGATTCATAAATGCTCTTTAATGAATCCTAAGCCTCTTTGGATGAGGTACAAGAAGACACCTCTTTCAAGAGGTCATTGCATACATTTAACTTTATGCAATGTAGAGCTAATCTTGCTCTCTTCTTGTATTTGGCTTGTTCTTGGGGAGTTTAAGGCTCTTCCTCTACTCCTTGAACTATGTCATATAAATCATGGATCACTAGGAGTGATTCCATTCTCACTTTCCAAATGGAATAATTTGTGGAAGTGAGTCTCTCACTTGATTCCATCAAATATCCACCCATGGATGACATTTTAGAATGAATGCTTTTTAAAATCACAAGGATTTTTTTTCACTCAGATCTATCCATTTGATCCATCCTTGATCCTTATCCAATAGTTGACCTTCTAGAATATGACTAAAATCCAAAAAGCTAGTCTCCTAGAATATAGGAACATTCCCTACAAAATAAAATCTAAGGAAAATGATCAATTCTTATCTTCTAGTACTCTATACACACGTGTGAACATCCACTTGCCATGTGGGAGCATTTACTCATGCACATGCAAGGAAAAGCTAATTTGTAGGTGACTAGTCAACTTGACTAAAAACTAGTCATTTCATGTTCACACTAACTAGAATGATACGAAATCAATTTGGATATATACGAACATGAAAAGTACATCCTTTCACACGTGGGAACAGGCTCCACACGTGTGAAATCAGATCATCAACATATTCTAATGTTTGATCAATATTTACATGAACCAATTCAAGTGAGAAGTGACAATTTTCAACAATAGGTTCGTTCCCATGAGAGCGCTAGCATCTCTCAGATTTCAGCATGAATGGAAGATCCTCATCTAACTCTAACATCCATTAACCCTAACTATTAACACTACTACGCATCCATTAACACTATGATCCACTTTCTCTCTCTCCCTTTCTCTCTCACAAAAAGCATAAGAACATGCAATCTTGCCATTGGCTTATTCGGATTGAATGCCAAAGTGGGAAGGCAATCATCCCATCTCATTGCAACGGACGCCAATAGAGTTAGATCTTTTGTGAACAGCGTCGATTGTCTCACTGTTGGATTGGGAGAGTGGATATTATACTCCCGCTAGTATGCTTGCAACGCTTTGTGGAAATCCAATAATATCTTCCAACTATAAGATTGGTGGATTTTTGGCTAGTTCGGCGTATGGATGGTGATTTTGTCCATGGCCAATCCCAAATCCTTCCACTTGTTTCTTCGCGGCATTGGTACGTAGTATGGATCGACGCGCAATTGGTGAGCCCTAGCCACATAACTCCTGATTCTGTAGTTCTCCAGGCCGGCTACTCTTCCAATGCAGGTAGCTTATCCAACTCCTTGTCGGCATCAATTTTAGAGGTCTCAAACTTAAATACCACCACCACGCGAGGACTTATGGGGATGTTGTGCTAAGAAGCTCTAGATCTGGTCCTCGATACTTGTGGGTATTCTGAACAATAAACCTGTATCCAATCTTGCCTTTTCCTGTTGTTGAGGATTGAAAATTGTGGCATCAATGGAACTTGGATATGAGGGTTAGACTCCAAAATCTAAGCGATAGACTTTTCATATTCACTGATAATTGCTTTGGCCTTTGCCAACTCAGTCAATGCCGTACCCTTGAATTTGTCAAAGTGACCTTGGAATCCTTGACGGGCCACTCAATAAGTTTCAACTTTTTTGAACAAATATCCAATTTCCGTCAGACTTGCTAGATGATAAAAAATTTGCATCTGAAAATACGCATCACACTCAAGGGTGGCCCGCATCCAATTCACCTTGGAGACGTGTGCGATCTTGTTTGGCCATCTGTAGTTCCTGAAACAACTACACTTGTTTCTTTGCATCATGCACGACCTTGTCCACTTGGTCTTGGGTAGTTGTGAGGGCATTCTGTAGTGTATTGACATAATCTTCTAGGCGATCAACCGAATGTTGTGTCTTCTTCATCTCAGCTTCAGACTTCGCTTTTTGTTGACTTTCTGGCTAATAAGTGTATTCTTCGAGCCCATGTCTAATATGTGCTACTCCATTTCTTTTTTCTTATCCAGCATAGACTGCATAACTTACGCAAGGCTTGAGACTAAACCGAGAGCATCACCAAAATCTACTATCATGAAGGTGGTAGCAACAGGAGGACCTGATGGTACTGTCCTTGGTTGGCATGGAGCAGGTGTCTATAATTCCTCTTCTTCAAAGATATCTTCTTCCTCGTAGCCCTCAGGCACTGTGGAGTCAAACTGTTTTGGTGACTTAACAGTTGCCCGACCCGAATTATATCTGGCACTTGAACTGCTATGATTTCTTATGGTTCATCCTGAAAAGTTTCTTCAAAAGTATTCTCGGATTCATGGATAGTCTCAAATCCTCTTCCAGGGGATTGGAGTTCAAAGGCCGCTGGACTTTGGGGGATGACAAAAACTTCTGAGGTCCCAAGGGGGTTGGCGCTAGCGCAAGTGAGAAATGAATCGAATTCAGCCTACTTATAGGTGAATTTGGAGGGTCCATTACACAAAATACTAGTTTGGCTGATCAGTTGTAGACAAAAATTTGCAGGCTTGCTCAGTACTATGAAAATAGCTTTCGAAATTTCCAGCGAAGGTTTTGGACAAAAATAACAGTTTGGCGAATGTTTAGTAGATCTGGCGAAGGTTCAACATTCACTTTAGGCCATCATTCGCCTAGGTACTGTAATAAATGCAAATTTTCAAGATTTGTGAACCTGTGACCGACCTAAATTTGGCATTTTAAATCCAACTGGCATGTCGGCGAAGGTTCATCAGTATTAGAAGATGCTCGCGGCGAACGTTCCCAAAATGGCATGATGCTAAACATTCACCTAAGGTAAAAACAGGTACCAACTAATAAAAAGAACATTCGCCCAACTCAATATGGATATATTTGAGGTAGATCTTGTCTCTGAAAACTTGGCCAACAATTCTAGAACAACATGTGCACACAATGACCAAAAAAATGGTTTTCCAAGTCATTTTCCCATAAAGATCTGATTCCTAAAAAAACTTTCCTTCAATTTTTTCTGATTTGATGATATTTCTAGCTTTTGCTCATCAGTCTTTCCATACATTTTTTTTTTTTCATATTGTCTTTTCCAAAAGAAAATATCAATTAAGTAGTGAAAACAAAAAATTGAAAAACAAGCAAAAAAAAACATAGTCTACGATGATGCTAACTGAACTAGCGAAGCAGGCTACCAAAACTTGCATAGTTGGCTATCATTTATGGGAGTATCAAAACATTTTCCATCCAAATGTTCAAGAATAACTGCTCCAAAGTTCAATATTTCTTTGACTCTATACGTACCTTCACCGGTAAACTTCAATTTGCCTTTGATTAACTTTGTTTTATACATCAATGCTAGATTTCCTTCTTTCAGATCCTTTTTGTTAATCGGCGATCGTGCCATAATTTACGACGGGCTTTCTTTGCTACTAATGTATGAACTACCATCAATCTGGTTTCACATAATTTGTGCAAAGCTTCATGACGTAGTTGTAAAGATTTATCGTCATCTAATCGCTTTGTTGCTGCTATGTGTAGAGATGGTACAAAGAATTCAATTGGCATGACAACATCTTGACCATAAACTAGTTGAAACGGTGTTTGATTCGTGCTCCCTTTATAAGCGATTTTGAATGCCCATAATGTTGCATGCAATTTATGTTTCCAATTAGAATGACTTGCTTCAGCCATTTTTGTCATAATAATGCAGAGAATCTTATTGGAAGATTCAGCTTGGCCATTACCCCTGGGATAATACAGAGAGTACTAAACCAGTGTATAACAAAAAAGTCTTCCAACAGACACTTTATCGTTTGATTAACAAAGTGTGTACCATGATCACTGATGATCTCAATAGGACATCCGAATCGAATAATGATGTGTTCATAGAGGAATTTAGTTGTGGATTTTGCATCAGCAACTTTAACAGCTTTGGCTTCAACCCATTTGGTCATATAATCGGTTGCTACGATGATATATCTGGCTTGAGATCCTCTTGCTGTAGGATACATAGGACCAACGTAATCTAGTCCCCATTTCTCAAATGGTGCTTGCAATAAAACTAAATGTAAGGATTCATAATTCTGTCGCATAGGACGTTGTGCTTGTTGGCAAACATCACATGACTGAATTTTTGGTGTCTTTATGAATTGTAGGCCACCAACACAGTGATTGCAAAAGCTTGCGAACAATGATATCTATAGAAAAATGTCCTTTTCCCATTCCATCATGTGAAAACATGACTACTTTAGGTACTGTGTAGTGGGTTTCTTTCCTAGCCTATCCTCAACCCAAGATCCAAGCAATCTAGCATCAAGGAGATGAAGTTAGTTGTCATGCGTAGGTTCGTTCCCATGAGAGTGATACCATATCTCAAATTTCAGCATGAATGGAAGATCCACATCTATTGACCCTAAGCATTAACACTACGCATCCATTAACACTATGATCCACAATGAAGATAGCTTACTCTTTCTCTCTCCTCCTTTCTCTCTCACAAAAAGCATAAGAACATGCAATTCCAATAATAATCAGATCCAGCAACTGGAAAATATAACAAAAGCATGAGAGATGAGGGAAAAGTAATAGAGAGCAAGGACATTCACAAATCCATTCCATAAGAGAACCAATCTGCTTGTATTGAAATGAGGATATGAACATGAGGAACAACTCAAGTTGGCACTATTTATAGTGGAGAGGAGGGCCTTGTCCTCAAAATCCTATTGGCCCATTTCTACCTCCCTAACTATTCAAACTTAAAAAAGAGTGGAAACCCATTCAATAATTGGAGGGAACCAATTTGGATTTGAAATTTGGTGAGAACCCCTGATTTATTCACTAACTTGACATTTAGGCCTGCAACATTAAAAGTCCCACAAAAAGGCCTAGAGTCCTTTTATTAACTTGTAATAAATCAAATAACTATGTGATCATCGGGTTGGACTTACACATGTAGGGTGCTAAATCCCTCTCACTTGTTAACTAGGGTTAGAGTTGCCTTGGGATTCGCAAACCCTCCAACAGTATCCCCCACCGAAATTGGTGGCGGTCCCACGACACCTCACGAGATTATTCACTTTGGGCTCTGGTTTTGCTCATGTCGTACCTTGATGAGATGGTACTACACCTTCTCCATGAAGTCCATGCGCTTCATATTGAAGTCGTGTTTGTGCAGAAAAAAGCACTTATTGGCTCCGGCAATCCAATTGGAAGTTGTCTAGACCAGAAACCTTGATTCCCAAGTACCACCCAACATGGTTGCACGATAATATAGTCTGGCGATTGGCAGCTGGTCTTGGACTTTATCTTACGCCATGGGAATATTTGGATTGAATTTCAAGGAAGGTAGGCAATCATCCCATCTTGTACCAGTGGATGCCAGCTTGGACAAATCATTGGAAAATATTGCCGATTGTGGCGTAGTTGGATCTGGCAAATTTTGGTACTCAGCACCATAAAATTGAAGTGCTCTGATAAAATTAACTAATATCTGCCAATTGTATGTTTGGTGAATGATGGGCCAATTTGGGATGTGGATGCTGATTTGATCCAATGGAACACCCAAATCTTTTCATTTATTGCATCTCTGCATCGACAAATAATTGGGATCGACTCGTAGTTGGCGAGGGCTGGCAACATAGTTCGTAATAGAATCTGGAGCTTTTTCAAAAACTGTTGTGTGCCAAATCAGATGCTCTCCCAATGCGGGTAGTCTATCTAGTTCTTTTTCTGCCTCTATCTCAGAGGTTTTGAACTTAGGAACCCATCCACCCCTCGAGGACATATGCAGATGCTGGTGCAAAAAGTTTTGAGTTTGGTCCTCGATGGTGACTGGTTTTTGAAACAAAATTTTGGTCCCTGATGAAGATGGACCGACTTCAGCATCTTGGGTGTCCGTTGTTTTTGGAATTTCAGGAGCTCCACTCTGGTCCATGCCTGTATCAAATCATGTATCCATTCCTGCCTGTTCTTGGTGCTGAGGCGAGAATTGCGACATGAGTGGAGCTGGAATTTGAGGCCCGGCTTCCAACACCTGAGCAACTACCTTTTCATAATCTTTAATAATAGCTTTTGTCTTGCCAAGCTCAGTGGTTGCCGTCCTTTTGAGTTTATCAAATTTCTCTTGAAACCCTGCCAGTGCAGTACGGTAGGTTTCCACTTTTCGGAACAAGTATCTAATTTCGTCCGGTGGTGTGACTGGGCGATTAGACACTTGGATCTACATATAGAAATCATGTTCAAAGGTGGTTGCGTCCAGTTCACCTTGAAGACATTCACGTTCCAACTCGACTAGGTCTAGTTGGCCTGCCAGCAACAAGACTTGTTGTTTTGAATCCTGGACCGCTTTGTCCACTTTGTCTTGTGCCATGGTGAGTGCATTTTGAAGGGTCTCCACATCGTCTTCCAGGTGTTGGGTGGATTGGTTGGCCTTCTTTAACTCAGCTTCAGACTTTGCCTCATGTTGTTTGAAAATCTTCAGAATCACAGTTCAACTGAATAACCTTTTGGCTAATCAGTGTGTTCTTTGTCCTCAAATCTGATATGTGGTCTTTTTTCTCATCAATCATGGTTTGGATCACTCGCGCAAGGTTTGAAACTAGTACCATTACGTCACCAGAATACATCTTTCAATTCTGGAACTTGTTCTTCATGTTCATGGTTTGCTTTTGGTAATGTGATAACCACATCATCCAGAGTATAGTGTTTGAAATGCTCTGGCATATCATGCTAGACTTTCTCTAATTGTTCTTTGTCAAAAGGATTAGTCTTGGATTAGTAGGAGTCGATCGTGGAGGCAATGACTTCCGAGAAGATAGACTCTTCTTTGAAGATGAAGACTTCCTAGATGGTGATATCTTGCTAGAACTTAAACTTGAAAAATCTTCATCAACTTCTCCTTTGGCTTTATCCAATAAAGGTGGCACAGTCTTGGAATCAACCTTTTAAGGTGGATTTTCCCATTTCAGAACCATATTATAATGTTGCTTAGCTTGTTTCTTCATCATTGATCCTGTAATCTTGTCTCCCTTCAATATAACTGCTTTTGGTAGTTTTATTGTTGGTTCATCAGGAATATTACATACTCCAAGTCTGGTAGGATCCATGCGATTTAGAATCTACTCATTGGTAAGTTCTGCATTGTCATCATAAGTCAAGGCGTGATTCACATGAATAAATTCATCTTCAATTGGATCTAGTATGGGTTCCGTTGATATCCAAGCTACATTCATGTGCAAAAAGTACAAAAAGGACCAAGAGTGGATCCTAATATGATCCTCAAGAGGGATTGGTTGTCAGATTACTTGATCTATCAATCTACTTCAGATTAGGATCAATCTAGATCAATTCTAGACACAAAATTCTAACAAGAACAATCATTAATTGAAGGTAAGTGTACTTTCTGGTTTCACACGTGTGAAACACTGTATGAGTACAGAATCCACCCTGAAAATCAAGTACACATTGATAGAACCTCAAAACAATCGAAAACAAATGTAGACAAATGGAGAGAATCACTCAAAATTGCTTCCAAATTCAAGATTGGTGTCTCACAATGATTATGGCCAAATGTGGCTCTATATATACAATAAGTGGGAGGTCGTGGTACTGATCATCCCTCTGATCCCACATGTGTGAAGGTGCTTTGTCATATGATGATTCATCATGCAAAACTGACACTTGGACAAAACCTTCTATTTTGAGCACTTTTGGTCCATTTTCCT
The DNA here is from genome assembly GCA_029204225.1 of Diphasiastrum complanatum. Classification (NCBI taxonomy): domain Eukaryota; kingdom Viridiplantae; phylum Streptophyta; class Lycopodiopsida; order Lycopodiales; family Lycopodiaceae; genus Diphasiastrum; species Diphasiastrum complanatum. The sequence goes on along the minus strand of CM055099.1, from coordinate 44,471,017 downwards.
TCTATATGGAGATCTACTTGGAAATCTTCTAGAAGTCAAAATTCGCCTACTTCAGCTTATTCCACAGATGTGAGCTGTCCTCTACACATGTGATATGACACCTAACCAAAGGATGTGGCTCATGCAATCAATAGATTGATGCCATGTATCATATGTCTAGAAAACTAGTTTTTGGCCATTTTAGCCACTAGAACTTGACTTAAATCATATGTACAACCTATATGATTATGGTACATGACAAGTACACTATTTTCACACATGGGAACAGGCTCCACACATGTGTGTTTATCTATATACAAGATTTTTGGCCTCTACCAAGCTTATTTTTGCATTTTTCACAATTCAGCACAGTCAATGGAAAAGTGATCGGTGTATCCAAAGTTTGATCCAATAATGAAATCTCGCTCAAGTCGGACTGATTATCTTGGACACATATCGCCTACTGTACAATCAATTGTTGCAAGAGATTGATTGCAGTTGACAGTATTGATTTGAGAGTCATAGTATACTCTCCAATTTTTGTCTGGTCGGTCACAGGTATGATCCGTTGATGATGAATCATCATCCTCTTTTTGGGCTACTGGTTTGATAGTCCAAGTTATAGGATCCACTTTGACTACACGTTCATGATTTCCAAAAGTGATTTTTTCGGTACCCCAGTTATGAATTATTTGTGCAACTCGTAACCATGGGCATCTCAATAGGACTCGGTAGACATTTGGTGCATCAGGTAAGTCCATTACTACAAAAGTAATGACAAACTATAGGCCAACAATTTTGACAGGTATGTCTTCAACCATTCCTTGCAGAAGAACTGCCGTTTGATCAACTAGCTTAATGGCAAAAGTCACAAGCTTAATTCTTGTAAGGCCCCAGTTTGCACATAGTTTTATTGAAATCAAGTTAACTCCCAAACCTCAATCTATCACGACTACTTCTTTAGAAAATTGCCTATGTTGTATCAACAGAGTGATATTTTTTTGCTCACTTTCTCAGGCTGCTCCGACATGGAGTACTTCATTAGATTTTTCAAATCCAGCACAAAAAAGTAGTTCTTGATGGACTGGTTCAGTTTGAGTTAGCTTCTGCGCTAATACTTCCTTTGCGTTTGGCACCAACTTCAAGAACTCTCCCAATGTCTTGATCTTACTAGACAACATTCATGAGTAACTCTGTTTGCGACGCTTCCATTATAGTCATCTTGAAGGAAGAATAGAAAAGGGAGGGTAAGAGTGAAAAATTTGGAAATAGAAACTCCATAAACCAAGTAGGTTGCACTAGTCCATCTTCAAGATCTACTTGACACAAGAAAATGACCATGAATTCACCAAAAATTGACAACATCCGCATCAAGTAACTCAACACTTGAGAACTTGATCATGGATGAGTGATATAATGAACCTCCATTAGGTTCATTTCCATCAGCAAAACCAGCCAAGAATGCTAGTACAACTCCAACAATAAGATATTGCAAGACAATGTAGCTAGTTTGTCCATATCTTGACAATTTGCACACATCCACATGCAATAGCTCAAACATGAGACAAGTAAAGTAAACTTGAACAACACTTCCTTGCTGCTCCTTTGACCTTACTTGAGTCTTCAATAAGCTGCAAAAACAGATCCAAAACATCTTTGCCAAATAACCTTCCTTTGATGCTCTTGACTACCTCCAAATTGCCAACTTCCTTTTTGCCTTGTTGAGGCCCTTTGAGATCAACCTCTTGATCATCAACTTGACCATCAAAGTCAATGAACAAACTTTGTTTTCCAGATACATTACTTGCTTTTCCAGCATGAAAACCATGAGAACCAATATCCACTTGCATAGCATCATCTACACAAGAAAATTCTCCAAAACATGTGAGTAAAGCAAAGTGAGTCGCTTCCACTTGCTTACCTTTCTCTTGGTCATCAAATATATCAAAGATATGAATATATTCAGACCTAAACCTCTAAAAATACTCCCTCTCAAACATATGATCTAGATCCAACAAGATCTCATCAATGCTTGATGTCAAATTTCTATAAAGATTAGTGAAAACAATGTCACCAATGTCATCATCATAAATCAAAAGATAGATTCCAAACTTTCCATCCAACATGAAGTAGAGTAGGTGAAGATGAGTATCAAACCTAATAAATCCAGCCTTCTTGAGTCCATAAAAGACCTCAATAAGCTCACCAATGAGATCTCCCTTGCCTTGAAGAAATTGCCTCTCGATTTGCTCCATGTAGTCTTCTCCAACCAACCTTTTGCCATCTTGATCATGAGTGATCAATTCACAATCATAAAATCTTTTGAGTTGATGAAGAGATGTGAGATCCATGCCTTGGATCTTCCCAAGAACCAATCTTCCATTGCTTTTTCCTTCATAAGACTCCCTCTTAATGATTGCATCATAAGAAGTAGAAACCTCAAAGACATTATAAGCCATGAAATCAATGTTCAAGTTATACTTAATGGCTTGTTGGATGATCATGCTAATATTGTTCAAAGTTTGGCTATTCAAAAGACTTTGCCAAGCATTGTGGATTTTCAAGAGATTTTGGTGAATGAGGAGTTTAGGCTTCAAGCAAGAGGTGGATCTACATCAACATCTCAATACGAAGAGGAGGCTATGTTCATCAAAGGCAAGTTCAAGGGTAAAGGCAAAGGCAAGTGGTCAAAAGGACAAGATGAAGGTGAGACTTCCTCTTTTGGCAAAAAGAAAGATAAGTCTAAGTTGAAATGCTTTTATTGTGGAATCAAAGGGCATTTTGTTAATGTATGTTTGAAGAAGCAAAGAGATGAAGGTAGTAAGCAAATCAACTTTACTAACGATGAGGATTTAATATCAGGTCTAATATCAAGTGAAGGTGACAAAGATCTAATATCAAGTCTCCAACCAACTTTTTGCCATCTTGATCATGAGTGATCAATTCAAAATCATAGAATCCTTTAAGTTGATGAAGAGATGTGAGATCTATGCCTTGGACCTTCCCAATCTTCCATTGCTCTTTCCTTCGTAAGACTCCCTCTTAATGATTGAATGATAAGCAGTAGAAACCTCAAAAACATTAGAAGCCATGAAAAAAATGATTAGTACCTTCAACATAAGGGTGATTGAAGTACTCTCTTTTTTCAAACAAGAACTTCTACTCAATGTTTTAGGTAATGATTCATATGATAATGATTCTTCCTCAATATCATTCACAATGACATCATTCAAAGTACATCCTACTTTGAACTCTTCACGTACTTCTCTTCTCCTTGACTTGTGACTATCTCCCTAACCAAGTCTCTTGATAGAACCATTTGATGTACTCTCTTTATGAAGACATGTGACTTCACTTGCTGTAAAAATGACTTTCTTGGACTCATCACAAAAGAATGTAGAAGAACCATCTCCTTCATGCATGCACCTAGCAACATCTTTTTCCATATGATCAAAGAAATTATTAGCAACAATCTTTTCTAAAGAAGAACCTTCACCTCCATTGATGAAGTTAGCTCTTTCCTTACCTTTTGCATGTTTGCACTTGCCATGAAGAACCATTGAAACACCATCATTATCCTCAAGACTAGCCAAGTTAGCACAAAGATGAACATCTCCAAGAAGCATATTAGATCTCCTTGCTAAAGATGGCTGATCCTTTCATAACCTGAAACACAATAGCTCTGATACCATGTGAAGGATTTCAGATCATTCAAGATCCAATCCATGTCCCTGATTTTTGGTTACAATAAGGAGCAGACCAGCAATCCTGCCAACGTAGAAAAATCAGCATCTACATACAAAATGAGATGCAAAATCTAAGAGATACTGATCAAACATGAACCAATACATAAAATATGTTTGTTGTCCATACAATTACAGTACCCTACTATATTTCACACGTGTGGAACCGAAAATAGCAAAATATGAGCATTCTACACACAAGATTGCAAGATATCACCAAGATAGTGCACCAATGAGTAGTAGAACCCAAAGAGAACCATGTATAATGATGAAATGAGTGATACAAGAGAGAAGATGTGTCTCTCCATGAGTTACATCCTTTTATAGAGTTTCCAAACCCTATTTGGCCACTTGGCTTTCCCTCCAACATGTAAACCCTACTATTTTTGGGTCTAGATTCAATGTACCCAAAGTTCAAATTTGAATCTCTCTCAAACTCGACTACCAACTTTCCCACACTTTCAAAAAGTGCTTACTGAATGTATTTTGAACTAATATAACTTCAAAAAGTTTATCTCTAAGTCTAAAATGAGTTTTGGCCTCTTATTGACAATTTACCAAAATATGACTAAACTAGACTAAACTAGTTGAAATCTCTCACATGATATGGTAAAGACTAAGAATGTTCAATAGGGTAGTACGATGACTATACGTTATTGATGTTTGATTCACTTTTGACACAAGGAAGGACATGAACAATCTACTCTATCAAGAAGCATAACCTCATGATTAAAATTTTCAAGGCTTTTTCTTTGTTATCAAAAGAAAAGATATTAACCATTGTTGTCTCCATTATAACTAATATAGAAATATATCACAATGAGACTGGGATTTTGACTAATATGTACTTGAACTAATGCTAATAAAGTTCAAGTCCAGAGAGAGAGAGAGAGAGAGAGAGAGAGAGAGAGAGAGAGAGAGAGAGAGAGAGAGAGAGAGAGAGAGAGAGAGAGAGAGAGAGAGAGAGAGAGAGAGAGAGAGAGAGAGAGAGAGAGAGAGAGAGAGAGAGAGAGAGAGAGAGAGAGAGAGAGAGAGAGAGAGAGAGAGAGAGAGAGAGAGAGAGAGAGAGAGAGAGAGAATATAAATTATTCATTGCTTTCTGGCATTCTCACTCAATGATTGATTTACACTCTTTTCAATCTAACTCTAAAATTTTCAAATTTATATGTACCTAAAGACTTTGTGAAAGTATCTACTAGTTGATCTTTAGACTTGCAAAATACTAAATCTACAAATTTTTAATGGATTTTCTCTTGAACAAAGTGATGAACCTCCATATGCTTTGTTCAAGCATGTAGTATAGTATTTCTAGCAAAATGAATACAACTCTAATATCGCAAGAAATTGTTGTTGAACTCATTTGTGGTTGGTCAAATCTGCAAGGAAACATCTCAATCGCACTATTCTTTGTACTACACTACTAAGCGCTTGATATTTTGTTGTCATTTCAAATATACATTTCCAATCATAATCATGATTTGAGTGGCCAAAAAAAGCAAATGCAAGCCATGTTAATAGATATCATGCATGCATATATATAAGACCAAGGTCAATTTCATGTCATTCTCTAGAGGTTAAGAGCAAATTCAAGGATGTGGTGAAAGCCAACACTCAAAAGTAAATATAGTCCTATAAAGTCTCTCACTCCAAATGCAACTCAATAAATTGTAAAGAACCTGACTTTAACAATCACAGAAACATTGTGGACGCATTGTCCCATTAATGTAGAAATACGAATATAGAAAAAGAATGCTAGACTAAACCTAGATACTACAAAAGATCATGCACAACAAGAGATATTCACATGAACACAATGATATATATTGGTTGCTTTTTTTTTGGGGAGAAATCCCAGCCACCAACAATAGGCAATATTTTAGATTAGTAAATCCATAACCTGCTTACAACATCTGGTATCACAAACTAGTAAGCTAGAAAAACTAATATCCACACTGTGTTCTTCTCTCTTGGATGTGGCTAAAAATATAGCTAGATTGCTTATATGGCTCCTAAATCCTAAAATCTAAATTATTAAGTATGTCACGATATAATGGGAGCAAATGCTTTCAGCCAACTATAACAGATTAAAGGTTTGGTATGCACTTCCTTTGATCATGTGACTCTAGCATCACCCTGATAGTGGTATATGTTGATGATCTCATAATCACTAGTAATGATGAGAATCTCATCAAGGCAATAAAGAAGAATTTGTCTTCATTTTTGACATGATAAACCTAGGGTTGATCCATTATTGCCTTGGTCTAGTGAAGTCTAGCAAAAAGGTGATTTATTGGACTCACTCAAACAAAATATGTGAATGAGACGCTTAGACTCTTTGGAATGAGTGAAGTAAGGAAGGCATTATGCTCAACTATGCAGGAAGCAATTTGGTTATGCATGATGCTTAGAGACATTTCATTTTTAGATGAGGCCTACCTTGATCAAGTGTGATAGCTAGAGTGCCATCCAACTATCCTTTATTTCATGCACATACTAAACATATAGAGATTAAATATTATTCAGTTAGTGTGATTATGATTGATAGATAGCCTACTAGAATGTTAACATAAAACTGCAAGATCGATTGCGAACAAGGTGGTTGTCACGCAGTCTACCATTGCCTCCTGCATTGTGGCTCATTCAAAGGAAGCCACCTACTTTTTTTCTTTACATAGTGCACGGGCCCGAGAGAGAGAGAGAGAGAGAGAGAGAGAGAGAGAGAGAGAGAGAGAGAGAGAGAGAGAGAGAGAGAGAGAGAGAGAGAGAGAGAGAGAGAGAGAGAGAGAGAGAGAGAGAGAGAGAGAGAGAGAGAGAGAGAGAGAGAGAGAGAGAGAGAGAGAGAGAGAGAGAGAGAGAGAGAGAGAGAGAGAGAGAGAGAGAGAGAGAGAGAATATCACATAGTTCTTCTTGACAAAGCAAGACTGAACCCTTTGAAACCTTTATTCATAATCCAACAAGGTTAAATAAAATTGAAAAGTTTATATATAGTACTAAAAAAAGCACCATAAAGCATAACCACTTTCAAGACATCCAACTGCTACCTACCACCATCCCACAACACTTATAGTGAGAAAGACATGTACCATAGCTGAGCATTAGTTGTTATCCATGTCCAAAAGAATCTACACTACTTAACAACATAAGTAGCAATCATAAATCATAGTCCACTCTTCCCAATCAGCAGATAATTATTCAGTGATAGGCCAAGCGCTAATATTACCCGATCAGAGTTATGCCATGCTAATCAGGGATATGGTGGATTGATCCATATCATTTCATATCGTATTTAGACAATGTATGTAAAGTTTTAATCGTATATATCTCAGTATAGCTAAAAGGTCTGGTGTTAGGGCAAATTCATGCCATTCTAACCCATGTGAACCTTGTCTAGAAAGGCAAGTCCTGCACTATTGTCCATACTCCTAAGCATATCCATGCTTTCCATTCGTATCTCACCAAAAACCTAAGATGACATCTACACAGGTAAACTAGTTTATTATCATGGTTGATTAATGCAAATACGTAGGTATTAAGGCACATCTGTGCCATACTAATCTTTACGCCCATTTGCTTATGCAAAACTGGTTATGTATCACTACATTGCATCCTGAGCATATCCATGCTTTCCAAGAATGTCCAAGTCAATCTAGGGTAGGTCGGATTATGTTAGGGATAGGTTTATTTTATGACTCATTAGAGAATGCGAAGATTTTTTACTAACGTATTAGGGCAAATCCATGCCATACTAATCCTTATGTGAAAATTACGTATCCTATGCATGTCCATGCTGTCTAAGAACGTTTAGTGAAAACCCTAATTTTGGATTTGGGTATGTATGCTTATAAAAGATATTGGGTATTACTTTCACGATTTGTCATAATCAAGCAAACCTAATTATATTTTCAAAGTTTGAAAGTGTAATTTTATGGTAAGGTATGTATTATGATAATCCATAAATAAATCAACATACCCATAGTGTAGAAAGAACCATCATTCAAACAAATTAAGTCTAGAAAAGGATATATCCTCTTCTTGAATTTAGATTGTCACAAAACGCATGCATAACATATGTGGCTTATGCGTAACCTGAATCCATTCAAAAAGGCATACTTGGTTGATTGTTGAAGTATTATCTTGAGAAGATGCCATGCTATTCCCATGAAATGTGTGTTTTCTTTGAAGAAAAAGCAATACATTATGCCCTCCTTACATACCATAAAGCATCCTTAACTTTGAATTGTAATCATAATGCATACCCATCCTCTTCTATCAAAGCAAGAGTCTTATGTAATAACGTTTGCCTTATACTTCAAGGTATAGTCAAATAACATACATGTATTGACTCTTTTCAATATATGGTTCAAAATTGAATCGAACTAATTGTGGTATTTTGTCGTAGGTAAGAATTGAAAAATGGGTAGATCCTCACACAAGAATTGCTACAATCAATAAAGAGACAAAAACACTTAAGGCAAGTGTATTGCAACTTTACCGAAAGACAAAGCTTTACTCGGGAGAAGTACTTCAATCCTATGGAAGAGATAGCATCACATTGTAAGTAAGGAATGGGTCATTGTCTAGATAGCAAGAGGGCGGCCAAACATAATGAAAAAGTCATAATATCATCAACTACAAGTGGCTTTTTGCTACCTACGTCGCTGGACAACAAGTGCTAAAAGCCAAACTTCATGATGAAAACACCATACTTCAATCAACAAATATGGCATTCAGTCCCCTATAGTCCATCGTTGGACTAGAAGCAATCATTTCCATATTATGAGCCAGAACAAGCATGTACTTCATCGCTAGCTTTCAAGCATACAAAGCTACAAATTTTTAGAGTAGAAGTGGCCCTACAATCCATCGTTGGACAACAAGCCAAGAAGGCTTTTTTTTATTAATACGTTCAAATTTTTATTCAAGCCATGATCTTGAGCACTTCATTAGTAGACAAAAAAATCAGAATTGATATATAAACTAAGCGTAGAATGTGCTTGTAGTTCATCGTTGTCACAAGAGGAGCCTTGTAGTGAACAATCTCCACAGTTTAAGTTTAGAAAATGCATACTAAGTTGTCTCATATATATAGTAGTAGGTCTTGAAGCTTCTTGGAAAGTAACAATGTAGCTTGAGGGAGAAGCTACTACTCATGTCCATAAGTTGTGGCTAAGCCTAAAAAAATTCGGAATGCGTGTAACTTGTAGTAGAAGTAGGTATCAATGGTAAAAAAAAACCCTTAATAACAAGAGAGGTCTAATGTGGTATGGGTATAGGACCTTATTTTCTAAGTGTTGACCATCGTGTGTTACAGTTAATTTTTGCATAGTATGGCAGAGCATTTTAAAGCAAAGAACCATTCATGAGACATTGTCAATAGCTATTCAAAGACATTGTCAATTGGAAGCTTGAAGACCAAAAGGTAGTTCACCCAATCCTATGCACCACAACACAATGGTGTAGTAGAAAAGAAGAACAAGAACATGTCAAGAGTGCACATTCTATGCCAAAGTTTATGAACATATTCTTTTTCAGGGGAGGCATGCAACGTTGGAAATTTTCTTCAAAATCAAAGTCCTTCAATTTCAATTTCCAAGGAATACCATATGAGGCTTTCATAGGTGTCAAACCTAAGGTACTTGGTTTGAATGTGTTGGGATGAAAAGCCTTCATCTATATACTTGATGAAACAAGGAAGAAGTTGGATGTTATATCTAATCTTATAGAATCGGGTATCAATTTTTCAATCTGTTTGTGAACCTATGATTTCTATTGTACTGCATTCAACTCACCACAACATCACCATTTTTCTACATGGTATTAGAGCTATGGTTATGATAATCATTTGATTTCCACATTGTGTTCCTTGCTAAAGTAGTATGATTGTAGAGGTTGATTTTCTTATGGTTGCCCTCTTGTCTCAAAGTGAAATGGTGTCCTTGCTCATATGACAAGCCTTGCATTGACCAAACCATGTTATAAGTTTGTTGACCATGGTGATCTAGAGCAGAATGGACATAGAGTGAGTGAGATTGAGTAGAGCTAGTAGGAAAAGAGAGAGGGACAAGTAGTAGATGAGAATGATGTAGAAAAAGCATCAAGCTACCACTAATAGAGATGGTAAAAGGCAATAGAAGAGGAGAATTATGTAGTGGAGATGAGTAGCTAGAATGAAAAGATTGATAAAGGGCATGAAATTGCAGAGGAGGGGGTAGTGTCACAACGAAGTGAAGGAAAGAGCTAACTATGATGGTTGAGAGAATAAAAATAGATGAAAAAAAAAGGGGATTGACACTATGTCCTATTGGACTTATATCAACAAATGGTAGAGAAAAAAAGGAGTTTTTTGAATCCTCTTTGGGAGATGAGTCTTGTAGGGCTACTACTTTAGTGTAGGTGAATTTTTTTTTCAAAATGTAGGTTCTACGATCCAAGTCACTTTCTCCATCATTCTCAAGGCTTATCCTTTGTTGTGAAGTCTTTCTACCATCGTTTTAGAGTCACTATTTGTTTTTCTCCTGTATTGAAAGAAGACATCTTAATGTACTTACAACTAATATTCTATCTTTTGTACACATTAACATCATTCATAGATTCAAAAAGGCGAAACTAAGATGCACTTTGAGAGCGGCTAAATCTTGTTGTAACATGAAGTTGATTATTATGTGATTGAATAAGAGTAGGAAAATAAAATTAACCTTTGATTTCAATTGAAATTTATGTTTGTGTCTATAAAAATTATGAGCTTTATAAAACTATGGCAGTAACTCTTTTCATGTATAATGGACATCTAAAATTCAAATATTGCAAGCCCATTTTGGTGATTACTATAGTTATTCATAAAAGTTCAAAAATCATTTGCAACCTTGCTTTTACAACTAGAGTTTATGTTTTTTGAATAATTTAATCGAGAGCTAGCATATTTATTATAGGTAGGGTTGAGCTTGGAAAATTCCAAAGGAATGCACATTCTTAAAAGTAGAACCCAAAGTGCAACATAACTATTTATTTTAGTTACCACATGATGTAGACAAGTTGGAAGGTTGAAATTTCTCCTTGATATTTATAAAAATTGTAGTGCTCAAAGCACTATGTTGACAGTTTCTATGTACTTTTTAGAGTTAAAAAATATAACATCAAGCTTCTTGTCCTATAAATGGCTTCTTAAGGATTTGATATCATTAGACCACCTCAAAGGAGGAGTAATCTTTACTAGGTTTCTATGGTGATATGCAATTCATTTCAAAATACTTAATCGTTTATGATGTAAGTTTTCTAGTTGCATTTTCAAGTGTTGACCCATGCTTATTGAACTTTTATGTACCACATAAGCACATGGCAGGTCATGATTATAGTTCATGTTGTCATTATGTCAATTCAATGTCATGCTTGAAAAACTCATTTTTATGAATTTCACATTTGTTTTCCTTTTCTTTCTTTGGGAGGTGGGGAAAGAGCGGAAGTGATGCAATCTTCATTTCATAGGATATACAACATTCTCAAAAAGTGAAGAAAAATCAATGTCATAATTCATAACCACTAGCTTTCACATAATTTATATATATCGAATCAAACATCATCATATATCTTTGGTGCATATTTTTCATAAAAACCAATGGAAACTAACCTTTTTAAAAAACTAGGATGCATGATCTAGAGTGCCTGACCATATCCTTAAAACAAGTAAAATTTGATAGGCACAAGATCATGATGATGCAAGAAAAGATTTCTTATACACCTCAAAGTCCAAGTTTAAAAAAGAGAAAAGGAGCTTTTTAACAATCTAGTTTGAAGACACACATAAACAGAGATTTTGCCACCTTTCTCAAAATATCTTCTTGAACGATTTATGTATATAGTCTATACAACAAAATTTAAGAACATTCTAGTGCTTTGATAAAGTAATGTTACAACAAACTTTTGACAAATATATTGTGACTTGAATCCTCTATACCATGGTATCTAGATAGAGGATAGATGTGACCTACGAAGAATAGGTAGGATGTTTGGTAGGTAAGATAGTGTGTAGTTGTGGATGTTTGATAGTGTGTAGGTGTGGATTTAAGTATGTACATGAGAAGTGAAAGGTAAATATGAAAGTCAGTTGAACTAGATGTTCTTAGAAAAAAAATTGTTGTTGTTCGAGCCTAAAAAGAGGGGTTTTTACATCAGATAATTTTGAGAATATGTTGAATGCAAGGATAGTATTGGGTGTAGCATTATTTAGAAGAGAGCCTATAGAGACTTTGAAGTTGGATTTGATAGGTGATCACAAAACCTACTTGTTAAGGGATTGTGAATGGTCTTGGTATACCAAAATATTTTTGCGAAAATCATGATATATAATCATGTAAACAAGTGGAAAGGAAAGTGTAATCATGCCTATGAAAAGCAAAGTACATTATGCTTGTCCTTTGTCACTCCTTTATGCGCTTGCATGTAGACCTTTGATGCTTCATTTTGAGATGGTGGTTCCAAGAGACATTATTGAAGGGGATTCAAATGAAAGGGAGATAAACCACTCATCAAATTCTTGTTGACGACACATATACATTGTTAATGAGCAAAAATGAAATATCTACAATGGCCTTTAGATAATGAAAAGGTTTTGTAGAATTCCAGCTTCCAAGATCTACTAGGAGAAGTCAGTGTAGCATAGGTCAACCATTGAAATGAATTAGCTTGGCTGAGAGGTTTCTAAACGAATTTGGTAACTACAAGAAATTCCAAAATCTTGATTGGAAGGGCAATAATAAAAAATGACATATTCAATTTGATATTTGACAAATTAGAATGTACGTAGGTGATATTTTCCCTTTGGTAGGAAGCAGATTCCAAGCTACTTTTTACAATCATCAGTAGTTTTTTCCATGTCACTAGATCTACATTGAATGAAGTAAAATCCATTTTGCTCTATGTTTCTCATAAAGCCCCCCCACCATGGCTTACTCTGAATAGGTATGCAATTGTCACAACATGGCACCATATTGAAGAATCTATGACTTCTTATGAAAATATATGTATCCATCTCTAATCAAGAACAATTGGGGTAGTTGTAGCAAAAACTAACATAAAAGGCCCATAAAAGACCTTACATTTCTAGCTAGGTTTCTAATTCTCAAACCTATCATTTCTCCTATGATGTTCTATTAGCTAACATGTTGAAGGAGTGGTTACATGTGGAGAATTGCCAAAAATTGGCAAATCTAGCTTGATCAAAAACCATGTAGAATAGTGTAAATTGTGTACACAAGTGGGTCCCACACATGTGAGGCCATGATGCCACATGGGAAACCCATCCTAATGTAGGTTAGGTCAAGTCAAGAGAGTTGGTCATGTCTATTTGGTGGTCATCCCTACTTTATAGGACCTACACCTAAGTTTAAGGTGAAAATTTGACCAACTAGCTACCTACCAAGCATAACTCTAGGAAATAGACTAGGGTTTCATTTTAGGTCAAGGAGAGTGAGTTAACTTCCTTATTACATGCTGGAAATCCACCTAACTTCAAGAAGGAAGTCGAATCTGCTATGTATTCCCTCTCTCCATAGTGAGAAGATAGAAAATTTTTGGAGCTCATTGGCAATCTCAAGCTAGTTCACTATGTACATTGAGTTTTTGTGATCCAAATGAAACCAAATCAATTTCTACTTGTTTCTCAGGTTGAAGGCCGTACTACAGCCTGTAGTACACACGTGTGGGCTCGGATTTCAATGTTTATCAATGCTTTTGATTGTTAATGCTTGTTGTTTGTCAAATTGCCAACCTAGATCAACTTTTTTGTGTCTAGTTTTTTGATAGATTGTTAAGCAAGCATCCAATCACTCTTGTGGATCTTTTGTAGATCCATTTATGGTCCTAAAGTACAGTACTTTCACATTACATTGATGATTTGTATAGCTTAGGGACTAAAATTTCTATTTTGGGGAAAGCAAGAGGGTAGCATGCATCAATTGATGTTGTGAAATAATAATTTTAAATACATGTAGATTGTAGACTATAATTTGATGGTCTATTGGAAGCATTTTTGTTTCAATCCAAAGATGAAAAGATAGACATCAAAAAACTGATTGAAGAAGAAGACCAATTTTTGTCTATATAATATCGCAAGGTGAAAGTTGCATGTACATTTTTTTGCAGCTACTCTCTTTAGAAAGGAAAAAGATAAATAGAATCAAATCTCTCTCTCTCTCTCTCTCTCTCTCTCTCTCTCTCTCTCTCTCTCTCTCTCTCTCTCTCTCTCTCTCTCTCTCTCTCTCTCTCTCTCTCTCTCCCTCTCTCTCTTGTTTTCTTCCTACAATTAGTTCAAGATTATTATAAGTGCTATATGGGTATTGAAAAGAGCTGAAACATGCATCACGACAATAACACAAGCCATAATCTCTCGTTAATTGAAGATATTGCAAAATTCATTTTGCAATCTTCCAATGTGTTGAGCCTGGATTCGTGCAGAAGTAGCTCATCCTGAACACTGCATTAGCAATGTCAGGGCGTGTGTTGTCTGCAAGGTACATCAGCGAACCTATCAGCTTCCTGTAAGGTGTGAGCTGCATTTGAATCAAGTATAGGTACAAGGATTGGAAGAGGATAGTTTCAGTTTTTTTTTTAAAAGACTATTTCTATTACCTCCAAATGATGTTGAGGAATCAAACATCCATGTGGAGAGAAAAACATATCCATGAGGCATTTAAGATGAGAAGTACTAGGATGGTCTCATCAAACAGCACTAATGACTGATGGCTGTTGGCACTAATGCTACCTTTCACAAAGTGGATGAAACAAAGTATAGAAGGTTCTTGACCAAAAACAACTTTTTGCTTGTGTTATAGTCTACAAATTCAATCTAAAGAGAAATATTCATAACCTGATTAACATTGTTATTGATTGGAGAACTTTTTTGTGGTTTGTTGTTTTTGCTAGCTTTGTGATAGATAAGAACAAATTTATCTTGTTAATCAAGGTTAATTGCCAGTGAGAAAGTTTCATACTTTGCAAGAGAGGCTTAAAGGAGAAGTGAAAGAAGAGGTTGTCATTGTTATTGTTGTTTGTCATTAACTTGGAAAATAGATATTCTTCATCTAGTCCATTAGATATTGTTATATTTTTAGTGCCTAGTATTCCTCTAGAAAATTTGTTAGAAGCTATAAATGAAATGGAGATGCAACTCACGTACAAAAAGTCTATTTGTAAAAAGTGGTTAACAAAAAATGGAAACAATTGTCAACGAATGCCTAAAATGGAAGGACAAGATCATGCGAAGTGAAATTCTTGCATATGTAGTGAATTGAATTAGAAAAAAAATTGGTCCTAGAAAATTACACGAAATGGAAGACACTTTCTTGAAGGCATAGTTATGAGGTAAAGCAAAGGTAATGGAATAGTTTTTGTGTTGAAGAAGTGGAAAATAAAAGAAAAACTATATGCAAATAGTCTGAATTTTTGTTTACATATTAAACTGGTTAATATACATCTTCAAATTCTATCTTGAAATAGATGCGCATAACTCTTATTCTTTCAAGAGAGAGCTAGCATTTGAGTAGAGAAAGTGAGGAGTGTTGTTGGTTAATCTTTGTGAAGCTAATGGGCTTTATGAAACCAAAAAGCTTATGCTCCTTTGTTATTCATTTTAGTGCAAGAGAAAAAAAGAAAGAAAAGAGAAGAAGCTCTATACAAGTGGAGACTAATGTGTAGTTTTCTTTTGCAATTATAAAGTATTCATCTACATCAATTAAGTTTATATTTTGCACATGCATGCACAAGCTAAAATCTTGGCTATTACCCAGGTGGACATTTGGACGCTTGTGCCCATTTTTGGTTTGGACTTACCATGAGATGTGAAGTGTACCTATTGTAAATAGCATAGGTAATTGAATTAGCATCTTGGCAAAGAGTACAACTCATATTGAGAGAAATTTTAGGTCTCTATACATTGATTGGGGATAGTCTAGAAGCCCGTGTTTAGTTTTATTGTGGGGCCTTCATGAACCAATACAAAGAAGTCTTAAGAAAGTGGCCAAACTATTATAGGTTGTCCCTTGTCTCAAATACAAGGAAATCATCTGTGTAATAATTTGTGGGCTATGGTGGTGGGTGGGGTGGGCTATGGTGGGGTGGATAAAGTGGTAACAAGATGTAGTATTGTGATGATGGAAGATCATGGGTTCAAGCCTTACTTCAAGTGAATGTTTTGTAAGGAGGCCTAGTTGGAGAGCACCTTTTTCTCAAGTAAATTATTCCTGAGTAGGTCCCACCCCAACATTATGGGGTTGTTCAATGTGTAAGGATGACTTATACATTGTTCTTCGCACTGTTGTGCCTTAAGTATCCTCTTTACAATCATAGCTCCCCTTCCTTCATAGTAACTAGTGACATGGTAGTTCGTATGAAGAGAAAAGCTTATACATGTCAATCATGTATTCTTTGAACATGCATGTATATTGTGCTTGCTAAAGTTATACTCTTCTTCTCCTTTTTCGAAGAAAAAATAAGAAGTTCTAATCTAGCACTATGAAACTTTTCTCCTCAACACTATGCAACTTTAAACGACAACCTTATTTGATAATTTTGTCCCCTTAACTAATTGATAGTGGAAGTATCATATTCATATAGGAATGAATATCAAAACTTGCAATGATCTTCAATCATTGTAGTGCATATGTCATGGGGTTGCCACTAGAAGAGTAGTTGTCCCTACGTAATTGAATCTATGTATTTATAAAAGTGAAGAGTCTAACCACTAATTTCTAATAACATATTATGTTTAATGACTTACTATGTATGTTTAGCTAAAAAATAACAAATGTTTAACCACCACACAAAACCGTGCAAGTTAGCATAATGAGGAAGTCATGTGTCAACGCTTAATGTCAGTTGTTATCCATGTACAAAATAAGTTCACCAACTTGACACGACTAAATATTGCTTATAATGATAGGCCAAACCATACCCTCACTGTATCATGACTTTTGCAATTCTATTCAGTATATTGGTATTGGTTCTTATCTTTATACTCAATCATTCATTATGTATTGAAATCTAGCTGTACTAAATGGATTGCAAATAGCAAACAAGGAGTAGCTTGGATTAGTACATAAGTATAGGGGCAAATCCATGCCATTATATACTTGTACCTATCGTACTTGACAATTTTTCTTCTATCCAAAACTTCGTCGTCTTGTGAGCCAGTCAATCCCTGTTGAAATTCTTTTTTTTAATCGACAAATCGCTCTTTGTACCATTGTCTGGCCCCTCTTTTCCTTTGTATCCTGTGAATTTATTTCTTTTACCCATTCCTTGATAAAAAACGACAGAACTTGGACTGTTGAGGTTGAATGAGCCCGTCCTTTTATTAGAATTTTGAAAGAACTTGTCTTGAAGTGTAGAATAGCTAGGCCTCTTGAGAAGTCATTCAATTTCTCTAATATTGTCGGCATCGCCCAGGTTTGCAAGGAGTTTGGCAGAAGGGTTTGCAGCAAGCTCTATGGATGCATCAATCATGTGTTGGCGTATAAACAAGAAGGTCAAGTGTGATTTGACGACATCTCTAGCTGGCTTGTGTAGCCATAGAAAGAAGGCATTCATTTGATTTTGAAAAGAAGCACCAGGGAAAAATTTACTCAGATTGTAAACAACATGATCGAACCAAGTAATGGAAGAATTGTTCCTACACTTATCACCACATCTGCATTTAAAGAAGGGTCATTTCTAGTGCCAAATTTTGGCTTGGTGTACATTCATTCTATTGAAACCGGTATCAAAATGTCCACATACTCGAGCCCATGTTTGCTCAGAAGGGCACTAGGATGGCTCAAATTGATTCATGTCTATAATACTGTCAAAGGTAATGGGTGTTTCAAGGGCAAAATTTTTGTTCAAAGCAGCAAGTTTACAGGTCTAGACCTCTTTGTCAGTAAGATGTGCAAGCACAATCTAGAGTTCAACTTGTATGGGAGCAAGAAAGTTCACTAAAGGTAGACTCCAAAGTTTGTAAGCGGTACATGCAGATTTGGAGATAGTACGATTGGAGACCATGGGGACTTGATAGTTTTTAGACCAAGCTATTGCAATACAATGATCAAATCATGAAGGGATTCCTATGATGGATGAGGTTCACAGTAGTTGTGCGATGAGCGCTATGATCCTACCATGCTTCTTTAGTTGATCGGAGATACAACTAATAGATAATTCAATCTCTCTATTGTCTTAGATTGCTCTCACTCTCTCTAATGATTTTGATTCTAATAATGCTTATTCAGACCGTATGTATATATATACACACAAAATAACAGAGTTTATCGTTTAATCATTTTTTTGTAAACTATGTGTTTTATTCTAAGTGAACAAAGGAAAGAAAACTATGACTTGAACAATTTCCAACAATACAAGGTATTGTGTAAGCGATTGAAGGAGCCACTCAATCATACCAAGATCACCAAGAATTTGTGAAATGACATGTCCAAGCTGCCATGTAGGGTTCGTGAGCCACAAATCCTTTGACAAAATTTTTGAGAAGGCTTTTTAGGTCAAGGTTGAATAAAAAACTTGCAAAAAAAATTTCAAGAAGAAAGAAGAAACACCCTTCAAATTCATTGAAGGGCGTTGACATTTCTACCTTTGACACTACATTATATGGATCTTTAAAGACATATTCTACCCATTCTATTAGTGAATTTAAAGAGGACTACAAAGAAAAAGAGAAATTGGACAAGGGAAACACCATGCCAACTCCTTCTAAGGAGAAGTGTCAAGAAGACATTACAGAACAACTTGAGATCTTGATGATGGGTTTGATCTTCAACAATTTTAGATTGAATACCATCACCATACTTTTCAAATTTGAATGTATTTTTGATCTTCATGGAATATCACATCTCTACTCTCAATTGTAGTTGAGGTAGAGGGAACATAGATCCTATAGGCTTTCTTGTTGGATGCATATCCAACCATGATCCCTTTAACAAAATTAGGATCATCTTTTTTCCTTGTTTCCAAGGGCATATTAATAAAGCAAGTACAACCAAAAACTCTAAGGTGATCTACCTTAGGTTTTTTCTGAAACAAGACTTCAAAAGGTGTTTTTCCAGCAAGAGCATTGTGAGGTAATCTACTGCACAAATAGTCTGCACAATTTATAGCTTCACCCCAATATTCAATAGGCAAAGAAGCGGACATCCTCAAGATGCATGTCCATATTCTTATAATAATTTTCCAGTCTAATTTTATAAGAGGCTCAGCTAGTTTGCAAGCATTGATGTCGCAAAACTGAGGTAACCAACCTAAAAATTATTAGTGAACTTATGCACCAAGGGATGACATACTAGACATTCTTGTGGATTGTGTGATGGCAATGGCCATAAGTAGTAGAGCCGCCCTCGATGACCCATCCACAACCAAGTTCATAGTAGTTGACCCAGCTCATTATCCACTCTAGCTCACACTACACAAGATGCCCAACATTTTGGTAGGATAAGTGAAGCATCAACACTGGGAGAGATTTGTTTTTTACAACCAGTTCGATTAACTTTTTCATTAATGAAAAAAAGCAGTGTTTTACCATCATTATATAGAGAAGATCAATGGAGAGTTATTGTCAAAGAAAAACACAAGGTTCTTTGCCAAATCCATCACTTCATGGCATTTTATTGTTGTGCATGGTGTCTTGTAGAGTGAATGGGATTTCCTTTTATATTAACAACAACTATGTCCTAAGGTTGTACACCCATAAGTATGAAAGTTGTACTTCACTCAAAGCCTTGACATCTTGTTCAATTAGTAGTCTATGCTCATTCACTATCTCCCAAAGCTCTTTTTCAATTTAACTTTCAAACTGAAGTTTGAAATGCCATCAAGCCTACTAGCTTGACATAAGTCTAAAAATCAATCCCCAAGTCTCATATATCTATGATTATATTACATGCCTCTATCTTATCTATGATTTATTGCTTAGGATTTTTCAAAAGTTTTTCTGAGGCAATTATTAAAACATGCTCAATGGGACATTTGGACTACCACCCATGAGTCAGTGAGGTAATGACAATGCTTGACTTAGCCTTGCACTCTTTTGTGCAAATTCATTTTATATCCCCAACCAGTGGGTCGCGTACCTCTTGGCCCACCTAAAATCCACAACTACCTTTCCTAGAACTGACTCAATCCTATACATTCCATATTTCCCTTACAACTCTTGTGAACTCAATGGAAAAGAGCCCAAGCTCTTCAACTTCCTTATCCAAAATCCTAAAAAGCATGAGGAGATTTTAGAATTGGCAAGGACAATTAAATGAATGCATCTGAACCTCCATGATACTCCAAGATAATTACTCTCAATACCTAATCCAAGAAAAGACAGATAAAACATTAGGCAAGACAATATGATGGGAACACATTGAACAATACATGGATGAAGAGGACAAATATCATATTTAAGAATTACAAGTAAAGAAACTGATATAATTTAGTACATGAAAAAGCATTATGATAGAGGGGGGGTTACAAATAGTAGAGTCAGGCCTATGCCAAGAACGACACTTTCAAGGTGCTAGCATAGTATCAAAATGGCTTATAGAAAGATAAAATGAAGAAATGCTCAAATCTCAGAAGCACATTGTAAGGATCAAAGAGGACCACGAAGATCATCCAAATGTATGGTAGAATGCGATTATAAGATTTGACCTGCAAAGTACACGAGTTTTGGAACAAGAATTCAACAATGATCTCTCTTGACCAAAACCAAACACAAAGGCATCATTCGAACCAACAACAAGAAATGCAAGGACAAAGTAAGAGACCTTAACACAACTACTTTATGAATGCCACGTGATACCATGGAGGACATTAGTCTCTTCTCAAATGTTGTTTTCAAACTAATGTGATCATACAAAGCGATGTTTAGATGACATGCCATTACTAATGAGGCATCACAACTAGCTAGAAGTTTGGTCCTTTGAAAAATATGGATAACCAAGAATGCTAGGAACAAGTCTAAGCAAACACTATATTGATAGAAGCCAAAATTGCATGGATGAGCTTGCGGCTACCAACAAAAAATGTCACACCTACAACCTTGTGTAGATAAGCGTTAGAGAAATAGTCAGCTTCACACTTGCCAATCAAATAATGTGTGGGGAAAGTGTTGGCTTGATGACCTTTGCTTAAGGGCAAGATCTACATAAGGCGCTCAAGGCTTCTGTATCCCAAAAAATAAATCTGCTCTTAAAATCATGTCCGTTCTCTTGTGAGCTTGAAAAGGTGAGTCCGACGGTCCGCTTTGGTTGAGAGGTAAAATTTGCCCTTAGTGCGCAAGAGCAAAATACAACAAAAATTTAAGCACCCAACATCATGTAATCTATAACTTCATTCCATGTTTGTATGGAATGAGATTGGCTTGGTTGGTTAGCTTGGCATTCAAAGTTCCTTTGCTCCTAGGTTCTAGCCCTCCATTGGAAACCAAAACTGCATTCCATGCTTGTATCCAATGGGATTGGCTGAGCTGGTTAGACCAAGATGCAATCCCTTTGATTGGATCTTAAGATGCTCGAATAAAAGAGTAACCCTATCTCTTGCTGTGCTCGTGTATGGCGTTAATAGTATAAAGCATTATTCACCGAGGCAAAAAAAAAACCGTAATAGCATGGAATTTATTGTCGATTTTTTTTTATTGAGACAACCAAAGTGGGGCACAAAAACACAAAGCTATCCTAGAAGTTGCAACCACTCCAACCTCCCCCCCCCCCTGAAGGTGCACCCCCTTGTTTATATACATGCCACGTCACCAGATGTTCAAAGTGGAGTATTTGGATAGGTACTTTTACCCTTCAAAATGATACAGGTGAAGGGCACTGAAATGTTTACTTAAAAAGGGCACTTCGAATCTGCTATTTAAAGTTCCCGTGTTTATTACAAGGAGACCTTGGGAACGTGAAAAGGAGTTAACGTTTTACGCGTCATAATGAAATTGAAGGGCGATGTTTCACGGATGTCTCCCTCCCAGGACACATCTGGCCTGGTATTCTCTGCAGGTGGTCGAAGTTTGAAAGGCCAACCAAGCCAGGCCGCAGCCCTTCAAACCAAGACGGAGCGCCTGCCTGGTGGCCGTCACGGAGCTGTTATCCTTTTCATTGAGACGGGCGGGCCGGAATGGCGGCCCTTCAGTCGACGGGTACGAGGCAAGCCCCTGGTAAAGTGAACTGAATATTATTAAAAGCTGGGGACACTGAATTTGAAAATTTATCAAAAATAGAAAAAGAAAATTAATTTCTTTTATCAAAAATAAAAAATTAAATTCTTTGATCAAAATAGAAAATAAATAGATAAATATATAAAAAGAGGAAAAAGAGAAATTATAAAAAAAAAATAGGGAAAATGGAAAATGGGAAGAGTGAACTGAATGACTACATTCAGAGCTCTCTCTCTCTCTCTCTCTCTCTCTCTCTCTCTCGCTCTCTCGCTTTTCTGCTGCGCGAGAGAGAAAAGGGGAGGGGGAGCGCGATCCAGCTCGCTTGAGAGATCGTGGGAGGCAAGCAAGGCGAGCTGAATCTGATCTGATCCTATAGCATCGCCTCAGCGTCGCAGCAATGCACGGGATATGCATGAATTGGGTCTCTGGTATCGCCTTTGCTTCGACTTGTTCTCATCTGCCTCAGCAGCATAGCGATTCTTGAGTAGTTTCTTATATGCAGCCTCGTCCTGCGTGAGCTGAATTGGAATTCCTTGTGAATGAGCCTGATTCCCCCCGTATGCCCAGTCTGATGGTACCTGGTTTTCTGCTGCTACTGCTCTGATTGGGCGATTGGTGGTGCGGCTTACTGGTAATTTGTGTCTCGCTCGCTCTGTGTGGGCGACTAATGAGGTTGCGACAGCAGCACGCTTCTATTCCTATGCGCGCGCTCTATACGATTGGGACTAGTAGCCCCGATCGAGGTTGATTAGACAATCGATCCATTCTGGTGCTGGAGCAAGAATTACCACAAGTTTTAGGATGACTGTAGTCAGATCAAATGGCCTCAGATTGCGAATTCCGCAGAGCATCTCTGCTTCTTCCGTCTCACAGGCCTTTCAAGCAAGCAGAGACCTCTAAGCTAAGACTATTTTGTCTGATACAAATGGCAAATTCTTCCTAGATCAATGTCACAATTTTTTTGCGTTTTCGTGGTAAAGGGTTGTGATCTGGTGGCTCTGGGAGTAGCATACATTCACTAGTTTTCATGTCAGTGCATTGCTTGGACATGGGTCCTCAAGCCAGGAGGAATTTGTGAGCAGTATAAATGCTGGCAAGCTTGCCAAACTAAGATTACCTTGCAAAAACATGAGAAATGGTCATATTCGTATGATTATGGCTTTTGAAAGAGGTGGGATATTTTTTCAATAACCCCTCGATAGGCAAATACTTTAAGCTAAGTTGGATCTGCATATGTTTCAGCTGTACAATTTCTTATCGCCCAGGGTTTGGTCTGTGGAGGGTTACTAAGGATACATCTGTCACTAGTGATGAGGTAGACTCGAGTACTTATCCAATGAAGTATGCCTATTCCTTTCAACTTGGGAGAGAATTCTGCTCATGTTGCTGCTAATAGAGAAGCTTTTGGCATCAACTACATCCGACACGGAACTTGTCTCTGCAAACACTTCATGCCTTAACTGTTCATCTCCTGATAAGCTCCCGTGCTTGCTTATCATCAGCAAAAGTTCTTCAAAATCAACCTGTAAGCTGCTTTCCTATAGTTCGATTCTGGGCAGGAGATATAGTTTGCCTATCGTGTCTTTCTGAAAATGATTATGCATCCTAATGCGTCACATGGGCGAATTTCTCATAAGAGCTAAAGAACATCGTGATAGCTTGTCTCTGGTTTCAATGGAGGATTTAGTTGTATGCCTTGCATAGAATGCATTGTGCCACATGATTGGGTTGTTTTTCCTGCCTTGTTGGTTCAAATCTTTCTCAGGAAGTCATTCCGTTTGAGCTTTTAGATTTTTGCTTCATGAGTTGTTGTCTACTCAAACATCAAAACATCAATTGCTTGGTTGAATCTGGAAATTCCTGTATCCCAGGTTGGGCTTTATATTATCCTTCAATCAACTATGAGGTCTGTAGTCCATTAATCAGTACTTTCTGATTCCAACCATGGTGAAGTGCAGTGTCTGTATACTATCAGAATTTTCCGCGTTCTGACATATAATTGAAAGTTTGTATGTGCAGGTAAGGAAGGGGCGAATCTGTGTTGTTGAGTGTCAAAGATTAACTGGCAATGGATTGTAACTGTGAAGAGGCGTTTTGGCCGGCAGATGATCTGTTGATGAGATATCAGTACATTTCGGACTTTTTCATTGCCTTGGCATATTTTTCAATCCCTCTGGAGCTGATCTATTTTGTGAAGAAATCTGCAGTTTTTCCATACAGATGGGTTCTTGTTCAGTTTGGGGCCTTCATTGTTCTATGCGGCGCCACACACTTGATCAGCCTGTGGACATTTGCTCCTCATTCGAGAACTGTTGCTGCAGTAATGTCTGTGTCAAAAGTGTTAACAGCAGTAGTGTCATGTGCAACAGCACTTATGCTTGTACACATTATTCCAGACCTCCTCAGTGTCAAAACCAGAGAGCTCTTTTTGAAGAACAAAGCTGCAGAATTAGACAGGGAAATGGGTTTGATCCGTACTCAGGAAGAGACAGGTAGGCATGTTCGGATGCTCACACATGAAATTAGAAGCACACTAGATAGACACACCATTCTGAATACGACACTGGTGGAGCTAGGAAAAACTTTGGCTTTGGAGGAGTGTGCCTTGTGGATGCCCACAAGAAGCGGGTTGGAGCTGCAGCTATCCCATACTCTTCGCACTACAAATCCTATGGCAGTAACAGTTCCTCTTCATCATCCCACCATCATACAAGTATTCAACAGCAATCGTGCTGTTGCCATCTCCTCGAATAGTCCTGTTGCAGCTACAAGGCCCCGGACAGGGAAATATGTGGAAGGTGATGTTGTTGCAGTGCGGGTACCTCTTTTACATCTCAGCAATTTTCGTGTGGGTGGCTGGTCAGACTCAGGAAAAAGGCCTTATGCTCTTATGGTGCTTATGCTGCCTTCTGACAGTGCTAGAAGGTGGCATATTCACGAGCTTGAGCTGGTCGAAGTTGTTGCAGATCAGGTGGATATGAAACTCCTATATTTCTGTCTTTCCTGACACAGTTATTGGGCATTTCTCAGAATGCTGACTTCTCTACTATCACCAGTCAAAGGATAGTCTCTGCATCATTGATCTATATTCTATGTTCTTTATTGTTGTTGAAGGCTCTGCTGATTCATTATCGTTTCCAGGTGGCAGTGGCCTTGTCCCATGCAGCAATTTTGGAAGAATCAATGAGAGCGCGAGATCTACTCATGGAGCAGAATGTTGCCCTAGATATGGCTAGACGAGAGGCAGAGACTGCTATTTGTGCAAGGAATGATTTTTTGGCTGTAATGAATCATGAAATGCGTACTCCTATGCATGCTATTATTGCTATGGCATCACTTCTGCAGGAAACCAAGATGACTCCAGAACAGAGATCCATGGTGGAAACTGTTCTTAGAAGTAGCAATCTTTTGGCAACTCTTATTAGTGATGTTTTAGATCTGTCAAGGTTGGAGGATGGCAGTTTGGATTTGGATACCCGGAATTTCAACCTGCCGACAGTCTTTCGGGAGGTAAGAGGAAAGAGGCAGAGAGATTTTAGAGCTAGCATACGGATCTGTGAGCTCGATGTTTTTCAAGTTTGTTATCTTAAAAGCATTTCATGTGGGTTGCAGGACCAATTGAATGCTTTCAGATGGTAACTGCTAGGTTTCTTTAAGCTTTTGTTCAACTTTGTACTCCCAGAAGCTATAATGAGCAAGTAGGAGTGGAGTAGTGTACATGGATGATAACTTTGAAAGAATCACCAAAATAGGATTAGGCTCTGTGTAGAGTAATTGGACAAAATAAATTCTCCCATTGATGTAGACTCCCAAAGAACTAATTTACCTAAACACTGCACAACTTGAGATGAATATTCCGCAGCGTTCCTTGTTTCTAGCCACCGATGACATCTATGAGCAGCCATGTTTTCAAAACATCTATACAGCCATAGTTCTGTAAACTATGTAATAACTGGAGTCTAGGATAGCAACTGATACTTGTCAACAATGTTTATTTCATGCAGCCAATCTCTTGACTGCAGGGAATATAGTAGAAAAGGAAGAGTTGGCATACCCTGCTCCACTGTCATTTGCTTTGGGCTGTCAGTTTAAGTGTGCTAGTAAGTGACCTTTGGTGATCTGGATATATGGTTAAAGGCCACCATTGATTTCCACAGGTGCTCAATTTGGTGAAGCCTATTGCATCTGTCAAAAAACTGTCAGTCTCCTTGAGCATGGCATCGGATCTTCCAGAGTATGTGATTGGAGACGACAAGCGCCTTATGCAAGTGGCGCTTAACGTTGTTGGCAATGCTGTGAAGTTCTCCAGGGAAGGCAGCGTTTCTGTAACTGTGTGCTTAGAAAGGCCTGAGTACACAAGGGATCCTCGTTCACCTGACTTTTGTATGGTCCCAAGTAAACATCATTGCTACATCAGGGTGCAGGTGAGCTTCCCCAATCTCAAGTGGAATGGTATACTTCATGTTCCTTAAGTGCTCTTGAAGAATTGTTTGGATTTTGTGCAAATTCAAATTCTCCTCTTACGCTGCATTTTCAAAATTACAGGTGCGTGACACAGGTATAGGAATCAAATCTCAGGATTTACCTAAAGTCTTCAGCAAGTTTGTGCAGAAGGATTCAAGCTTAAATAAGCATTTTGGGGGCACAGGCCTTGGGCTGGCAATATGTAAAAGGCAATATACTATCTATGCCATCAATGTTGTGCATCTTGTCCCAAAAAATTTGTGGGAACTAGGTTGTGTGCATTTGGCTATTCCAAGGGGATAGACATGAATCTATTGCTGTGATAGACTGACGTTCTGTAAGCTTTCTATAATTCAGGTTTGTGAATCTCATGGAAGGTCACATATGGATCGAAAGTGATGGACTGGGCAAAGGATCTACTGTAGTTTTTATAGTGAAGCTGGGCATTTCTGAGCAAATAAACGAGATGGATCAACGGAATTCTCTGGCTGTGCATCCTACCCCTGTTTACAGCAACTTCAATGGGATGAGAGTTCTTGTGACGGATGATAACGGGTGAGTGTTTTTTTATGCATCTCACAGGCCTCCTTATCTCAGCTGAATTGCTGTTGACTAATGAGTTTTTATGGCATTATCTGCGCTGATTATAAAACCATCTTCAACTGACAGTGTAAACCGCATGGTAACAAGAGGGCTGCTTATGCGACTGGGATGTGATGTGACCGTTGTAGGCTCAGGAAGGGAATGCTTACAAGTGTTATCACAACCAGGACAAAATTTTAGAGTGCTCTTCTTGGACGTCTGTATGCCTGACATGGATGGTTATGAAGTTGCTAACCGTATACAGGAAAAGTTTTCTTCTCATGAGAGGCCACTGCTGGTTGCACTCACTGCCAGCACAAATAGGTCGACTCGAGAACGATGCCTGAATTTAGGTATGGATGGTGTACTGCTAAAGCCCATTTCTTTGGATAAAATGCGAGCTGTGCTTTCAGAGCTTCTAGAATGGGGCTCATTATCGGACAGTCCAAGACGATAAACATGATTTTGGTCTGGATTGATTGCTTTCATTCATATCTGTACCTCTGAGAGCTTGTCTATTGGTTACTATCTGCTCCCATTAGGCCTAAACTGGTCCATGAGGTTTTGCCTCATTGAGGAAGAAAGGCAGCAGCGAAACAGACAAGGATGATCATAAAAACAATCTGTAGATTTACTGTTATGCTGCCCAGAAATACGAAATTCTTCTATGAGAAATCCACTCAAAGCTGTTCTTTCAGACCTGCTCAGCATACTATCTTGAGATTTCAGCCGAGGTTTATACCCTACGTCGCCAGCAATCGGAAGTAAGTTGATCAAGCCTGAGAGAGAGCCATTGAGTTTCCACCTATTTATTGGTAAGAAAGTGAATCATACTTGAAGACTAAGCTTCTGTATGTGATGCTGCTGTGACGGTTAGTCTACCATTTTGTAGTGGTGTTTTATATGCAAGCTGGGGAGCAAAGTTCACAGGCCAAATAACCTGTTGCCTGCAAATTTTGCTAATCAAAATGTGACTCAAAATGAGTGTATACCCATGTGAAGGATCTGTCTAAACATAATTGAGGTTTTTATTTTTGCCACACTGCATTTGGAACTACGAATATGTCCGATGTCGTTACAGGGTATTCTTCAGAACAGCCATCATTTTGCTAGTTTGATGGTTCTGTTGAAAGTTTTGTAATACAAAAGATCCTCTACATACATGCATATATAAAACCAAAAAATATGAATTGTGAATTTTGAACTTGGTATATAGACATACTTTATTGATAGTTATATAGCTGATTATCAAAGTATAGACTTTGCTTCCATTTATTTAGAGAGTAGACACACTCGGATTTCCAGAAACTATTCTACTTTTGCATTCACAGAGTCTCAAGCATGTGCTTATTGTTCTACATTGATGCTTGATCTTACTAGGGCTTTTAAGAAGTGAATTTTGTTAGAGCTGCAAGAGAAGCTTTATCATGGAAATGTTGAATCCTATTCTACAAGCAGGAACATGAAGAAGAATTCTGGCAACAGACGAGCAACCAATGTGTTGCATTGTAGATTTACGAAATTCCAACTATTCTCACTTTTGCTCAAACTATCAAATATGAAATTTCACATCTGGCTGTCAACACCAATGCTTAGAGCTGTGAGCAAGCAAAACTCCACCAGTTGGTGAGCAATTCTGTCTCTGCAAGAATCTTATCAACTATTTCCTCCTGTCTTCATGGTATAGAAGAAACTCAGTGAATGTCGTCAAAAGATGTTACAATAATGACAACTATAATATTAGCTTTGTCGCGATGTCTAAAAGCTGATGTGTCACTCTTTGGCGAGTTAAAGCACAAAAATGACCTTTTTTTTGGTCATTGTTTTAACAATCCATTGCTTTGATCGTTTACGTGTACAAAGCCTGTCATGATCTTGAAGAAACTTAATGTTTCTGGCCACAAAGCTTTGATAGCTTTCGAGTTCGTGTTTGCAGAAATACACGGGACCAATAGGTCTTTGTATTTGCAAAAATACGAAGCAACTGCCCACAGGCAAAAACTGCCCCTGACCTTAACCGCCACATAACTTTTTCACTAAAGCACGACACAGAGCAAGACGAAGAACGAAAGTTTGAAGACCGAAGGACCTCAAAGGGAAGCCGAAGGCCGAAGGAAGACATGAAGCCACAAAGCTTGAAACACCCGAAGATCGAAAGACGACGGATCTTCACGCTCCAAGTACAAAGAAGATCAAACAAGTACCAGGAGGACGTCCACCTCCATGGATGATGCTGAAGGCAATCTAAGTACCGTTAGAACGTGCTTAACCAACTGTTCTTGTAATCATTGATTAGTTTAAGCCTTTTCTTTATCTATCCATATAAACAGATCAAACACGAGATAATCGGTTGGAACATTAAATTGGTTGAACACCAATGTGAGCTAGGCATAGAATTGCCAGTCGATGTCCAAGAGTTCGCTAGTAAGCGAGACTGTCTGATAAAGTTCGTGAGAGACATAGGATCTCTTGCGCCGACTCGCTAGGTGGGTTTGTCACACAACGTTATAGAAAATGTTATGGCCATATTCGGTTAAGGACCTGGAATAGTCCTAATATGGTAGACCGGCCCTCCAGTGTTCGAGATTATTGGTCACGCCTAGATTTTATTCCAAGTTAGGCAGGAGGTATGCATGTAGAGCTGTGACCTATTTATAGTTAACCTGCATGGGGATTGCATGTGCTCATGCATAGGATCCTACTCTCTATATATTGAGGTAGTGATTATTCCGTCGACGACTTGGTCTAGGTTACCTGATGAGCTCTTCTGCTCTTGTTGTCACATTGGCATGGCTTGGGGGCTAGATCCAGGAGGATTCTCCAGGAGGGATCTAGGTTTGGTTGGGTGGTTTTGCTCCACAGTCTCTCTTGTGTTTTCCTATCCTCATTCTAGGGGATTGTCCCTAGTGGTCTTTATAGAAAAGATCATTGATAATACAGTGGTTGTTATGCACATGCTCATCTTTATCTTGAATGATATTAAATGTTTTGATGTCTGATCGTTGTCTGTATATATTCAGTTGTTTATCTTTATTTTGTACACTGGCTCATTCTTGTTGAATGCTTAAACAAATTTAATAACGTAGGTCAACAGTGTCTGTCTCCACTCTGGAAGATTATAGATCTGATCTAGAAGGCAGTAGCCATCAGTCAAAATCGAACTCTATCTGGGTACATCGAACCTGATTGTTTCGTGCTAAGATACACATCAATCGCATCGGAGCAACAGAGGTTTCAAGAGAGTGAACATGAACAGGAATACTTTCGGTTCTGTTTCGTGTATCCATCTATCCAAACATCCATTCTCAACAGATCCCTCAATCATTTTGTTTTTATATAGTGGTTTTGTAATGGTTACTAAATTTATACTTATTTACAACAACATCCTTGCCAAATATGCTCCAAATAAGAGAAAAATTGCTCCAACTGAAAGCCCTTTATATAAGCAGCAAGGATTTAAGAAGTCTTTGATAGGTGCATTAAATCATGCTTGTGTTGATTGCCCTATGTGGTGGATGTTGCTCATAGTTTACCTTTTCTTTATGTTATTCATAAACAATGTTGAATATTCTAGGCTAGACTATGAGTAAAGTAATCAGCATGACCTGCCACACGAAAGTTTAGAAGCATTACTTTAGTGAAGAATTGTCAAAGCACATTACAACCCATTAAAGGTCAATATGTAGGGCTTATGAAAAACTATGAAAAAATTGCAGCTGTAAAAAGAGAACAATATTGATCCTTTATGAAATGACAAGTGGTGGTAGGTCCGGTGTAGAGGGATTTGATCCTCGATAGTGGGGGATTTGAAGGGCATGTTGCGATCAAAGCAATAGTCTTTGAAGCACAGATCCCATCTCATGTCAACTTAGATAATGCCTTGCAAAATAGAGCAATATGATTGCCATGCTTTACAAATAAATAAACACCACGTCCATATATTCTTTGGCCTTGAAGTTCTATTGAGTAGTCTTGATATTTGTCTACAATATATTGAAGTTGCAGAATTTTGAATTCAGAACATCGAGTATGATAGATGTGAGAACTCTCATCAACTAAAGTTGTGAGCTCTTACTCAAAAACACCTCTTACAAGATCGTAGCGAAAGCTATTGCTAGCAGGATTGCCACTCTCCTCTCCTCCCACCTCTCCAAAAGTCAGTTTGGCTTTGTTAAAGGCAAATCCCTTTTTGATAACATCTTCAATGTCTGGTCAACCATTGATTCCTCTCTTTGATTCAACTACCCGAGACCCTTGTACTCAAGATAGATTTTGATAAAGCTTTTGACCGCATCAATTGGAACTACCTTCTTACTTCTTGTTTTTTTTTTTGGATTCCTTGACTACATCACCAAACTCATCCATGCTCTCTTCGCTCCTGCCTCATCTTCCATTCTTTTTCAGGGAGTCCTATCTCCCTCCTTCCATGTTTCCTATGACATCAGACAAGGTTGTCCCCTTTCCCCCTACCTTTTTGTAATTGCTACAGAGCCGCTTATTTTCCATCTTCATAAGCTCAATTTCTCCTCCTTTTGACCTTTCATCTTTTGTGACGTGCCTCTCGGCCCACAACTTTTTGTTTATGATTTGACTTGCATTATTAAACTTCACCACCACTCTGCCTCCTTTCTTCTACTCGAGTTAGCTTGCTTTTGCTTCATCTCTGACTCTTTGATCAACTTTCAGAAATATGATATTATTATTCTCTCTCACGATGTTCCTCCTTATTGGTGTCAAGAACTAGGCCTTAACGTCCTCCCTCATGGCACCATTTTTAGATATCTTCCCTCCCCTTTCTAACAAATTTTTTCAACTGGAAAATCTAGAGAATAAGAGCCAAAATTATGCTCTAGGATTCTTCCGAGCTCTCCTTTCCAACTAGACTCATTTTTCTCAAACACATTATCTCCTCTTATTTCACTTACTTTATCTTCATTTGGTTTCTCCCCCCCCCCTCCTACTCCCTCTCCATTGGTAAGATTTCCAAAAAGTTCCTTTGGAACAATTGTCCTAGTCTTCTGAATTGGGATATTTGCATGGCACCTAAAAAGCTGGGGGGACTTAGACTTGTCGACCCTTCTTCTTCTTCTTCCCTCTCCCTCTCCCTCTCCCTCTCCCTCTCCCTCTCCCTCTCCTCTCTCTCTCTCTCTCTCTCTCTCTCTCTCTCTCTCTCTCTCTCTCTCTCTCTCTCTCTCTCTCTCTCTCTCTCTCTCTCTCTCTCTCTCTCTCTCTCTCTCTCTCTCTCTCTCTCTCTCTCTCTCTCTCTCTCTCTCTCCCCCTACAAACGAATTCACTCCAATTTTGTCTGTCCTCCACCTAAGTTTTCTTACCTTTTGAAAATCAGATTTTGCCACACTCACAAAATTAGAACTGGCAAGTTTAGAGTCTTCCCTCTTAGGATTCTTCAGCTTTCTATTGCTATGTTGTCACATGTCTACTCTAAATGCAAAACATCAGATGTCTACTCTAAATGCAAAACATGTCTACTCTAAATGCAAAACATCAGATGAGGATGTGATTCATCTGTTCTTTCATTGTTATTCTCCACTTTGGGAGTCAGGGACTAACCTCTTTATCGTGCACTTTCATGTTAGATTCAGGAGATTCAGCCACTTTACATATTTATTGTTGAATGTTATCACTTTTGATGATGCATATGTTAACGCTTTTTGGCAATGTATTAGAGTCATCACTCTTCAGAACATTTGGTTAGATAGAAATAGCAAAGAATTTGGGACTGGTGATTTTGTCATCTCCCCCCTGCTCCTTTTTAAAGAGGCTGATAAACCTTTGCTTTTACCATGTACTTTGTAAAAAGTCTATAATTAATGGTTAGCTTTCAAGAGAAAAAGAAAACTTCATGTATGGAAATTTTGTATGCAAATTGTTTTCAATAATATTTATGGTCTCCTAGAGTAATCTTTCAAAGTTATTATTGATAACTTTCTACATTTATAAGACATTTTGGCATATGTTTTCTTCTTTTCATGAATTCAAGTTAATACAATCTCTCAGGGATCTCATACACACATTAAAACTTCAACCAAAAAACAATTTACCTCCTTTGCAAGAATACTAAAGACTCATTGGGGTCATGAGTTCAATCCCAATACAACAGTTGTAGTCATACAAGTGGAAGAAAAACTAGAAGACATAACTTTTGCAATTTTAACACTATAACTTTATTAGAATAAAACCACCTAGGACCAAACATGGATTTAGATCACCAAGTTAGTATACATAAATAATAATCATCAAAAACTGAAAATATAATAGCAAATTATAGAATATCAAAACTCACAATAATAAAACACACTCAAAAACCAAAAAATAAAACTAGAAAGTGAATACTTTGAATATTACCTATTGTGATGAAAATGTCAAATATCCCGAATAAGAATGTGTGCATCCTTGATAAAAAATTATCGCACAATGTTATCACAAAAATGAATGTAAAAAAGTGAATACTTGAATTTACAATGCTTTTCATGCAAATTAAGCAAGACTAAAATAGTTTTAAATTTGAGAGTAGTCCCTCGTATGGAATTGATTACACCAACTATTGTTGTATGACGTGACAAAGTACTTCATGATGATCTATGCAGAATATACTTAGTCTTCCATATCATAGTTTTCAGTATTTTTATTGCCATGAAAAATCCATAATTTTGCTTGTCATCTGAACTCAAGATGTTGATCTAGATCCAATCTAAATGCCTGTGATAGGGCACACATACATTGTGATATTGTTTGCAAATCTTTATCATAATGGTTACATTATTGATTTATCTGACATTTTCAAATACAAATGTCAAATGTTGAGCTTCAATAGGAACTACAAGCATTGTAATCTGTATTTTCCATCTACTAGGATATGTCAAATGTTCTTATGTCTTGGAGGATAAGGGGTAAATGAATTTGAATCTCATATACTTGTAATAGGCCATGGAGATCAAATCAACACAATACATAATGCTCAATAGCTTCTACTATCTAGCTATGACAACCAAGCACCTTGCCAAGGAATTATGCTCTTAACAAACAAGCTTCAATAAGCTTCTGAATCTCTCAATATAAAATATGTACAAATGAGGCACTTATAAAATGAAGAGAAGTATGCCCTAGTAGACCAAAAGACTAGGTCCATTTAGTCATCTTAGTTAAATCAATTTTTATCCTTGACCAAGATGGACGATCTTGACTTATAACCAAGCGCCTAACTTCCACCTCATTTTAAAACAATGAGAAGTAAGACACAAAGGATATTATTTCCTCCCTAAAAATTCAAATAATAAGGTACGATGTACCATTTTGAGCAACTAAAACTTAGCCTGCCACATTAGGCCACAAATAGTCAGGTTAGGATGTTTACTATTTTTGCACATATGTCATGTACTTGTATTGTTGGTTGCATGATTTGTTGAAAATATCTTGTCTTTAGCTAGTTTCATCCTTATGATAGTTTCAAATAGTTTTTTCCTTGTAGTGGTTGGCATTGTACCAAGAAAAGATACTTATCATCTCATGCATACTTCATAAATCTTTTTTGTAGGAAAATTCACTTAGCTTGTCTATCCTTTTTGAAAACTTGTCTTCTTTTGCAAATCTACCTTCTCTTCCATATTTGAGTGCTTTTACACAAGGTAGAAACTTTTTGCCTTTTTGGTGCACGTGTTTCATAATTCAGTGTCTCCTATTAAGACACTTGGACATGTTGTTCTTTGTTGCCACTTGTCTCGAAAGTTTGCCTCCTAGTTTGATTTTGTACACTATAACCCGAACAAAAAGTTTTTTCATCAAGAGCCTTAGGAACTTTGCTCTAGGAATGCCAACAATAATCATTTCTTAGTCTTTCTTGATGAGACCACCCTACTACCTAATTTCTTGAATGCATCATGTACATAAATGCCTCATTACTCAACAACATTTGAATGCATTAAGAAAATTCTCTTCAAAGAGTATATACCTTTGCTTATCCTTTTTAGAAAGGATAGCTTTTACATGTTTTCTCCATGAGCAACTTTACAAGCAACACCCTCGCTATTCATTTATCTTGTCATATTTGGATTAGAATAGTCCGTAAAGAGTCAATTTACATTCTACATGTATTCAAAATGACACTTTCACAACATCAATTGATGCATCCTCTCCACTTTCCCAAAAAAACAAAATTAGAATTCTAGCCCATTGTTTAACAATATAAAGAGCAATTGCTTCCCAGCAAAGGCTAGGTTCAATCATGAGGCTTGCAAATGCATGGAAGGCTTTTTTTTTTTTTTTTTGTTGGTATTGCATTGCAAAATATAAGGTTTTGAAAATGTACACGAATCCATATAGTAATGTGAGATACAACCATATCAAAAGTCTTGTGGAAACTACCGAAAAAACACTACAATGCATCTTTGCAAGCTTTTCCCCTCATAACATCATGAGTTCACTAGCTTGATAAGTCCAACTTATCCCACTTTACCTTACTACATAAATTGTCTCTTGGACCAGGATGTGAACTAGAATCTCATTTCCTCTTCTATCCACATTGCAAATTACTCTTCTATAAATAAACAGACAAGATTGAACCTTTGAACTCGTTTGACTGAAACCTCCATCTTTGACTTGAGCAATACAAACTCTCCAACTTGTACACAATAAATTCTATTGTTCCATGGAAAATTCATCCATTAATTTGGACAAGAATTTGAAGCAAGCTTCTATACCCAACAACATTGATATGTAGAATCTCAAAGAAGAGAAACCAACTTTCCATTTAGATTCAAATATGCTAAATATTTAATTGAGCATCTTCTTTCTCGAATATTGATTTTTTGTTTAAGGCTTTAGGTGCTCAAAAATACCGAATTTATTCAAAACTTGTCAACCAGTATGATTCAAGGCTAAATGTTGGCATACCTAAAATATGACTTCTCCCAATTGATTAACATTCTACAAAACCTTTAAATTATCTTAAGAGCATTGCCTATAGTTGTTTTTGCTCAATCTATACAAGCTTTGTGCCATCAACGATGAGTGGTTGATCTCTTGAGTGGAGTAGGAATGAAAAACGATACCCTTAATGTGCTTCACTTCTTATAGGTATGGTGGTCTTTCCATTTATTTTCATAATGGCAATTTCTTTGTCAAAATAAAAACATTTCACAATTCTCACAAAAATCTTTTGGTATACCAAGATCATTTACATCTTAACAAATAGTCCCAATTTAATCTATTGATTTCCTTATCAAGTAACTTCATAATCAGCTTAGGTTCATTTCCCAATAATGCTACCTCTAGAGTTGTCACAACATTCAATACTTAGTAATTTACTCATTCATATACAGAGCCATATTGTGTAGGCTCAAACAATTGGACAACGACTTTTGTACCTTCCACTTCTCTCGTTTACTCACACCCACACGTACACACTATCTATCCTATCACATGTCCTACCTGTTCTCTCTAGGTTTTTGCATCTATCATTGCTAACCTCCTCTAGTTAGCCACTATTGCATAGTGGATCCAACTCATCAATTCTTTCTGACAAGTTTGTTGTAACATTACTTTATCAAACCAACAGAATGTTCTTAATCTTTTTTTTTTTAACGTAAATTATATGCATATATTATTTCAAAGGGACTATTTTGAAAAAAATTATAGAGGAGTGTTCTTTTTGTGCTTCTCCTCTAGCTAGATTAGTGGAAAGCTTCTTTTCACTTTTCTAGACATGACCTTTGAGGTGTATGAGAAAGTTGTTCTTGCATCGTCATGATACTATGCCTACCTTATTTTT
Source organism: Diphasiastrum complanatum (assembly GCA_029204225.1). NCBI lineage: Eukaryota > Viridiplantae > Streptophyta > Lycopodiopsida > Lycopodiales > Lycopodiaceae > Diphasiastrum > Diphasiastrum complanatum. The sequence continues at coordinate 44,434,293 of CM055099.1, read as the reverse complement.
ACTCGTTTTAAGGATGCACGCAATCCATTAGATCACGCATCCTAGTTTTTAGATAAAGGCTAGTATCCATTGATTTTAATATGCCCCAAAGATATATGGTGATGCTTGACTTGATATATGGATTTTGTATACTTTAGTCTTAAGAATCATGACATCGATTAATTTTCACTTTTTGGGAATGTCACATATCTTTTGAAACAAAACCCACATCGTTCCTTCCTCATCCCCTCCCCCTCTCTCCTCGCTACCCCCTTTCTCGCAAATGTTAGGCCATGTGAAATTCTGCAATTCGCACATAAAAGGTTTTCAACCTTGACCTTGAACATAACATAATCAGCACACGAACTATAATCATGACATGCCATGTGCTCCTATGTGGTACATAAATGCTTATGTGAAAAAATAAGAATAAAACTAGAGAAATTACATCATAAATGGCTAAGTACTTGTAAATAAATCGCTTATCAACATAGAAACCTAGTAAAAAGAACCCCTTTCAAGTAGTATACTAACATCAAATCCTTAAGAAGCCATTGATAGGACAAAAAGAATTGATTTTAAGTTTTTAAATTTTAGAAAGTACATAAAAAGTGTCAACATAGTGCTTTGAGCACTACAATGTTTATAAATCTCAAGAAGAAATTCAATCTTCCAACTTGTCTACATCATGTGGTAACTAAAATAAAAACAAATAAGTAGTTGAAATTTTGGTTCTAGGTGGAGAATGTGCATTTCTTTGAGATTTTCAAAACTTGATCCTATTTATAACAATTAGGATAATTTACAAATCAACCATGTGAATCAACATAAACTCTAGCTGTAAAAGCAAAGTTGCGAACCTTTTTTAAGCTTTAATGAATATGTATAGTCATCAATAGAACAAGCTTGCATTTTCAAAGTTTAGATGTTTATTACACATAAAGGAGGTTAATGACATGTTGAACAAAAACATCAATCTCACTTGAAATTTATTTTAAACTTTTTTTTTTCCCACATACTTCATGTTCACTTTGTACTACAACACATGCACTCCATAGGTAAAGATTTGTATTTTATTATATGGAATCGAATAACATTTCACATTCGCATATAATGTATTGAGCATATCAAGTTTCTTGTTCATGTTACTTTTATTTTTACCCTTACAAGTCCACAAAAAAAAATCAAAAAATGCACAAGAGTGTCTATTTTCAACACGAGTGTCTATTTTAGCTCGTGGCCCGAATATGTCTAAATGGAATGTCTATTTTCAAGACTAGAGAAAAAAATGGCTAGAGATTCAACAATGATGCCAAAAGAGACTCCTAAACAAAGGAGAAGCCTTAAGAACGATGGACACATGAATTTGAATTGTGTAGGTTGAGCTAAATGCTTGCTAGAGCTATGACAAAGAGAAATGTGGCCCTACAAACCCAACCCTTCACTTTCTATGTTAAGATTGAGGAGAGTGTGTTTGGAAGGTGTTAACATATTACTTCTTCGCCTGTAGGAGCCTTTGTGACTCAGCTTCAGCAAGGATGTGGGACTTAGAAGCCAAAGAGGACATCAAAAGCTCTTCTTTTTCCATGTCACTAATTTAAATATAAAAAAAAATGAATGATGTCACACCCTTCTTCTCATCTCCTCCTCTCTCAATCATCATAGTTAGAAGCACCTTGAAGCTTTCAATTGAATCTTGCAAATTCTACATGCAAATGCTTCAAACTTGATATAGAATCTTGTAGCCTTCAATGAGACCTTCCTAATGCAATTAAAGTCACCCAAATCCAAAAAGTGAACTGTGAAATTGACCTACTTCATCGTCGCAACCCTATATTGAGTTTTGATTTACAAAAAATCAATTCTACACATGAAAAATGCTTGATTTTTTAGTATGAATCAATCTAGCATGTTCTAGAATTGGTAACTCCTCCAAATCTTTGCTAAAGATGGTTGATCCTTTAATAGCCTGCACCAAAGGCTCAGATACCATGTGAATAAATATGAATCACTAAGATCCAATCAGGGCCCCTTAATCTTTGGTTATGAATGTCAACACATCTAGCACATTGACATTGTAGAAATCTAACATCAACTACACAAAGTGATGTAAACTCAGTAAGATCTTGATCAAACACCAAATATATGATAAAATGAAGTTGTTGTCCGTACAATAATAGTAGGTTACTATATGTCACACGTGTGGATCCAATACATAACATAAAATTGCATTCTACATACGAGATTGCATAATATCTCAACACTATAGTGCAAAAATGGATATATGAACTCAAAGGGAACTCATGTATAAGCATGAGAGAGAGAGAGAGAGAGAGAGAGAGAGAGAGAGAGAGAGAGAGAGAGAGAGAGAGAGAGAGAGAGAGAGAGAGAGAGAGAGAGAGAGAGAGAGAGAGAGAGAGAGAATGAGACTCTTCCCACATGTGTACATCTGTTTATAACAGGTCCATGCCTCATTAATGATATTGGTTTCCCTCCATATAAAAAACCCTACTAAATATATGGACTAGATTCAATGGACCAAACATTCAAATTTGAATCTTCCAAAACCGACCTTCTAACTTTTCCACACTTTTCAAAAGTGGTAATTCAAATGAACTTAGACTAAAATAGCTTTCATAAAGTTTATCTCTAAGTCTACAATGCATATTGGCCTAATATTGACAATTAACCAAAATATGACTAAACTAGTTGACATTTCTCACATTTTATTTGCAATATCTGCAAAATAGCTTTGATTTTATTGAAGTTGAGTTAAAATTTTTACCTTGTTCTGAATTCAAATGATTATCAACCCGTTCTTCATCGTCTGCGTGTCCCACACACAGCTCGTCCAATGCAAGTCCGCTATCTTGCCCAATGGCTTCCAACTGGCACCACTTTGCACTTCCATCACATGTGACTACCAATATGTGTACCTTCAAGCTAGCCCATATTTCCCTCCGAATGAGAAATTTCCAAGCTACAGATGCGTGTGTCAATGCAACTATCACCTGACTCGACAATGCCACTGCCGATCATGCCTGTGAGAGCGTTCCCCCAAAACACCACTTGACGTTGGTTGGTTCTAACTCCAAAAGTTGAATCTGATCACAAGAAGTTTTCACCTGTAATCAGCATACCATGCCTACCTCTCACCTGTGATTGCTTGCCCTCTCTAAATTATCGCCAATGATGAGTAGTCATGCCGCCAAACTGCACTTCCATCGCCAAAACTAGCTTTCTCCACACAATTCCGCTACCATTCACCCCCATACTGCATTTATCGCCTCCAAACACCTTGTTACCCTGTCAGGAGTAAGTAATAATTATTTCGAAGCGATTATTCTCATTACACCGCCCTGTAGCAGGTTTCACCAGCCAAAAATTTCCCCAAATTTGGCCCTACGGTACCCAAATAGTGAATGTAGCCCATCACTAGGTCACCCGCACTCCGCTTGATAGAATGGTGATGAAAACACCTTGAAATGCATTTCTCCTTGCTTTGTGACGTTGCTCTGTCCGCTGGCTCTGAGTAGCCAATTTCAGGGGTCATTTTGGCCCAAGGATGCACTCCTCTATCTAGATGCTCAACGTTATCCATCAAAAGTCATTCCTAAGGAAATCAAGACACCAGGCCCGTTGGCTCATGTCCAACTTACATCCAAGGTGCCCAACACACAAGCGTATAGACCGAAATCCAAAGCATATACATGGGACATGTATCCAAACGAAGTCTGGCATACCATTGATGATGACATGATAAGTGAGGCAACAACACCGCCCACTCAAAACCCACAAAAATCTCGATTACAAAAAAATACAATTATTGATACAAAATTAACTGAGCATAAAAAACAGATGCGTGTGAAGCTTAAACAACCGATAAAACCCTTGTCAAAGGAAACAGACAGAACACAATCCGACCAAGCTTCCACGTCCAGTAATGAATCAGCTCAAATGATTCCTAAAGTCCTAGAACATTATGTGGACCCACATTTTGATCTTCCATAGAACTTCAAAGACTTCACACTGGATGACGTTGTTATCTAGTTACCACATCCACATCGGGAACCTACACCAAGTTCCAACTCCTTTGAAGGACCTGCTAAGACAATTCTACTGAACATTAAAGATCCTGACGAGGAGATGGATCAAATAGTTCATGTTGGTGCACATTTGTCATCAACCCAACTTTCTGATTTCGAGACCTTACTCTGCAAATACAGGGATGTATTTGCATGGAATTATATAGAAATGAAAGGAATTTCCCATGAAATAGTCGTCCATAGGATTCCCTTAGAAGACAATGCTAAGCCTGTTAGGGCTAAACCTTACCGTAGTAACTCCATCTATCGTGAGAGGAGAGAGGATATTAAGAAATTGCTGGATGCTGGCTTCATTTATGAGGTCCAACATACTGATTGGGTATCGCCCATTGTGGTTGTACCCAAGAAAAATGACAAGCTTCGTATCTGTGTCGACCTCAAGAACCTTAATGCGGTTACGAAGAAAGACCATTTTCCCTTGCCTTTAACGACCCAAATATTAGAGGAAATGGCAGGAGTCGAAGCTTTCAGCTTCTTGGATGGATTCAGCAGTTATTTCCTTGTTCAAATAGCCCCTGAAGATAAACATAAAATGGCCCTTGCCACAGAGAATAGGGTTTACGCTTATAACATTATGCCTTCTGGCTTATGTAACGCCCCTTCAACGTTCCAACGGGTCATGCAACTGGCCTTTCAAGATCTGTTACATCGGATCATGGAGATTTATATCGACAATCTAGGTGTACATTCTTCTGCAGCTATATACCTTGACGCCCTGGAAAAAATATTCATCCGTTGTCGTAGATTTGGCATCTCACTAAACCCTGATAAATGCCAAATATGGGTCACCCATGGGGTCGTACTCGGGCATATAATTTCAAAGGACGATATTTCTACCGACCCGTCCAAAATCAAGGCTATCGTGGACATGCCCTTACCTGCAACAGTGAAGGAAGTATATGTCTTCCTCGATCATACAAACTATTATCGCATCTTTATAATCGACTATGTCAGCAAGGCACGCCTCGTTTATTTAGTTGTGGTAGATCCTCGCTGGACCGAAGAACAAATTAAAGCCTTTGAGGAGTTGAAAATAGCCCTCACAACGGCTCCCATACTCTGCTCACCAGATTACACGAAAGAATTTCATGTGCATACTGATGCAAGTAAGTATGCCATTGGAGGTATTCTTGCACAACAAGGCAAGTATGGCAAAGACTTTTTCATACGTTTCTTAAGCAGGCAACTGGTGCCTGCTAAAGTAAACTATGCAACTACCAAGAGAGAAGCATTGGCGATGGTCTATGCGGTACAACAACTACAACATTATTTATTAGGCCAGACCTTTGCTTTCTACACAGACCATCAAGCCCTTCTATATATCGTTAATAAGTCCTGTAAGATGGGACACATAGCTCGATGGCTGCTGATTTTGGAGGAATTTAATTTCCGTGTAGTCATTCAAAAAGGGACCCAACATTTCATGGCGGACCACCTTTCCAGACTACCAAATGCTGAAAAAGCAACTGCACCAGTCAACGATGATCTCCCTGATGCATGCCTTTTTCAGATCAATGCCACACCCTTATGGGCTGAGGAGATCACTCAGTTCTTCACAACCGGCAGACTAAAAGCAGGCCTGAGTACAACGAAAAAAAGAAATTTTTTAATAAAAGCAGCACCCTTTCAATTAATAGCGGGACAACTCTACAAAAGGGGACATTGATGGCATTATTCGACGATGTGCTTATGAATCTGAGATACGACCGATAATATCTCAGGCCCATGAGGGCATTGGGGGTGGCCAGTTTTCTGCTGAAGCCACAGTGAAGATAATCCTTCGAGCAGGATTGTGGTGGCCATCTTTGTTTAAGGACACGTTTGTTGTCATTAAAGCCTGTGATTCTGTCAACGAGCAAAGAAAAATACCAAAGCAGACTTCACGCCACTGATGCCCATTATAGAAGGTGAAGCCTTCCATAAGTGGGGGATTGACTTTGCTGGACCAATCAGTCCAGCAGCAAAACACACCCAAGCTCGCTACATCCTCATAGCCAGGGTTGAGGCTCGAGCAACGAAGGATGCCAACGCAAAAATAGTCGAACGTTTCCTTTACGAAAACATTATTACACATTTTGGCTGTCCCATAGAACTAGTTAGTGATCCAAGCACAAATTTTTTAAATGCTGTTGTTGATAACCTCCTATGCCAAGTCCTGGTCGTTCACAGAAAAAGTACACCGTACTATCCTAGGTGTAATGGCCAGGCTAAATCAACTAACAAGACGATCTATAAAATTTTAAGCAAGATAGTTGAAACCAGTCGCTCTGATTGGGAAACAAAACTTTTCTCAGCTATTTGGGCTTACCGCACCACCCCGAAGAAAGCCATTGGGTGGATTACACCTTTTCACTTAGTATATGGTCAAGAGGCGATAATGCCCGTAGAATTCTTAGTACCTTCACTAAGAGTTATGGAAGCTTTTTCAACAGATCTCTGTGAAAACGCTTCAATAGAACAACAAGTCAAAACCAGGCTATTTACGTTAGTCCAGTTATGTGAGACGAGACTAATATCTTATCACGCACAACTAGTAAACAAACGACGCCAAAAGGCCTGGCATGACCGTCACCTACGCAAAAAAGATCTACACTTAGGCGACCAAGTGCTTCTTTATACATCAAAGAAGCACCCCAGCAAATTGAAGTTCAGAAGTGAGGGGCCATATGTATTAATAAATTTTTTTCTAATGGTGCAGTCCAATTACAAACACTTGACGGAATACTCCTAGACACTGTTGTAAACGGTGGTCGTCTATGGTGATATTATGAAGAGTTGTTCTTTGTTGACCCACTTTAACATCTTTTTCCTAGTATATATTCTATATTTTTTTTATTATTATTTTATTATTTTTATTTTATCGCTTGTAATTCTTATTTTGCATGCCTATTTTTCACCTAGTTATTTGTTTATACTTCATACCATTACTTTTGTACTTTCTATGCATTCTTTTTTTCCTGTACATACTCATGGGTCATGGATGTTCTAGATCAACAAAGGATAGACTACACAATAGGAAATGATATTCACACTTTAGCCACCTCATCTCTGTCTAACTGGTATCTCAGACATACAAACATCCCTGGGGATACACTCTTTTCATAAGAACTTCTACTCTGGGCCATAATCATATTTTTCCCTTGAAGTTCTTCACTTGCATAAAACAATTCCATTCTTTCATATCAAGGTTTTGTCAAATCTCAACCGACGGGATCCGCTCAACTCTCAACCGAAGCGCTTCTGCCAAATCTCAACCGAAGCACTTTCCTCAAATCTCAACCGAAGCACTTTCCTCAAATCTCGATCGAAGCGTTCAGTCAAGTCTCCACCGGAGCGGTTCTATCAAGTCTCGACTGGAGCTTTCCTGTCAGATCTCAACCAGAGCAGTTCTATCAAGTCTCGACTGGAGCTTTCCTGTCAGATCTCAACCGGAGCGTTTCAGTCAAATCTCAACCGGAGCACTCTGCTCAGATCTCAACCGAAGGACCTACATTCAAATTTCACGAACCCGCACATCCCATCTCGCTCGCAACCAGACGACGGCGACAATAAATGCCCTCACCCCAACGCCATTCGCACCTCAGCAAAGTGCGAACTCAAGCATTTTTTGGCGATGATCTGCGGCGATTTTCTTGCTACTGTGACCGATCCTGGCGCTCGACTGATCATCTTCACGCCATCTCTACAATCTATCAGCCACCGTCGTTACCACTCCCTTGCGAGCGCCATCACCGAAACTTTACAACCTAACGTCGTCGGCAGAATACATCATATTACAGGTTTTTGCATGATGAGGGGTAGTGTCACGCGAGCACTCATCACGCTCCCGTTACACTATTGAACATCATCCAAATCAATACCACAAACTATATATTTTCAACCCACTTCATTTCTCACACATATCCACCTCCATAACATCACCACCCTTGTCAAACACCTCCGCTTTCTGACATTCCACTCTCCATCATTCTTATCTCCATCTCATTTTGCTCCCACCCTTATTTACATCATATTTCGTTCGCCACCCACATTGTTCTATCCAACACAACCAACTTACTTTTCATCTCAATCGAAGCTCGTCCTTCACATCTCAACCGAAGCCTTTTCATCTCAACCGAAGCCCGTCCTTTTCATCTCAACCAAAGCCCATCCTTCACATCTCAACCGAAGCAGTTCTTAAAATCTCAACCGACGCCAGTCCTTCAAATCTTAACCGACTAAGTTTTTCCAGAACCTTCTTTCTTCCATTTTCCCACCATGTCGTCCAATCCTAGTTCAAGTTTTGATGATCCCAAACAAGCAAGCTCGACATCCAACTGTGCAAGTTAGATCTTACAGAGATACAGACCTGGTACCAGCAGGCGGAGTCCTTCTTCAAGGAAATTGAATTTCAGATCCTTGTCTTGATAGGTTATCAAAGCCTATACCTGGTACACATGGCATATGCCAATTATCATACCACGACAAGATCATGTCAAATCATAGTTCCACCTGTCAGGAATTATGTTTATAACGTATCTTTTGCAGCAGCCGACTTGCAACCTTATGGGTTTCCGCGGGGACCAAGTACTGTCACAAGGACACTCCAAAAGATAGAGCAAATGACATACTTTAAGTACATTGATCCTCTGTGACTAAATGGAAGAATAAGGATGGGTATAGACTGGAAGCCATCAATGACAAGCAACTTCAAGCAGCATGTGCCTATCTCACCAGATGTACACAAAAACCACGAATGAAAGTGTTGAGGGTACCCATGTCCCTGTTTCACATGATGGCAGATTCACAACTGCATGCCCAGAACCTCTATGATTGGGCATAGTTTGCTTCGAACTGTCTACATGAGTGCATTAAAAACAAGCAGCCCTCTCAATATTGGGATATCTGATGACATATATCATTCTTCACCAAGTACAGAATGGGCCAAAGCTTCAACAACAACTGCAGCTTGCGGACAAGGCATGGAACTGAGCATCCGACCCCCTCCCACTTTCAACCCCTCCTCCTACTCTACTTTCAACTTTTTTGAAACATTCATTCCAACTTACTTGATTCTTTCATCTTTCATCTCTCCATCGCCTCCTAGCAAAATAATGGGCCCATCGACAGGCCCAACTGACACCTACAAAGCCCGATGGGACGAGTTCCTCCAACAACTCCAATCCCCCGGTGCGGCATATAACTTGCTGATCCCACCTCCTCCTAATATCACCCTTGCACCCCTCTCTCCAGATCATTCCATACCTGACCTTCTAGAAACTAACACAGAGATGGGGGGTGATGATGACTTCCTGGCAGATCAACCAGAGACAAGAAGATTCTCGCCCAGGCAAGACACGAACGCAACTGAGCCGTCGACAAGTGAGCGAGCAAAAGAGAAAGATATAGGCACCAAGGCCCTAGATGATTATCTGGCAAGGCCATCCCAGCCGCGTAGGACAACTTCCCCTACTAGGCCCAAAGGCAAATTGGCTAATACATGGGAATCAGAAAAGTTTAAAAGAAAATACCCTCCCAACATGAGGGGAGGCAAAGAAGACATCGATCAAAGCCAATACTCCACCAGGGCTGAGATCATTGTCGCGCTACAACCGCAGCTAGAATGGCAGAATAAAGTCCTGAAGGATAGCAGGCGACTTCAAGAGTATTTGAAGGCACCGGCTGGAAGCAAGTGGATCCTTTCTACATGCCACTCAAACGCAGAGACCCATGGCCGGTGGAAAACCCGTGAGTAGAGTTGGTAAACTGGCCAATCATCCCGGGAATTTCAGAGAGAACCACCCCAGATGATCTAAGGATGCAGTTACTTGACTTCGGGCATAAATACAAATCAAGTGTTGATCTTTGTGTGTAGGAAAGTGTCGAATATTGCAGATCCATGGCCTTTCTGATGCAGCAAGATTGTTTCTGGGATCGAGGCTTGGATCCCATCAAAATCAACCCAAATGTAGCCCTCCAGTCGGAAGAAGACCATGAAATGATGGCCAGGCTATACTATAGAGCGGCCTACATGTCGTCATGCTATGTGACCATGGTGGAAGACTGGCAAGGAATGGGCAACTCTACTAAATTTGGACTTACCACTATAAAGTTATGCCATTTTTAGTGTGGACTCAAAAATTTACGTTACGTAGATTTCAAATTTGAGTGTTTTGATTGGTCCATGTGTAGGAAAAATTTCAAAGGGTCTTTTTTGGATTTAGAACTCCTCTAATGTGTTGTAGTGAGTGCTTTGTACTCGGCCTCACAAGAAGATAGGGATATGGTATCTTGCTTCTTTGAAAGCCAAGACACAAGATTGCCTCCAAGAAAGATAGGATATGCATTAATGGACTTTCGATCCATCTTATCACTTGCAAAATTGGAATCCGAATAGCCAACAATGGTTAGATCTTCATTCTTGTACAATAAATCACAACCTTGAGTAGAAGATACAACTATTAGAACTCTCTTGGCCATCTTCCAATGTTGGATCTTACGATCTTGCTAAATTCACTCAATTTGTGCACACAATAGCTCAAATCGGGTCTAGTGATAGTAAGCCAGATTAAAGAGCCTATAAGACTCCTATAAAGTGTGATGTCCTCAAAGGATCTTTCATCACCTTTAATAGGATCTTTTACATGTTGCTCCATGGGAGTATCTATGCCTTTACAATTTTGCATATTGAATTTTCTCATAGAAAAGACATATCTAGATTGACAAATAAAAGCATACTCTTCATGAAAATCAATCTCAAGGCCTAAAATGTAATGGATCTCTCCTATATTTTGCATTTTAAATTCTCCTCCTAATGCATCCTTAGTTTCTTGAACTAGCATCAAACAACTTCCACCAAGAATAATGTCATCTACATAGATTAGAAGAATGACAATATTACTACCATCAAACTTTAAGTACATAGAAGGATCGTAGTCACTAAGCACAAATCCTAATGAAAGTAGAAAGTTGTTGAGTCTTGAATACCATGATCTAGGTGCTTGATATAAGCCATAAAGACTTCTAAATAGCAAACACACCTTAGATTAATCCTTGATAAATCCTTGAGGTTGTTCCATGTATATCTCCTCCTCAAGATAGCCATTCAAAAAAGCGTTGGAGACATCAAGTTGATACAATTTCCACTCAAAAAATAAGGCAAGAGAGATTATGAATCTTATTGTCACCATCTTTGCTACAGGAGCAAAGGTTTCTTCATAGTCAAGGCCATATAAAGCCTTTAGCACATAATCTTGCCTTGTACTTGTTGATGGAGCCATCATGATTGTACTTGATCTTGAACACCCACTTGCATCCAATGATATGCACATTAGGTGGTGGATCCACTAGCTCCCATGTGTGGTTGGTGATCAAGGCATCATATTCAATCTTCATGGCCTCATACCACTCCTTGGTATTGTGAAGAATTGCCAAAAATTGGCAAATCTAGCTTGATCAAAAACCATGTAGTATAATGTAAATTTTGTACATAAGTGGATTCCAACATGTGAGGCCAAGATGCCACATGGCAAACCACTCCTAATTTAGGTTATTTCAAGTCCATAGGGTTGGTCATGTCATTTTGGTAGTGATTCCTAGTTTATAGGACCTAAATCCTAGATTTAAGGTGAAAATTTGACCAACTAGCTATCTACCAAGCATGACTCTAGGAAATAGACTAGGGTTTCATTTTAGGTCAAGGAGAGTGAGTTAACTTCCTTTTTACATGCTGGAAATCCACCTAACTTCAAGAAGGAAGTCGAATTTGCTATGTATTCCAAGCTCCCATAGTGAGAAGATAGAAAATTTTTGGAGCTCATTGGCAATCTCAAGCTAGTTCACTATGTACATTGAGTTTTTGTGATCCAAATGAAACCAAATCAATTTCTACTTGTTTCTCACGTTGAAGGCCGTACTATAGCCTGTAGTACACACATGTGGGCTCATATTTCAATGTTTATCAATGCTTTTGATTGTTAATGCTTGTTGTTTGTCAAATTGCCAATCTAGATCAACTTTTTTGTGTCTAGTTTTTTGATAGATTGTTAAGCAAGCATCCAATCACTCTTGTGGATCTTTTGTAGATCCATTTATGGTCCTAAAGTATAGTACTTTTACATGGTATCAGAGCCAAATACAAGAGCATAATCCATTGATCTAATGCAAATCCATTTTTAGCAAGTTTTGTTGCTAAAAACTAGTATTGAGAGGGCAAGCTAGAATCTTGATTTTGGTGAGGAGATTTGATCCCAAACTTGGTAGGGGTCCAAATCCATACTATACACATGTGTGGGCACCTCTGAACCTACATTTAATGCATGGTATTCATTTGATCCAAAAAAAAAAATTCAATTTGTGAGTTGTTGGTGTAATTTTTGGTGGAGGTCCTAGGATAATCTACCAAGATCATTTGCCATTGATTAGATTTAAATTTGTTTCATGGAATCTAATTAATCTAGGCTGAGTTCAAGTCCTATTAAGGTTAAAAACAGGTCTTGAAAGTACACCAAGAAGGAAGAAAGAGATTAAGTCATTTTTTTGTCCAAAAATAGCCAAAATTGGCAAGATTTGATTGTAAGTAGATTTCACATCATCTTATTTTCATTCCAACTTTGTGAGGGAGTGCTAGAACTGAGATTATAAGTCCATTTGTTGGATTAGAAATCTAATTTGAGTGAAAAACTACAAGAGACAGACCTTAGTGAGTTTCTAGAGACAATCAAATCCATTTCTTGGCAAGATTTGTTTGAAAGTAGTTTTCACTTCATCTTATCTTCATTCCAGCTTTGTGAGAGAGTGATAGAACTGTGATTATAAGTCCATTTGTTGGATTAGAAATCAAATTTGAGTGAAACACTGCAAGTGTGAGACCTTTGTGAGTTTCAAGTCAATCAAATCTATTTCTTGTTTGTAGAAGTCACTAGTAAGATGGGATCTGCTGGAGCATACCTTCTAGAAGCTAGTGAGAGATTGAATTCTACAAATTATGCTATTTGGAAGGTTAGGATGGAGTCACTCTTGGTGCTCCAAGACCTTTATGAGTTCTTGATTGAAGATGAAGATGAACCTCTAGGTGCACATGAGTTAGCTAGATACAAGAAGAGATCTAGACTTGCACTTCATTGTGTGAAGATGAATGTGAGCAATGATTTGTTGAGAGAAGTATCAGCCTGTACTAATGCTAAAGAGGCTTGGGAGTCTTTAAAATCAATCTATGAGTCTAGCAACACTTCTAGAATTCTTATGCTTAGAAATCAAATTTTGCAAAGCATGAGAAGAAGTGAGGAGAGTGCACATGATTATGTACTCAAAATCAAGTTTCTAAATAGGGAGTTGGCTTCTATTGGAGAGAAGATTCATGATGGAGAGCTTGTACAAATTGTCCTTAATGGTCTAGGAGTTGACTTTGAAAATTTGGTCCAAAGTTTTGCCATCCAAGACACTTTGCCAACTATAGAAAAACTTCACAATGTGTTAGTGGCTGAAGAGTGTAGGATGCTCCATGCAAAATCTAGGATGAGTTCCTTGTCATTGCAGGATGGTGATGAGAAAGCCAATTTCTCATTCAAGGGCAAAAAGAATACCAATGGAAAGAAGAAGCATCCAAAGGAGGCCAAAGAAGAGGATGATGCATCAAGCTCAAAGGACAAGTCAAAGCAAAAATGCTTCTTTTGTGGAAATAAGGGGCATTATGCATCTGAATGCTACAAGAGGCTAAGAGCACAAGTGGAGGAGGACAAACAAGGAAACCTTGCAAAGGAGGAGGAGGAGGATGAAGTAGATGTATTCGTGATGGCATCTACATCCTCACCAACAAGCAATAGCAATTCAAGAGACAATTGGTGGATCGACAGTGGGGCTAGCTCCCACATGTCTTGTGAAAAGGACTTTTTGTCAACCTTACACTCTTTCAATGCTTCTAAAACATTTGTCTTTACTGCAAATGATGAAGAGTGTAGGATATATGGTGTTGGTACCATCTCTTTGTGTCTAGAATACTCAAAATGCATGGATCTAGAAAATGTCCTTTATGTACCATCAATTACCAAGAATATGCTTAGTGTTGGTCTACTCTTAGAAAGTGGTTTGGATGTCCACTTTAAGCATGGTGTTTGCTTCATCTTGAAGAATGATGTTTGCATTGCAAAGGGATTTAAACATGGAGGATTGTTTAAGTTGGAAGCTAGTGTTGATTTTGAAAGAATGAGCTTGGCAAAGGAGGAGATCACTCAAGAGGAGATCTTGGCAAAGTGTGATCTTGCTTGCATTGAGGAGGAGCATCAAAAGGAGGAAGATCTTGAGCATTGGAAAGTCTACTATCTTTGAATACTTTTTGGAAAGTAGTAGTGGACATGGGGTGACTTGTTTCTTACCTTTAAGAATCATGGTGTTTATTACTTTGTATGACAAGACAATGAAATGGGATGCTTTGAAATCTACATTTGTTCCTGATTAAGCAATTTCATTGGATAACTATTTTTGTAATAATTTGAATAGAGTCATAAAAGATGAAACATCATTTGCTTTGGAAATCTTTGTGTCTACATGCTTTGTGCATGATCATTCCAATGTAAGGGCCAAAGATTATCCTATTTCAATGATAGGAATAATGGTAGTGTTTTGCTCTTCAAGTAGAGACTGTAGAATCTACTTTTTTTCAACCAAAGAATTTGTCAATGGTGGAAATGTGATCTTTCAAGAGTGGAAGATTTGTAAACTTGAAGAAGCACCTTTGGATCAACACCTTATTCAATTCCTTATTCAATTCATTGATGTTCTGGAGTCATGTCAAGTGGAGGATCAAGCTCAAGACCCGAGGACTCCAAGAAGAATCTTGAGTATCAAGATGGAGCCATCAAGGCTCAATCATATGGCTCAAGCAAGACAAGTTGTCTTTGACAACATTATTTATGCACTTAATATTTTAATTGATTTATCTTCAAGTGCACAAAATGCCTTGGAATCCATGGCTTGGCATGATGTTTAGTTTTGAAGTGTGCTACATGTATATAGACACATTTATGGAACATCTTGTAAGGGATCCTTTAAGAGGTGGTGAAAGATCCTTCATGGACTTCATTCTCTATTGGAGTCTCAAAAGTTCCTTGTTTGTAGCTGGATTTTTTAGACACTTCTAAAAGCTTTCATTCATCTATCAAGAGAGTTGTAAACAGATCAAGCTAAATTTGAGGAGTGTGAAGAATTGCCAAAAATCGGCAAATCTAGCTTGATCAAAAACCATGTAGTATAATGTAAATTTTGTACATAAGTGGATTCCAACATGTGAGGCCAAGATGCCACGTGGCAAACCACTCCTGATGTAGGTTAGTTCAAGTCCATAGGGTTGGTCATGTCATTTTGGTAGTGATTCCTAGTTTATAGGACCTAAATCCTAGATTTAAGGTGAAAATTTGACCAACTAGCTATCTACCAAGCATGACTCTAGGAAATAGACTAGGGTTTCAGTTTAGGTCAAGGAGAGTGAGGTAACTTCCTTTTTACATGCTGGAAATCCACCTAACTTCAAGAAGGAAGTCAAATTTGCTATGTATTCCCTCTCTCCATAGTGAGAAGATAGAAAATTTTTGGAGCTCATTGGCAATCTCAAGCTAGTTCACTATGTACATTGAGTTTTTGTGATCCAAATGAAACCAAATCAATTTCTACTTGTTTCTCAGGTTGAAGGCCGCACTACAGCCTGTAGTACACACATGTGGGCTCGTATTTCAATGTTTATCAATGCTTTTGATTGTTAATGCTTGTTGTTTGTCAAATTGCTAATCTAGATCAACTTTTTTGTGTCTAGTTTTTTGATAGATTGTTAAGCAAGAATCCAATCACTCTTGTGGATCTTTTGTAGATCCATTTACGGTCCTAAAGTACAGTACTTCCACATGTATTGAGGGCTTCTTGGACATCTTTGGGCTTCTCGTGAGAAATAAAATTAGCATAAGTGGAATCAAGATCCACTTGTTTTCCCTTTGTCATCATAAGTGAGCCTCTTAGGCTCGAATCTCTCCCTCATGGATCTTCTAGGAGTGAAAATCCGAGGACTTCCATCTTCAAATCTTGATTCCTCCATATGTTGATTGTCTTCAATAACAAAAGGTAATAGATTTTGAGGTTGCTTGATCTCGGCCCGTACCAAGCTCAATCTTGTTCTTACTAGAACCAAGAGCTATTGGAACCAAAAATCGGCAAATCTAGCTTGATCAAAAACATGTCCACAAGAGTGATCGATCTTAATTAGGCTTTGTGATTGGCACTATAACCTGATTCTAGATTGATCAACAAAATCTAGTTCAGAAGAAATGGCTAATCCACAATCTAGCATGCTAATCAACAGAATATAATAGAAATGATCAAAGAATGAAAAAATACAAGATTTCAATGTATGAGCATTAACCTCAACACGAGTTAGAGAGAGAGAGAGAGCTAGAGAGATAACAAGCAATATTTGTTTAGATCCAAAATGGCATGAGATAGCTACAAAACTTTGGTTCTTCATCATTGATTGTGTGGAGAGCTACACATATTTATGGAGATTGAGATAGCTTGAGGTAGAACCATATCTATCCATTCCAAAATGACATCTAAAGTGACATCTAGAGTCTATGTGACATTTGTCACTTGTCATGCATGAAATTCTACCAACTTTTTAGAAGTGTACTAGTTCTAGCTAGAAATGTCCAAATCATCATGCATGTGTCCATTAGACTTTGTGCATGCCTTGCATGTCACTATGGATCACTTACAATTAATGCATGTGAGCTGCCACGAGTTTCTACAAGCATAATCATGCTAATTCTATGTCTACAAACTATATGCAAGTTGCATTTATCAAACTAGACAATACATTACCATGTAGCTCGAGTTCTATGTAGGCCAAACTTGGCATTTTGCATTAATGAGCTACATACTTGCATGGTACAACATTTTTAGCAAGCCAAGAAATCAATATGGATTGTTTTTCAATTTTAACCCTCCTCCTAAAAATGATCTATATTGATTTGAACATGGATCTTGGTATAACTCCAAGGTTGGCTCTATGCTTGTTGAAGGAACTTTTGCTCAAAGGTTTGGTGAGCATATCTGCAATGCAAGATGATGTGTTGATGTGCTCCAATTTGATTTCACCTCCAATGAGCTTCTCTCTCACGAAGTGATGTGCAACTTCGATATGCTTGCTCCTTGCATGGAATATTGGGTTGTTGGCATGGGCTTGAGCTGAAATGTTGTCACACATGATCATAGGTATATTTGCTTCCATGATTATCTTTAGCTCCACTAGTAACCTCTTGATCCAAAGCACTTCCTTTGTTGTTATAGTGAGCGCCTTGTACTCAGCTTCACATGATGAGAGTGATACAGTATCTTGCTTTTTGGAAAGCCAAGATATCAAGTTTCCTCCAAGATATATGACATAAGCACTTGTAGATTTCCGATCTGCTTTATCACTTGCAAAATTCGAGTCAGAATAACCAATAATAGAAAGATCTTCACTTTTATATAATAAACCAAAATTAAAAGTTGAAGATATATATCTAAGCACTCTCTTGGCCTTTTTCCAATGATAAATTGAAGGATTTTGCATAGCGTGGCTCAACTTATGAACACTAAAGCTTATGTTAGGTCTAGTTATTGTGAGCCAAATTAAGGATCCTATAAGACTTCTAAAAAGTGTGATGTCCTCGAAGGATCTTTCATCACCTTTGTTAGAGTCCTTTACATTTTGCTCCATAGGTGTTTCTATACTCTTACAATTCAACATATTGAAATTTTTTAACATTGTAAAAGCATACTTAGATTGACATATGAAAGATTTATCTTTAAGAAAGTCAATCTCTAGTCCTAGAATATAGTGTATTTTTCCAAGATCTTGCATCTTGAACTCTTTTCCAAGTGCAGTCTTGGTTTCCTCAACTAACTTGATTCAACTTCCTGTCAGAATGATGTTATCAACATAAATAAGAAGGATGACAATATCTTTATCAAAAAACTTGACATATAAGGAAGGATCATAGTTACTAAGATCGAATCCTAGTGACTCAAGAAAGGTGTTAAGTCGAGAATATCATGATCTTGGGCTTGTTTTAATCCATATAAACTTTTGAAGAGCAAGCAAACTTTTTCCTCATCATGGATGAACCCAATAGGTTGATCCATATAGATCTCTTCTTCTAGATAGCCATTTAGAAATGCATTAGAAACATCTAGTTGAAGAATTTGCCAATTGAAAAAACAAGCAAGAGAAATTATGATTCTAATTGACACCATCTTTGCAATTGGGGCAAAGGTCTCCTCATAATCAAGTCCATATACTTGAGCAAATCCTTTAGCACAAAGCCTAGCCTTGTACTTGTTGATTGTGCCATCTTGATTATACTTGACTCGAAAAACCCATTTGCAACCAATGATATGCTTGTTGGATGGAAGATCCACAAGTTCCCATGTATTATTGGCCATCAAAGCATCATATTCTTCCTTCATGGCAAGGTACCATTCCTTTGAGTTGATAGCATCATATACATCCTTCGGCTCCTCATGAGAAATAACATAGGCACAATTAGTAGAGTTGATTTCCACTTGCTTTCCTCTATCTTCATAGGTAAGCCTTCTAGGCTCGGATCTTTCTCTTTGAGATCTCCTTGGTGAAAAAATTTGAGGTGACTCCTCCTCAAATCTCAGCCCCATCTCTCCATGATGATCTTCAAGGGTGATGATTGGAGAATCTTTGAACTCGGCCTTCTCAAGAATGTATTTTTGATCGTCATGGAATATCACATCTCTACTCTCAATTGTAGTTGAGGTAGAGGGAACATAGATCATGTAGGCTTTTTTGTTGGATGCATATCCAACCATGGTACCTTTAACATAATTAGGATCATCTTTTTTCCTTGTTTCCAAGGGCATATCAATAAAGCAAGTACAACCAAAAACTCTAAGGTGATCTACCTTAGGTTTTTTCTGAAACAAGACTTCAAAAGGTGTTTTTCCAACAAGAGCATTGTGAGGTAATCTATTGCACAAATAGTTTGCACAATTTATAGCTTCACCCCAATATTCAATAGGCAAAGAAGCTGCTACTCGAATTGCTTTAGCACATTCACATAAAGATCTGTTTTTCCTCTCAGCTACTCCATTTTGAGATGGAGAATAGGCACAAGAAAATTCTCTCTTTATTCCTTCACCTTCACAATAATTATGAGACTAAGAGAGAAAACACAACCTGAAAGGTATGAAGCAAATTATGCTCTCTTATCTAACATTATTCAAAGCAAAGAACCTTCGACTTACGGTGAAGAGAAGGATGATGACATTTAGGTCCAGCCCATGGGAGAGGAGATGGAGTCAATTGTTAAGCATAGCACATGGGACTTAGTAGAACTGTGAAAGCACTGTACTTTAGGACCATAAATGGATCTACAAAAGATCCACAAGAGTGATTGGATGCTTGCTTAACAATCTATCAAAAAACTAGACACAAAAAAGTTGATCTAGATTGGCAATTTGACAAACAACAAGCATTAACAATCAAAAGCATTGATAAACATTGAAATCCGAGCCCACATGCGTGTAATACAGGCTGTAGTATGGCCTTCAACCTGAGAAACAAGTAAAAATTGATTTGGTTTCATTTGGATCACAAAAACTCAATGTACATAGTGAACTAGCTTGAGATTGCCAATGAGCTCCAAAAATTTTCTATCTTCTCACTATGGGAGCTTGGAATACATAGCAAATTCGACTTCCTTCTTGAAGTTAGGTGGATTTCCAGCATGTAATAAGGAAGTTAACTCACCCTTCTTGTCCTAAAATCAAACCCTAGTCTATTTCCTAGAGTCATGCTTGGTAGATAGCTAGTTGGTCAAATTTTCACCTTAAATCTAGGATTTAGATCCTATAAACTAAGAATCACTACCAAAATGACATGACCAACCCTATGGACTTGACCTAACCTACATTAGGAGTGGGTTTTCACGTGGCATCTTGGCCTCACATGTGTGGAATCCACTTATGTACAAAATTTACATTATATTACATGGTTTTTGATCAAGCTAGATTTGCCAATTTTTGGCAATTCTTCACACTCCTCCTCAAATTTAGCTTGATCTATTTACAACTCTCTTGATAGATGAATGAAAGCTTTTAGAAGTGTCTAAAAAATCCAGCTACAAACAAGGAACTTTTGAGACTCCAATAGAGAATGATGTCCATGAAGGATCTGTGAAAAATGCAAAAATAAGCTTGGTAGAGGCCAAAAATCTTGTATATAGATAAACACACATGTGTGGAGCTTGTTCCCACGTGTGAAAATAGTGTACTTGTCATGTACCATAATCATATAGGTTATACATATGATTTAATTCAAGTTCTAGTGGCTAAAAAGGCCAAAAACTAGTTTTCTTGACATATGACACATGGCATCAATCTATTGCTTGAATGAGCCACATCCTTTGGTTAGGTGTCACATCCCATGTGTAGAGGACAGCTCACATGTGTGGAATAAGCTGAAGTAGACGATTTTTGACTTCTAGAAGATTTTCAAGTAGATCTCCATATAAAAGGAAATGGACCAAAAGTGCTCAAAATAGAAGGTTTTGTCCAAGTGTCAGTTTTACATGATGAATCATCATATGACAAAGCACCTTCACACATGTGGGATCAAAGGGATGATCAATACCACGAGCTCCCACTTATTATATATATAGAGCCACATTTGGCCATAATCAGTGTGAGACACCAATCTTGGTTTTGGAAGCAATTTTGAGTGATTCTCTCTATTTGTCTACATTTGTTTTGATTGTTTTGAGATTCTATCAATGTGTACTTAATTTGCAAGTTGGAGTCCGTACTCAGACGGTGTTTCACACGTGTGAAACCATAAAGTACACTCACCTTACAATTAATGATTGTTCTTGTTAGGATTTTGTGTCTAGAATTGATCTAGATTGATCTTAATCTGAAGTAGATTGATAGATAAAGTAATCTGACAACCAATCCCTCTTGAGGATCAGATTAGGATCCACTCTTGGTCCTTTTTGTACTTTTTGCACATGGTATTAGAGCCTAATACAAGAGGTTTTGTTGAAATTGATAGGGTTAATCCAAATCAAAGCCAAATTAGCAATTTTTTGGAAACTAGTCAAATTTTGTGTAGCGAGTTGGATTTGATAGCTATCCTCAAAAATTTTGTCCAAATCTTGTTGTGGGCTGTAGGAACCCTTTTCACACGTGTGAGGTGTACAACTCCGGTTTTGATTGAGAAATTTCAAAAATTTGTAGAATTTGACTCACATACCCAATTTGAGTGATTTTTGGTGCGAAATCAGCATTTTCTATAGAGAATCTAATTTCTTGATTAGTTCTTGGATTAGATCAGCCAAGCAATTAAATTTGAAGCTTGAATTAGGTGCATTAATTGATTATCTCTGATTTTTTGAGTGTATGTTGAAGTTGAGAGAGATTTTGCTAAAAATCATAGATTAAGGAGTGATATGCAAGGTGAGAGGTTGAAATCCATTGTACCATCACTCTAGATTTGTTCAAGAGTGATAGGTTCAAGTTTAGAAGCATCAATTTGCTAGAAAACAACCTTGGATCTGTCCTCCAAGTAAAACCTTTGAGAGTTTCTAGTGCATATAGAGCATCTATGCAAATCTTTTGTAGAATTTGACATAGATTGGCTTCAATTGAAAGTTCTAGAAAAGAGATTGAGATCCAAGTCACATTATTCAATCCTACTCAATTTATTTGAGTGTTTGTGAGGTTTGAAAAGAGTCATTAAGGTGTCTATGGTAAATGTGTAGAGAGAGATCCAATTTTCTAAGAGTTCCTTCCTTTGTAGAAGGCAAGATCTAGAAGCTCATTTTGTGTTGTTATTGGTGGAGAATTTGTATTCTCCTAGGTGATCAAATCTTTCTAAGTGGCATTAGCTCTTTGAAGCACAATATCTTAGTGAGAAAAATCACAACATTTGATTTTGAATTTCATTCCAAGTCTTAAAAGGTAGAGTAATTGGTGGAATCCAATTGGAGTGATTGAATTCAATTTATTGAGCAAAAATTGACATAGTATGTATGAAACTCAAATTAGTTCTATTCAACTTTCTTTGTGAGAGTGTGAGGGTCAATTTGTGATCCCATTTGATGTCTAGAATGAGGAGGAGTCCATATTTGAGTATTCATGTATGGTTGAGATCTTTGTGAATATCTAGTTGTCTAATTTTTAAGCTTTGTGAAAAATTGGTGGTATAGTTTGTTTTCATCAAATCAAATTCATTCTAAATCTCAAGAGTGAGATTATTTGGGTCAAGAGTGAGTCCAAAAGAAGTGATTAAGTTTGATTTTCATGTATTTGAAACAAAACCCATCTTTTGTTCAAGAATCTCAAGTGTTGAGAGAACTAGTCAAGTGAAAAGGAAAATCTAGGTGTCAAATCTTTTTCATATCCATTTCAACTTTCAAAAGAAAGAGTCATTGGTATTTGATGAGTCTAATAGGAGATTGGGTCTGATTTCTTTTGTGATTTGATTCAAAGATTGTGTGCTTTTGTCTTAGTGATCAAAGCTGTGAAAGTACTGTACTTTAGGACCATAAATGGATCTACAAAAGATCCACAAGAGTGATTGGATGCTTGCTTAACAATCTATCAAAAAACTAGACACAAAAAAGTTGATCTAGATTGGCAATTTGACAAACAACAAGCATTAACAATCAAAAGCATTGATAAACATTGAAATCTGAGCCCACACGTGTGTACTGCAGGCTGTAGTACGGCCTTCAACCTGAGAACTAGTAGAAATTGATTTGGTTTCATTTGGATCACAAAAACTCAATGTACATAGTGAATTAGCTTGAGATTGCCAATGAGCTCCAAAAATTTTCTATCTTTTCACTATGGAGAGAGGGAATACATAGCAAATTCGACTTCCTTCTTGAAGTTAGGTGGATTTCCAGCATGTAATAAGGAAGCTAACTCGCTCTCCTTGACCTAAAATCAAACCCTAGTCTATTTCCTAGAGTTATGCTTGGTAGGTAGCTAGTTGGTCAAATTTTCACCTTAAACTTAGGTGTAGGTCCTATAAAGTAGGGATGACCACCAAATAGACATGAGCAACTCTTTTGACTTGACCTAACCTACATTAGGATGGGTTTCCCACGTGGCATCATGGCATCATATGTGTGGGACCCACTTGTGTACACAATTTACACTATTCTACATGGTTTTTGATCAAGCTAGATTTGCCAATTTTTGGCAATTCTTCACACTCCTCCTCAAATTTAGCTTGATGTATTTACGACTCTCTTGATAGATGAATGAAAGCTTTTAGAAGTGTCTAAAAAATTTAGCTACAAACAAGGAACTTTTGAGACTCCAATAGAGAATGATGTCCATGAAGGATCTTTCACCACCTCTTAGAGGATCCCTTACAAGATGTTCCATAAATGTGTCTATATACATGTAGCACACTTCAAAACTAAACATCATGCCAAGCCATGGATTCCAAGGCATTTTGTGCACTTGAAGATACATCAATTAAACTATTAAGTGCATACATAATGTTGCCAAAGACAACTTGCCTTGCTTGATCCATATGATTGAGCCTAGATGGCTCCATCTTGATACTCAAGGTTCTTCTTGGAGTCCTCGGGTCTTGAGCTTGATCCTCCACTTGACTTGACTCCAAAACATCAATGAATTGAATAAGGTGTTGATCCAAAAGTGCTTCTTCAAGTTTACAAATCTTCCACTCTTGAAAGATCACATTTCCACCATTGACAAATTCTTTGGTGGAAAACAAGTAGATTCTACAATCTCTACTTGAAGAGCAAAACTCTACCATTATTCCTATCATTGAAATAGGATAATCTTTGGTCCTTACATTGTAATGATCATGCACAAAGCATGTGGACACAAAGATTTCCAAAGCAAATGATATTTCATCTTCTATGACTCTATTCAAACTATTACAAAAATAGTTATCCAATGAAATTACTTTATCAACAACAAATGGAGATTTGAAAGCATCCCATTTCATTGTCTTGTCATACAAAGTAATAAACATCATGAATCTTAAAGGTAAGAAACAAGTCACCTCATGTCTACTACTACTTTTCAAAAAGTATTCAAAGATAGTAGACTCTCCAATGCTCACCACCCTTGCAAGATGCACACTTGAATGGACAATTTGCATGCAATTTGATGACTCAGCCATTGTCATTGAAGACTCCCTTGGAACTCTCATGATTTGAGGCTGATCCTCAAGATCTTCCTCCTTTTGATGCTCCTCCTCAATGCAAGCAAAGTCACACTTTTCCAAGATCTCCTCTTGAGTGATCTCCTCCTTTGCCAAGCTCATTCTTTCAAAAGCAACACTAGCTTCCAACTTAAACAATCTTCCATGTTTAAATCCCTTTGCAATGCAAACATCATTCTCCAAGATGATGCAAACACCATCCTTAAAGTGGACATCCAAACCACTTTCTAAGAGTAGACCAACACTAAGCATATTCTTGGTGATTGATGGTACATAAAGGACATTTTCTAGATCCATGCATTTTGAGGATTCTAGACACAAAGAGATGGTACCAACACCATCTATCCTACACTCTTCATCATTTGCAGTAAAGACAAACTTTTTAGAATCATTTAAAGAGTGTAAGGTTGAGAAAAGGTCCTTTCCACAAGACATGTGGGAGCTAGCCCCACTGTCGATCCACCAATTGTCTCTTGAATTGCTATTGCTTGTTGGTGAGGATGTAGATGCCATCAAGAATACATCTACTTCATATTCCTCCTCCTCCTTTGCAAGGTTTCCTTATTTGTCCTCCTCCACTTGTGCTCTTAGCCTCTTGTAGCATTCAGATGCATAATGCCCCTTCTTTCCACAAAAGAAGCATTTTTGCTTTGACTTGTCCTTTGAGCTTGATCATCATCCTCTTCTTTGGCCTCCTTTGGATGCTTCTTCTTTCCATTGGTCCTCTTTTTGCCCTTGAATGAGAAATTGGCTTTCAAGGAACTCATTCTAGATTTTGCATGGAGCATCCTACACTCTTCAGCCACTAATACACTGTGAAGTTTTTCTATAGTTGGCAAAGTGTCTTGGATGGCAAAACTTTGGATCAAATTTGTAAAGTCATCTCCTAGACCATTAAGAACAATTTGTGCAAGCTCTCCATCATGAATCTTCTCTCCAATGGAAGCCAACTCCCTATTTAGAGACTTGATTCTGAGTACATAATCATGTGCACTCTCCTCACTTCTCCTCATGCTTTGCAAAATTTGATTTCTAAGCATAAGAACTCTAGAAGTGTTGCTAGACTCATAGATTGATTTTAAAGAATCCCAAGCCTCTTTAGCATTAGTACAAGCTGATACTTCTCTCAACAAATCATTGCTCACATTCATTTTCACACAATGAAGTGCAAGCCTAGATCTCTTCTTGTATCTAGCTGACTCCTGTGCACCTAGAGGTTCATCTTCATCTTCAATCAAGAACTCATAAAGGTCTTGGAGCACCAAGAGTGACTCCATCCTAACCTTCCAAATAGCATAATTTGTAGAATTCAACCTCTCACTAGCTTCTAGAAGGTATGCTCCAGCAGATCCCATCTTACTAGTGACGTCTACAAACAAGAAATAGATTTGATTGACTTGAAACTCACAAAGGTCTCACACTTGCAGTGTTTCACTCAAATTTGATTTCTAATCCAACGAATGGACCTATAATCGCAATTCTATCACTCCCTCACAAAGCAGGAATGAAGATAAGATGAAGTGAAAACTACTTTCAAACAAATCTTGCCAAGAAATGGATTTGACTGTCTCTAGAAACTCACTAAGGTATCTGTCTTGTAGTTTTTCACTCAATTTATATTTCTAATCCAACAAATGGACTTATAATCTCAGTTCTAGCACTCCCTCACAAAGTTGGAATGAAGATAAGATGATGTGAAATCTACTTACAATCAAATCTTGCCAATTTTGGACAAAAAAATGACTTAATCTCTTTCTTCCTTCTTGGTGTACTTTCAAGACCTGTTTTTAACCTTAATAGGACTTGAACTCAGCCTAGATTAATTAGATTCCATGAAACAAATTCAAATCTAATTAATGGCAAATGATCTTGGTAGATTATCCTAGGATCTCCACCAAAAATTACACCAACAGCTCACATATTGAATTTTTTTTGGATCAAATGAATACCATGCATTAAATGCAGGTTCAGAGGTGCCCACACATGTGGAAAGTACGGATTTGGACCCCTACCAAGTTTGGGATCAAATATCCTCACCAAAATCAAGATTCTAGCTTGCCCTCTCAATACTAGTTTTTAGCACCAAAACTTGCTAAAAATGGATTTGCATTAGATCAATGGCTTATGCTCTTGTACTTGGCTCTGATACCATGTGAAAGTACTGTACTTTAGGACCATAAATGGATCTACAAAAGATCCACAAGAGTGATTGGGTGCTTGCTTAACAATCTATCAAAAAACTAGACACAAAAAAGTTGATCTAGATTGGCAATTTGACAAACAACAAGCATTAACAATCAAAAGCATTGATAAACATTGAAATCCGAGCCCACACATGTGTACTACAGGCTGTAGTACGGCCTTCAACCTGAGAAACAAGTAGAAATTGATTTGGTTTTATTTGGATCACAAAAACTCAATGTACATAGTGAATTAGCTTGAGATTGCCAATGAGCTCCAAAAATTTTCTATCTTCTCACTATGGAGAGAGGGAATACATAGCAAATTCGACTTCCTTCTTGAAGTTAGGTGGATTTCCAGCATGTAATAAGGAAGTTAACTCGCTCTCCTTGACCTAAAATCAAACCCTAGTCTATTTCCTAGAGTTATGCTTGGTAGGTAGCTAGTTGGTCAAATTTTCACCTTAAACTTAGGTGTAGGTCCTATAAAGTAGGGATGACCACCAAATAGACACGAGCAACTCTTTTGACTTGACCTAACCTACATTAGGATGGGTTTCCCACGTGGCATCATGGCCTCATATGTGTGGGACCCACTTGTGTACACAATTTACACTATTCTACATGGTTTTTGATCAAGCTAGATTTGCCAATTTTTGGCAATTCTTCACAAAAGCAAAGTTTCCAAGTGACTAGTCATTAGTGTGAAGATTGATTCTTAGGTTTGTGAGCTAGATCTTTTGTAGATCATTCTAGATTATTGAAGATGTTCAAATCTAGTCTCTTGAAAGTCACAAATTATATTTGTAGAATCATATCACAGGTTTTTATTCACATGGCATCAATAGGTGGCATCCTATTGAAGGAAAGAAAGGATCCTAATTACAACCTTTGTGGCAAGGGAGGGTATATTTTCTCAAGATGCTACAAAAAGAAGACCAATTTATTCAAGGAGAACCAAAGCAAGGGGGCCGAGGTGAAGGATGGAACTTCGAGTTCGAAATGCAAATACAAGAAGGACAAGTCCAAGGAAAGGTGTTTCCTTTGTGGAAAGGTGAATGAGGCTTGGAGTCTCACAAGGACTTGCAAGATTTGTCTTCAAGAGTCCATCACAACACATGTCAAATATTTTGAAATTTTTCATTTGGAAGTGCATTGTTTGGTTCAAGATGCAAAGATAGATGTCACTTTCATGAAAGTAACTTGGATTTATTTTATGTCCTTGGAAAGTATTTTGCTTGGAACTTTAAATAAGTTCAAACTTATTGTTACTGTCCGAGAGAAATCAATCAAGAATAAGGATCAATCACAAAATGAAAATAGTTTCATTTATGCTATCATGTCAACTTATGAAGAACCATTTTACTTTGAAGGGATTTTTGTATCTCAAAGGTGGCTTAAGGCAATACTAGTTGAGTGTGATGCCTTAAAAGATAGCAAAATATGTTTTTCTTGTAAGCTTACATTAGTTATGAAGTCAAGGAAATGGAAATATCCTCATAATGTAGGATCTTTTGGTTTCAATAAGATCATGAATGATGTGTTCATTCATAAAGATGAAAATTGTAAGTTTTCAATCTTAAAGGCAAGTTGTAAACTTCTTATGAGAATAAGTGAAGCATCCAAAGTGGACACTTATATCCATAAGCAAGTAGTTAGCCTTATTGAAATGGAAATGCCTTTTGATTTCAATATTGGAAAAATCATGCCAAGTTGTGGTGATTTTTGGACTTATGTTTCTAGCATAAGTAATCTTGATAATCATAGGAAGCGCATATTGAATGGTACTACTTGTGATTATTATGAGACATGGAGGTCTCAGATTTTCATCAAAAAGGAGCACCATGAAGAGGATCTTAAGGAGTCATCTCAAGGTTCAAATGTGCCAAGGATTGAGGAGGAGAATTCTTCTCAAGGTTCAAGTGTGCCAAGGATTGAGGAGGAGAGACCTTCTCAAATTGTGATTCCAAAAAGAAACTCAAGAAATATGGTTGAGTCCATGTGGCTCACATTTCAAGGGAAAGAGGAGCATATCTCAGGTGGTATACATCTCATACTTACTTCTCTATGTCATTTGATAAATCAATTTGTTTTAGTGAGATCATTGCATCTCAAAATTGGAGTAAAGCCATACACGTTGAGTATGAAGTCTCTCTTGAGAACATAGATGATGTTCTTAAAATCTTGAAATTGATTTTAAATCAATTAGAAAGCAAATGGTTATTTCATCAAATGTATGCTCTTGAGTCATGTAAGAGCAAAAGTGATTTGTTCACTCATAGTTTGAAAATTTGTATTGAGGCAAATTGTAAACTCTTTATGAGAGTAAGTGAATCATCTTCTAAAGACACTTATCTCCATAATGAAGTATTTAGCCTCATTGGATCTGAGATTAGCATGGTAAACAAGCATGAAGATATGATGCAAACACTTTGTTATTATAGCATGCATAGTCTTGCCAATTTGGATAAGTCTAATTCTCTAGATCATGGTAACATGATGTTAGATCTTTGTGATCCTAATAAGTCAAGAAGAAATCTTTATTTTCTCATGGAGGAGCATGCACATGAAGAAGGAGCAAGCCTCAAAGTCAAGCATCTACATGAAATTTGGAAGGAATCAATTTCGAAGATGCTAGGATGGTGCAAAACTCTCAAGTTCATCAAAGATGTCAACATCAAAGAAGCACTATCATGGATATGGTGATTTCAGATCAACATCAAGCTCATTGGCTGATCTTCACACCTTTTGAACCAGAAAAGACCAATTCAGCCCATGGAGTCAAGTTCAAGATCATCATGTTTTCCATCAAGCTAGATTTTTGAGGAGGAGTGTGAAAAATGCAAAAATAAGCTTGGTAGAGGCCAAAAATCTTGTATATAGATAAACACACATGTGTGGAGCCTGTTACCACGTGTGAAAATAGTGTACTTGTCATGTACCATGATCATATAGGTTGTACATATGATTTAATTCAAGTTCTAGTGGCTAAAAAGGCCAAAAACTAGTTTTCTTGACATATGACACATGGCATCAATCTATTGCTTTCATGAGCCACATCCTTTGGTTAGGTGTCACATCCCATGTGTAGAGGACAGCTCACATGTGTGGAATAAGCTGAAGTAGACGAATTTTGACTTCTAGAAGATTTTCAGGTAGATCTCCATATAGAAGGAAAATGGACCAACAGTGCTCAAAATAGAAGGTTTTGTCCAAGTGTCAGTTTTGCATGATGAATCATCATATGACAAAGCACTTTTACACATGTGGGATCAAAGGGATGATCAGTACCACGAGCTCCCACTTATTATATATATAGAACCACATTTGGCCATAATCAGTGTGAGACACCAATCTTGGTTTTGGAAGCAATTTTGAGTGATTCTCTCCAATTGTCTACATTTGTTTTGATTGTTTTGAGGTTCTATCAATGTGTACTTGATTTTCAGGTTGGATTCTGTACTCAGACAGTGTTTCACACGTGTGAAACCATAAAGTACACTTACATTCAATGATTGTTCTTGTTAGGATTTTGTGTCTAGAATTGATCTAGATTGATAGATCAAGTAATCTGACAACCAATCCCTCTTGAGGATCAAATTAGGATCCACTCTTGGTCCTTTTTGTACTTTTTGCATAGATCTTTCACCACCTCTTAAAGGATCCCTTACAAGATGTTCCACAAATGTGTCTATATACATGTAGCACACTTCAAAAACTATACATCATGCCAAGCCATTAATTCCAAGGCATTTTGTGCACTTGATGATACATCAATAAAACTATTAAGTGCATACATATTGTTGCCAAAGACAACTTGCCTTGCTTGATCCATATGATTGAGCCTAGATGGCTCCATCTTGATACTCAAGGTTCTTCTTGGAGTCCTTGGGTCTTGAGCTTGCTCCTCCACTTGACTTGACTCCAAAAAATCAATGAATTGAATAAGGTGTTGATCCAAAGGTGCTTCTTCAAGTTTACAAATCTTCCACTCTTGAAAGATTACATTTTCACCATTGACAAATTCTTTGGTTGAAAACAAGTAGATTCTACAATCTCTACTTGAAGAGCAAAATGCTACCATTATTCCTATCATTGAAATATGATAATCTTTGGTCCTTACATTGGAATGATCATGCTCAAAGCATGTGGACCCAAAGATTTCCAATACAAATGATGTTTCATCTTTTATGACACTATTCAAACTATTACAAAAATAGTTATCCAATGAAATTGCTTTATCAACAACAAATGGAGATTTGAAAGCATCTAATTTCATTGTCTTGTCATAAAGAGTACTAAACACCATAGATCTTAAAGATAAGCAACAAGTCACTCCATGTCTACTAATACTATCCAACAAGTACTCAAAGATAGTAGACTTTCCAATGCTCACCACCCTTGCAAAATGCACACTTGAATGGACAATTTGCATGCAATTTGATGACTCGGCCATTGTCATTGAGGACTCCCTTGGAACTCTCATGCTTTGAGGCTGATCCTCAAGATCTTCCTCCTTTTGATGCTCTTCCTCAATGCAAGCAAGATCACACTTTGCCAAGATCTCCTCTTGAGTGATCTCCTCATTTGCCAAGCTCATTCTTTCAAAAGCAACACTAGCTTCCAACTTAAACAATCTTCCATATTTAAATCCCTTTGAAATGCAAACATCATTCTTCAAGATGAAGCAAACACCATGCTTAAAGTGGACATCCAAACCACTTTCTAAGAGTAGACCAACACTAAGCATATTCTTGGTGATTGATGGTACATAAAGGACATTTTCTAGATCCATGCATTTTGAGGATTCTAGACACAAAGAGATGGTGCCAACACCATCTATCCTACACTCTTCATCATTTGCAGTAAAGACAAACTTTTTAGCATCATTGAACGAGTGTAAGGTTGAGAAAAAGTCCTTTTCACAAGACATGTGGGAGCTAGCCCCACTGTCGATCCACCAATTGTCTCTCGAATTGCTATTGCTTGTTGGTGAGGATCTAGATGCCATCAAGAATACATTTACTTCATCCTCCTCCTCCTCCTCCTTTGCAAGGTTTCCTTTTTTGTCCTCCTCCACTTGTGCTCTTAGCCTCTTGTAGCATTCAGATGCATAATCCCCCTTCTTTCCACAAAAGAAGCATTTCAGCTTTGACTTCTCCTTTGAACTTGATGCATCATCCTCTTCTTTGGCCTCCTTTGGATGCTTTTTCTTTCCATTGGTCTTCTTTTTGCCCTTGAATGAGAAATTGGCTTTCTCATCACCATCCTGCAAAGACAAGGAACTCATCCTAGATTTTGCATGGAGCATCCTACACTCTTCAGCCACTAATACACTGTGAAGTTTTTCTATAGTTGGCAAAGTGTCTTGGATGGCAAAACTTTGGACCAAATTTGCAAAGTCATCTCCTAGACCATTAAGGACAATTTGTACAAGCTCTCCATCATGAATCTTCTCTCCAATGGAAGCCAACTCCTTATTTAGAGACTTGATTCTAAGTACATAATCATGTGCACTCTCCTCACTTCTCTTCATCCTTTGCAAAATCTGATTCCTAAGCATGAGTACTCTTGAAGTGTTACTAGATTCATAGATTGATTTTAAAGACTCCCAAGCCTCTTTAGCATTAGTACAAGCTGATACTTCTCTCAACAAATCATTGCTCACATTTATCTTCACACAATGAAGTGCAAGCCTAGATCTCTTCTTGTATCTAGCTAACTCCTGTGCACCTAGAGGTTCATCTTCATCTTCAATCAAGAACTCATAAAGGTCTTGGAGCACCAAGAGTGACTCCATTATAACCTTCCAAATAGCATAATTTGTAGAATTCAACCTCTCACTAGCTTCTAGAAGTTATGCTCCAGCAGATCCCATCTTACTAGTGACTTCTACAAACAAGAAATAGATTTGATTGACTTGAAACTCACAAAGGTCTCACACTTGCGGTGTTTCACTCAAATTTGATTTCTAATCCAACAAATGGACTTATAATCACAGTTCTATCACTCCCTCACAAAGCTGGAATGAAGATAAGATGAAGTGAAAACTACTTTCAAACAAATCTTGCCAAGAAATGGATTTGACTGTCTCTAGAAACTCACTAAGGTATCTGTCTTGTAGTTTTTCACTCAAATTATATTTCTAATCCAACAAATGGACTTATAATCTCAGTTCTAGCACTCCCTCACAAAGTTGGAATGAAGATAAGATGATGTGAAATCTACTTACAATCAAATCTTGCCAATTTTGGACAAAAAAATGACTTAATCTCTTTCTTCCTTTTTGGTGTACTTTCAAGACCTGTTTTTAACCTTAATAGGACTTGAACTCAGCCTAGATTAATTAGATTCCATGAAACAAATTCAAATCTAATCAATGGCAAATGATCTTGGTAGATTATCCTAGGATCTCCACCAAACATTACACCAACAGCTCACAAATTGAATTTTTTTGGATCATGCAAAAACTAAACACATTCAGATTCAATATCACTTTATACGTGAGAGGTTGCCGAGTCGTGAAATTCATGTTGTTCATTGTAGCACAGGAGAACAACTAGCTGATATTTTCACTAAGCCACTTATTGGAGAAAAGTTTGATAAGTTTAGATCAAAGCTTTCTGTACTTAAAGTTTGTTGACTTTAAAGCTATGTATATGACTGTATAAAAAGTAGACTCTACTTTAAGGTCGAGAGTTAGAATTAGAGTAGAATCACTGTGCTACTGTACTGTGGGTCCTATTAGTTGATAAGGATCAATTGGCCTCGCCACGAGGCAGGTCGACGGGACAACACCAATGACGAAACGATTTGATCAAGGTCAGTGATTTGAAAGGGTACTTTATTTTCCAGGCTCTTAAGACAACAGTAAGCAATTAGATCAGACAGCAACTAGCAAATAGATTCATCAAACAAAATCAGATTGGCTAATGATTCATCTTAATTGACTCAAGGAATTAGTTCTTATCACAGGAAGCAAACAGAACAGAGCATCGGTCAAGTTCGTTATCTGAATACATAGCTAATTCAGAATTGAAAGAAGTTCTACTTATGATTATTCTTAACATCTTCAGCTAATTCCCTGCACAGATCAGTTAGAATTGTCTCTCTCTAGTGATGCCTAAAAATTCATGAAAGGTATGTAGCGTAGATAGACAAGTATCACAATCAGTTACAGATTATCTCGGAGTGTATTCGCTCAATTGATAAGAAGTAATGTTGTAAGAGATGGCAGAGGAAAGGAATGCTCAAGCTTATAGAAACTGGCTCTCTTCTCCCTATTGATACTCAAATCTATGTGTATGTACAATGGCATGGAGTGTTGCCCTTATAGGAATGAACACTGACCTAAGCTTCGCTCTCCAATTGTTGGGGTATCAATTGGGAACGGCTACATAACTCTTCGGAGTGTCGCTCGATAATGTTGCGCACTCTTAATTACAATGTATTTACAAGATGCAAATAGGCCTTTACATGAATTTAGGCTTTATAGCATATTTACATGTACAAAAATTCAAAACTTTACATCATATAACAATTTCATAGGATAATGTGGAATCATAGGCCTCCACATATCCCCTTCCTCAACTATGCAGGGGCTCACAAGCATTGTCTTGAAATTCTTCTTTATCTTTTTCGGCCGGCTAATTTCTTGAATAAAATGGCTTTTGCTCTGGCCTCTGCTTCTTCATTGATCTGTTCCATTGTCTTTCCTTGTGTCGCGAGAAAGTAATTGTTCATCTGCATGTAATCCTCTTCCAGCGACAATTTGGGATATCCACCCATTCCTTGGTTTTCAAGAGGACGAAGTGGTGTGGTAGTCAAAGTGTTATAGACAATATGGTCATACCAACTATCCTCAGTCAAAATTTCCAACATTTCAGCAAAAGGGACTATTAGGGATAGGGCTGCATATGTATAATTTGGATATTCTTTTTTTATATACAATTTTTGAGTGAATAGCAGGGCAAAAGAGATAAGAGAGGCGATATTTACATAACTGTATGTATAATATGATCGGGTAATAGGATGTGTGGATCGAAGCAGATTATGCTCCCTTATTTCTTTCAGACATTGAGAGTAATTTACTTCCCAATCTGTATAAATGGTCCATAAGTCAGGGAAAAAATGATGGTTGGCGTATCTATGGGAAATGGATAAGGAACTAGGAAGAATTTCATGGATATCAAAAATGTTTATTAGTTCCAAAAGCTTGGATGACAAAAAGGCTTTTTGCTTGATCAATACCATGAAGCCACTTTGAAGATGGAGGACAATGCATCCTTGAAGGTTCCTACTACCTCCAAAGCCAAAGGAATCATTAATTGAGAAAACATTTGATTTCAACTTCTGGTGAGGATGGAAGTAGATTTACTGCTCAAATCAATCACATCAGCTTATAACATCAATTCAAAATCAAGAATAAGATACTAGAAATTTTTTCAAGCTCCAAAGTTATGCTGTTGTGCAGAGTTGGATGAGATTGTTGATAGTCAAAATCAATAGCATCATGTTGATGATGCTGTAACTGTGCGAAAATCTAATATCTGATATCGATTGAATGCTGAGATCTATGTTTTCCTGTAATGCAGATTAAAATTCTGCAGAAAAGAAAACTTATTCTTCCATAGGGTGCGCATTTGATCGAATGCCGGCTTGTAAAGAATCTGTGAAAGATAATCTTTCAAGAATGTCATGAGATCTGGATGAAAAGTTCTTGCTGATCGCATTTCTTGTGTATTTGTTATCTCTTTCCTCGTTCTGTAAAGAATGGCTGAATAAATAACGTCTCCAAATAATGCTTGCAGAAGAAGACGTGCACATCTCGGGTTTGCATTTTCTGTAGGAAGCTGTTCTTCTTGCTCAGAACTCAAGCTCCTGCTAGCAGGCAAGCTGGTGCTGAAACATCGGGTATCGTTACAAAGACAATGGATGTAGGAGCTACGATGACTGGCAGTGACTTATCGGCTGGTGCAGGTACAAGATTAGGTAGATTTCCATCTGGTGTTATTTCAAGAACTTTGCCATTTAGCAGAACACTGTGACTGTGTAAGTCCCCGGTTGCGGCAGTTAAATGGTACTCCAGACGTTTGCTCTGAAGTTCGACAGCTTTTCTTTTAGATTTGCATGAGAATAGATCACCAAAAACACTAAGTCTTATTCCTGGTGATTGCGCTCCTCCGTGGTTGACAGTGGAATCATGAATGGGAATATGGACATTAAATTCTGTTGTGTTGCTCAGATTTATCAAAGCTACTGCTATGGAGTGCTGCACAAGAGCACATAACCAACATGGAAAAGAAGACACGGTCAGTGCCTCGAACATTAGCTGCGACGAACCAAAAACTTAAAATGATCTATAATGGCGAATGCTAGATTTGATGTTCATAAAAATGAGATGCACAGAAGCAGGGGAATGATGCCATGCTTACTGTATCTCCCTTTGTACAATGTGCATAAGCTCTTAAATATACATTTCCAACGGAAACAGCAGATAGAACTTCCGTCCCCATTAGTTCCTTCCACAATAATGCACTGAAAGAGCATGCACAGACGATCATATAACATCTTAGAAGGTTGCAATTTGCTTTGTCTTTAAATTTGCAACCTTCGGCATCAAGCAATAGGAAAGCATTAACCAGTGCAATGTTGAGAGAAGTGCTAGCCTGTAGTAATCTGGATTTGGATGGAAGGTTGTCGTGTTGAGTAAGCCATAATGGCCCCCTATAAGAGATTGGCGGCAA
This sequence comes from Diphasiastrum complanatum, assembly GCA_029204225.1. Classification (NCBI taxonomy): domain Eukaryota; kingdom Viridiplantae; phylum Streptophyta; class Lycopodiopsida; order Lycopodiales; family Lycopodiaceae; genus Diphasiastrum; species Diphasiastrum complanatum. The sequence goes on along the minus strand of CM055099.1, from coordinate 44,398,043 downwards.
TATACTTGAGTGTTAAAAGTTGCTGCCATGCCCAGCTGATCCACGTACCTTGAATCGTTTAGAGAACAAATTGAGTTAATAGCTGCAATTAAAGCATGAATTGCAACTTCTTCTCTGAAAACAAGAATACAAAAGCGGGCTTCAAGTCTTTGAAAAGTGAGAGAGAGAGAAATAACCATTGAACAGGGGAAATACGAAAAAACGTTCTCTGCAGAAGTAGACAAACTGGCTACATATTAGAGCTCTTTAAAGAAACATAGAATGGCTTTTTGTCATACAGTCCAATAGCTTTAAAATTTGATATGTATTATCATGATGTCAAGCAATGGAAGGAATACCAGAAACTAGACAAAAAGGAATGGCTAACATGGGGCTGCCCACTGTTGTACGCTCCACCAGATTCTCCAACCCATGCTTGTACCCAAGGGCCATAAGTCAGTAGTGTCTGACTCACGTTAAAAAAAATCGCAGCACCCTTGTCAAGAAATGAGGGGTCAAGTATTTTTGAATCAAGATAGTTGCTACTGTCGCCTGTGATCACGTGGTTTTTTAAATCATGCGCCTGGACAAAATTACTAATGGAATCGTAATAAGTAGAGATGATCCACAGCATTGCAAGTATCCAACTATGTCAGGTAGTATTTCTCGTACCTGGTCCAAGATTGTAGATATGGAAGGTGCAAGCATTCAGAACTTGGGATCCTGTATTCTGCAGCAGGTCCCTATACCAGTTCTTCTCAAAAAAGCCATCTGGGGCTACCACAAAGGGTTTCACGGCAGACCCTGAATTAACTTCGTTCACAATGGTGCGTAGCTCCTTTGTGGCATCTGCGTATTGAGACCCTGATAGCTTTGCTCCTATGCCAGAGGAACTCAGTTCATTTCCTGGTAGACAGCGACATCCATGCAGCTAAGCACAGTAAGTATCTGTAACAGCTCCAAACTTGTCTTTTCGGATTTGCAATATCATTCCTTTTCTTGCCTGTACAATATTTTTAATGAATTACTGTACTCATAGTTAAAAGTGAGATGATAATCATTGTCGGCTTTGCTGTAATTATGCCCTTTTATTAAAGATCTGCATCCTCCTGGTTATGAATGATTCAAGCAGACAAGCAATGTAGCTGTTACAGAGTTTTTATTGGTGGTATTGATGGTAAGTAATGGGTTATGAGAAAGAAACATTGTTTTTTATCTATCCTAGATCTGATCGAGAAAACTCAATGCAAATCAAGGCACGGCTTACCAAGCTCCCATGCATAAATTGGATATCCCTGGTTGGCAGTAAATTGTATGAAATTTCTAGTATTACTGGAATCCCATGGGAGAGATCTATTTGTCTCCCTGCCATACAGAGCATTAAGCCCAAATGCCACCTGGGATCTGCATTCCACCTATTCAAATTCCAAATCAATGCCACCAAATCATAGTCCAACATGGCTTTTGATAGTGTAAACTAGGTGCTAGAGTATCTTAACTATATTTCACTTAAGGAACATTCTGATGAGGGTGCTAAGCATTTTGCAAGTCTTGACATAATCGATATATACAACATATTGTCAATCAGTGTTAGATCATCGAATTTAACTACTATTAATCTGCAGTGGATACTAAATCAAATATTTCTACGTGAAAATAGCTGCTTTCACCGTGCATAGGTAGCCAAAAATTTATGAGTTACCCTCTCACCCAGTCTCGGAGAAGAAATCATTCAAGGCCTGCCAACGTGACATATTAAGACATCCTTCAGAATATCCAAAGAGACCAGGTGCACGAACAAATGGGTGGCAGGGAAGTTGGATATCTCCGACATCATAAACAACTTGATCTTGCAATGATCCTCCTAGACGCAAAAGAACTGGGTATAGTCCTGTATGTATTGAGTCTCCATTAGAAAATAATCAAATCGGTAGAGAACAACTTATCAAGGTAAAAGCTACTAATTCATGTTCAATAGGAGGAAGGCACAAGTAACATAAAACGTGTATGTTCCATGAATGCTCGAAAACTACTGAATCAGAAGAGTCTCTATGAAGTTCTTTTGAGATTATCTTGAATTTAAATGATTTCTTTAAATTTTGCAAATGTTATAAATATCAAATTTTTAGAATCTTGATTCATTGTACCTTTCCTGATACATTGTGCCATAGTTGCCCGTTTCTTCCTGAACGTAGCCAAAAAAAAAAATCGTAATTATTTAACAAAGAAAAAAATTTGTTTTATTTTTTTGGTTTTTTACATAATACCACGTTCCAACCCAGTATGTTCCGACTGGTTTGGGTCAGAATGGGTTTCTAAGCATTGTACATAGAGCTTCTTGTGTTGCTTGATCAAAGAAATGATCAAAACTAAAGAGGTTTCAACCTAATCTGATTGTCTCACTTTTTAGACCAGGAAAGCTTTGCCTGTGAAAAGCTAAGTAGGTCATCAATGTGGCTCCAGTCATAACTAACATCCTCTAATTACGTAGATCAGCAACTTCGTTGAAATAAATATCAAGATTAGTTGCTTATGGGGTTTGTTCAATATTCCAGGTGAGAGGATTTTGAAGGTTTAAAAAGCAGACGTGCCGTCCATATGTTCTTAGAAATAATGGCAATGTTCTTGTGATCTCTCTCGTGATGAAACAATCTAACTAAAACTTACAGGATTAGCATGAATTGCAGATCCAATAGAGCCATGAATTTCAGATTTCTTTTCTTGCCTTTCTTGCACCATTTAAAAGAATGTCCTTATAGGCTTGATTCTTGAACAAGCGTGGAGGGTAGGAACTTTGCTTGTGTGTTGGCCCACCAAAGGTCAGGTCCCTCTATGGGAGTGACGTCGGACGATATACGTGAAGCCGTGGAGTCCACCCGTCAGGGCCATGTTGCTGTTGAAGATCTCCCTTTGGGACTGTGTTGTTGAAGTTCTTCCTTCGGAGCCGTGAAGATGTTGCTGCCTGGCCTTTGGGGCTGTGAAGACTGTTGCTGATTGCAATTTGGGGCTGACATTGTGTGCCCTTCGGGACGATTGTACTGGGCTTAGTGGCCTTCATTTAAATGTTGTATATAGCCATCTAGTTTTGGGCCAGTCTGTCTCATAGGGGTCAGTTCTCAGTCTCTTGCCCTAGTTAGTTACAGTAAAAAACAACTCCAGGAGTCCAGGCCCGGGGTAGCGGGAAACTGCGGCCAGGTTGGAAAGGTTGGCATTGATACAAGTCATGGAAGCTCTTTGGGAGCCAAAATAGAAAATTTGAATGGCTGGCCACCTTATTCACTTCAAAGCTTCAGCCCACCTATTTAGGTGGTACCACATTAGCTCAAGAATTGAAATTTGAGAGTGGCAAACTTCATTTTTATGTCTGCCGAAAATCAAGGCGGCGTCTCACACACAAGGTTCCTGTTAAGGCAGCAATAGCCTACTGTATGATGTAAAGTATAGACAATACAAATCCTACAACCACAACTTAAGAAGTAAAAAAAGCAGCATCTTAACATCCTAAAAAAAACTGTTATCAGTCTAGCGGCTTCTATCAAATCAGCATACAGCAGGGACACGTTCAAGTTCTTCATTTGTGTGCATAAATAAACATAACTCACATAGTTCAGGGTGATCGATAAGCTTTGTTCCCGTCTCAGCAAATGTCTTCATATCTCAAAGAAACATCCTACAATTTTCTATAAAGGCTTGAAATAAGTCTGATAATGTCATTACAGAAACTAGCCGATATCATCTTTACCTTAAGAGCTGAATAAATTGTGATTCTTCCGTTATGTTATATCCTTTCAAGGCAATTTCTTCACGAGTGAGGTGCACAATCAAAACTTGAAAAAGGTGGATGGAGGGACAAAGCTTGGCCATCATGTGCTTGCCATCATCTACACACTATTCAAAGACCAGTTTATTAGATATCAACAGGAGACAATATGTTCACCTTTGTCATGCAAGGAAGGCTGAAACTCAAAGTGTCTATTATCTCTTCAATGTGTTTGATTATTAATTATTACTCTGCTATGCTCAAAACCCATGCTGTACACAACCCTGGAAACTCCAATGTGAAAATTCTCACCACAGCAGGTGCAAACTTGGGCATACAGCTATGGACAAGTGGTGGCACGCAGCAATTGGAAAGCATTAATTATTTCATGTTCAATGAGATAATTTTTAGGATATTAAGACTTAAACAAGCGATATGCAATTACAAGACCAACGTTATGACTAACTTTGAAGATTGTTCAATCAATTTATTGTACAGAAAAAACATTTAGCATTCAAATTATGCATACATTGCTAACGTCTCTAGTATAAATTCTGCATACACCTGTTAGACACTCACCCAGAGTAGAGGGAAAGGACTTTGCTTACCTTTAACTGCATTATGTAAAATCGGGTTTGTAAGATCCTGCGTATTAGCACAGCTCGTCAGCTTATAAGCAGGCAATGGACATCTCATAATCAATTCTGTGAATGCATTTACACAGACTAGCTTTACTGCGATTCTGAATCATTAAGGACATTGATTCTTTACTGCTAATAGCTCTTCTTCGTTCGTCAGAATTTAACGACATACTTAGCTAAAACTTAAATTCTCAGATCATGGAATTATTGGTGATGGAAAATTCTGCAATCAGCGCCAATGAAGCTTAGGAAGACCTGCCTTTTTGTAGAATAAGCATTTTAAGTGTCCAAGAAGTCTTATAAAAGCAACAAGATCATCCAAGGATTGATCCAGATTGAGCCGATCAAGCTTTGAAATAGCCGCAAGAATTGTTGAGGTCAGAGGTCTACTAACCAAGTTTAGCAGTGAAGCATGATCCCAACTGCAAGTTCCATAGTCGCACTTATCAGGCGGCCACCAGTCCAGCGTTGCGCAAACAAAAGTGTCGCTTACTCTTGCAATGCTTCTATTCACACCCACTACCACGGTCACATTCTGGGTGCTCAAAGTTAGCCCATCCCCTGAAACGCAGAAGAAATTCTGGTGAGCCACATAAAGAACCCACAAAAGCAGCACGCAGGCGAGCTTTGCCGACCCACAAGATCCTTTCAGAGGAACCTTATTTCCCATCTTTCACAAAAATTCTCAATCTGCATGCTAGTCGATTACCTCCAGCACCAACACTTCAACCAGCATCATTTAATTGCAGAATTTAATTCCTGCTAGTTTCTACTGCACCCAAATGATTCTTTTCTTGGACTCTTCTTCATCACACCCAAAAAGAAGTCAATTTTCAGCTTGCGTGAGAGCCTAGAGGAATGGAATCTAGCTGAAGTACGAACAACCCACGATCTAACGTACTCTGCTTTTTACAAGACCAATTCACAATTTTCGTGACCACCAAGGATTGTGGGTAAGGTAATCCAAAAACAACCCACCTTTCATTCTTGCACCTCTCCATGAGCATGAAGCAAGACAAGTAGCTGCTCAGTCCAGTCAAATGTGCAAGTAAGGTCAACATATTTTCACCTGGCCTAGATTTACCAGCACATTGGAAGAGCAAGCTTGAATTGAATGTTTCCACCATTGCAATGACCCTGAATGCAAGCTGGGCCAGATGATACCTCTGTATGGGATTGCTTTACCTCTCAGGCTTCAGCTTAAAGGCTGAGAGATAGGATAGGCAATGCTGATCAAGTTGATGCCCAGTTGAGAGAAAAGCAACAACAGGGGGAACTGACAATCTGTTTCCAAACTGACAAGCTGTCGACGAGAGGCCAGGTGGTCTATTTTTAGCTGACTTTTAGCGGCTTTGAAGACAAAAGAGTGAGTTAGGTACATACTGGTATCTGTGGCCCAAGAGGCAAATATACTGCTACTGCTGACAGGCTGTGTGCTCAGCACTTCCAGTCTGAGAAATATGCTTAGATATGGTTTATATATGCTTTAGTACAATCTCTTTTCTCTTGTATTTCCTTTTTGTTTTTTTTTTAAAGTGCCAAACAATAGAAAATTTGATTGTACTCTCATTTTTATGACTAAGTATAAAATGTACATGCATCCCTAGTATTACATCAAGGAACCCCATGGCTTTAAGATGTAGTGAGCAACGACCATGGTTTAGTTTGGCTCCAAGACGTCATCTACAGACCAAGCAATGATCATGGTTTGGTTTAACTCCAAGATGTCAACGACACAAAGACCACAGTTTAAGCATGTGTCATCTTAACCTTTTTGAGTGGATGGGCAAGTCATGCTTGAGATTTTTGAGCAAAGGAGTCTTTCACCAACAAGTCACTTAAGCATTGTTCAAGGAGCTTGTGTAATAGGCTATGCATTAGTACAATCTTTTGTTCTCTTGTAGGTTCTTTTGGGAGGGCTAAGTGGAGTCCAGCACCACATCTTTGAAGAAAGGAAGGAAAGGAACAAGTAGGTCCCATTTGTGTGACCACTTTGTACCTCAATTGGCATTAAAGAAAGACTTGACTCTTTATCAACATAACCCATGTGAGAGGAATGATTTAGAAAGAAAAATTTCTTGAACATTAACTTGTTTGGCCTTTAACTACAATGAAACTTGAAACAAAGTGAAATTTAAGCACAAAATTGATTGGCTCCCTTTTTAGTGCCATCTATGTTTTTTATTACAAGAAAGGTATGTTAGAGATGATGAAATTTCACCTTTATTCACCTATCTTGTTCTTGAGAGATTCGTGTAACTAACTTTATGTTATAATCTTATGAATATTTTTCAACATCTAACTACCTCAAAAAATCTCTAGATTGTGACATTTTGGGGATTTTGGGGCCTTTTGTGAAGGGATTTAAAAAAAAAAAAGTAGTTAGCATGTCACCATTAGCATAATACTCTAAGCATTCCATTTGTTTCTACAAGCTCCCTTTCAAAGTGATTTACTTCCATGTGTTTAGTTCACTTGTGAAAAAATCCATTCTTTGTCAATGCAATACATCCTTAATTATCAAATACATCTCTAGTGGTATTTCCAAAAAACAAATCATACAATGAGCTAGTTGGTCATCCATATGAATTATCTTGCTACTCAAATAACCCCAATGTACTCAACCTTTGTTAACTTAAACCACAATTGTTATTGACATATTTAGAAGGAAAATATATCTTATTGTTGAGCTTCTTATATCCAAGACCTTGGGCCGCTGGACATCACAATAACCTTCTACGTTGTTACCTCTCGTTCTATAGTGTTAACTTGGCATGACAATCCAAGGATATAGAAACATAGAAAGTATTCTACAGTTTACAATTTATGACAAATTGCTCTATTTATTAGCTTGCCCAATCATCAATTGTTATTTCCAAAGAACAATGCATTTCTCCTACATCTTTCATTTTTGGAGTATCCTACAATGTTTTAGGAGGCTCAAAAACTTTGATGAAGCACATGGATCTTGACCTTGGTGTAATTGCAATTTAAGTTTAACTTGTTGATGTAGAACCATTCTCATTTCCATCTTCATCCTTTGTTGGTAATTTGTTTCCTTTTAGGTGTAGTTAGGTGTGCCCACATGAAATTTATAAAACTTGGCTTTTTAATACATTCACCTACTACAAGCTGATCTTATTTTGGTACTTATTGAATTGAATTGGATTCTTAACAAAGCATGTAGGTCTTGCTCACATGACATTGACTCCCATATGATGAGGAGGGGGAAGTCTTGCAACTATTAGAATCTTGCACAAAAGCTCTTACCATGCCCCTCTCTTTCTATTATTATTATTTTTTTATTTTTTCATCTTTATTAAAATTCCAAGTTGTAAATTGATTCAAAACCCATGTATAATACACAAGTTTTCTTCTACTTATCATCTTTATTGAAGAGCTCTCTTGTCTTTGTTGCTTTGTGTAATTAACCTTGAGAAAAGTTCCATGAACGTGCGTGAAAATTATTTGAAGAATAAAATGGTCCAAGCACTTATTACATAGTCATTAACCAAAATTGCAAATGCTTAACCCTTTCAATGTTGATTGCTCTATTATGTCAGCTCTATACTTGGTTGAGGTCAAAAGAAAGATATACAAAACAAGGGTCCCATGGCACATCCATTTCTATCAATTTAACTAAATCATCCACATTACACCGAGTTTTTGCAACTACAAGAGTATGATTGATGATCAACTTTCCTCTTAAAATATTCGGATGCATTTGTAAATTTCACCATCATTCTCCATCCCCTTGTTGATTTGATGACCACGTAGTTGTAGTGGCCAGGTTGGATCAACCTTCAAATATCATCAAGCGTGTGCCAATATTCTTTAAGATGTCAGCAAAAATCTAAAACAGGTGAGCTCAAATGTGCTTGAAATAAATCAAGGACTTTTTATGTGTCCATTTTGCCAAGAGCCAAGATTTGCATTTCTAGTGGTATGCACCTTGGCTCTTGAGATCTAGATAGGCTACTAGGAAGAGGGATCTCGTCAAGTATCATGGTAGTAGAAGCAAAACATGAATTGAATCATGGAAGTGTTGATGATTCACAATTTGAAACACATTCTATCATTGATTCTAGCAAATCCATTCATTCTCACAAATCACTTATCCTCAATGAGGGAGCTTTTCTTTGAATAGAATAAATGCCCAAATTTCAAGTTGAACCCCATCAATCAAGATCCAAAAGAGTTATATTGAGTTATATTTGGTGAAGTCCAAGAGAATTTTGACAACCTAGAACCTGTTAAAGTATACCATGTTCATGATGTCAACACTGAAATGGTTGGACACGATGTCAACACTAAAACGGTTGAACATGAGTATCCCGACCTTTGCATAAAAGAGGTGGTCCTCAATCAATGTCAATAACCACAAGTGCAATAGATTCAGTGTACAAGTCAAAGCCAAAATTAGAAGAAAAGTACAAGGGGGACTTTCAATCAAAACCACGGTTAACTGAATATCATAAACAAGTACTTGTGGGACTTGAGATTCAAAGGTACATAAGATAATTTATTGCTTATTTTCTTGCTTACATAAATTGATTCCCAAAGAAATCAAATAAATGTGATCCAAAAAAAAATTTCCACATGGAGCAAGGACAAAAAGGATTATTATTTATGTGTAACTGCTAGATCTAATAAAAATGCTACTCGATTTCTAAACACAAAGAAAGTTTGTTGCAATACTTAAAAAGTCATTCATGTAATTGGAAATTCTAGTCTTGACAGAATACATGTTAGACTACAAAAGGATCTAGGGTTATAAGGCTATCTACAAGGACAAATTATGACTTTAGATGCCTTAAGTGAGACAACCTAAGTAAAGCACTTCATAGATGTCCACAGAGAGAAATTGTCAAATTCCTTATAAATCATCTTCCAGATAATTTTAGCAAAACCAAAAAATGTGAATTTGGTGAGAATTCCTTATTTACAACGTGACAACACTGCTAGAGAAAATCAAAATCAAACTATGTAGGCATACTTGTTAATGTTTCTAGACAAAAGAAATTGAAGAAAATAAATAGGACTCTTGTTGGTGGGCCACACCCATGATCAACTATTTCTCCAAGAAGCCTAGATGTAAGGAGATATTTTCTTGACAAACGCATCAAAGTAGCATCGAAACCAATTGTCATTAATTTGACATACATATAATTTTCAAGATTATATTAAGAATTAAGATGAGATAGAGTATTGCATAGCTAATATTAATGACATTAACTTTTAACGTCAATATCAAGATTAAAGGTAATGAAATTTGAATTGCATTGATGTGAAGTAAACAATATTCAAGTTCGGTACCATTGCTACCTTTTGAAGGAGTTCAATTTTTGCTTAATGTGCACCATTCTCTCATTTAAAGTCCATGTTAGAAGAACATTGTGAGATTGAGTCCATTTGCTTCATTACACTTTTTGAAATCACACATTCAAGCATCTTATAAAGTTTTTGATGAATTCAATTGGCATTGGTGGATGGACTTTTTTGAAGAACAAACAATCATTTTTTTCAACCTTGGAGATGCATTTTTATTTGAAAAATTTCAACGGCATTCTAAATCAAGAGCTCCAACGACAATTGCCAAACCTTCACTCCATTGGATAATGACTCTTTACAACTTGTGCAAGCCGACAAATGTAAGGGTTATTTGGACTCAAAAAAAAAAGACAAACCATAAAAGCTACCAAAATGAAGGGGTGTGGTGATCTTAATGAAATTCAAACGAATTCTTCTTGCACTTTTGGCTTGTGAAAATAGTGAAGAACATGTATTTTGGATTGCAAACTCATCGCTTTTCTACACTTTGCATAGTTAATGTTTTGCATAGTTTGTCATTATTGTTGTTGTAGGCTACGTACTGAAATCTATGCAAACTATGTCTTTACGGATGGGAAATAAATATTGTAGAAGATGAGATTGTTTGATTTTTCAAATCAATAGTACCCTATTCTTGCAGATCTGGCACGACCTATATACAAATTGACTATTGTACCAATTTGGAAATGTAGAACACCTGATCAGACAAATCTTGATTCTACTAACAAAGCACGCAGTTTACTTGACAAGGATGAGAAAGAAACGAACGTGAACTCGAAACATTTCTATTTGTGACCAATCTCGAAGGATTCACGAAATTTGTCTTGTAGTCAACTCAAAATATTCGCGAAATAGTTTCTTGTAGAAGCTCGTGGTTTTCTTGTTGAAGCTCGAAAGATTCGCGAATAGAATCTTGTCACGAAATATTTTGTTTCTTGTTCAAACCTCAGATGTCACGAAATTGTCACAACAATTCGTGAAATCTTCTGATTCTTCTTCAAGCTCAAGAATTGTTATCTATCGCGAACAATTTGCGAAAGATGAAAATATCGCAAAGAGAACAGTGTCGCAAACAATTCGCGAAACACAAAACTGAGACAAAGAGATGGACTATCGCGAATAATTCGCGAACAAAATTTATTCGACCCTAGAAATAGAGCGTCTATTTGAATATCAGTCGTCGTAAACGATTAGATATCTATTGTTACAGAAATAAAAGGCCAAAAGACCTGTCCTGTAGCATTATAAATACATGTGCACTACTCGTTGTAACTCACTCAATCAGAGACACAACAGCGAGATAAGACAACAAGAGATGTATATTGATGATTCAAATTCAGAATTATAAAAATTGTTTGTTTTTTATCAATAGTTTCTTATTGTCTAACATTGTCTTAAGTTGTCTCTTAATTCTGCATATAATTTCTGCACACATATTCAATCAGAGCAAATATTGTTCTATTAGTACATACATCAGATACAGACCCGATTGAAGACACTGATATTAGTTTGATTTATTCAAACTTTCATCGTGTTCTCTGTGGAAGAATAATTACTATTTTTCCTACAATGGTATCAAAGCGAATCAGAATCGATACAGTAGTATTAGAGAATCCCTCTCAGCATTTTTCATACATCCATCAACAAGCCGCTATCTGGAGTGATTCAGAAAATTAGAAGATGTCATCGATCATCAATATTCAGACTAAGATCACTATGATCTTGGATCCAGAAGGTTCAAACTACTTGTTTTGTAAATTAAAGACTTCACTCTTATTGAAGGGCAAAGGTCTATGGCAATGGGCAGAACCAATTGAGGAGAAGCCAGTAGCTACTCCTGGCAAAGAACTTCGAGAATGGAGTTTAAAAAATGACAAAGCTATAGCAATTATTGTGTCTTCAGTGCATGACAATATAATGCTAGATCTACATCAATTTCGAACACAAAAGATTTATGGGAAGAATTGTAGACCAAGAGTGAGACTCGATCTCGTAATCAGATCATGTTCTTGGAAGACCAATTAAATTATCTACAGTGGGACGACAAAGACTTGAACACATTCATGCAAAAGGTAAAAGACCTGTTTATTTCCTTGCAGAATTCTGGTGCAAAAAATACAATCTCTAAGGAAAAACAGCTTAGTTATTTTCTTCAAGCCCTACCCAAGTCATTCCACACAACAAGAATCTTACTGGCAAAAAATGCGACAATGACACTTCAAAAGGCAATAGACGGAGTTAAAGAGGAAGTAGAAGCTCGTGAACGCTATGACGACAATGGTGATTCCAAAAATGCTCTATTTACTCAGAAGAATAAATCTTCTAACAAGTCTAAGTTTAAGAGGGAGTCTCTAAAAAGAATGAGTCTAAGACAAATGAACAACAATATGGAAAACAACAGAAAAATTCTAGTGATAAGAAGATCTGCAATAGATGCAGAAGATCTAGTCACACAGAAGAAAAGTGCTGGTTAAATCCAAAGATTGAATGCATTCATTGTCATAAATGGGGTCATGCAGCATTAGACTGTTATCAAAATTTCAGAAACAAAAAGGAGCAGAATTGAAGCAAACCTTCAGATTCAAACTATGTCGAAGAAAAGCAGAATGTTCCAGAGCAGTAGAAGACAGGGCAACAAGGAACTTAGCAGCTTATATTAGTGCTGATCTATGTTGTTCATCTTATTCTAAAATTCGAGAGATAGTACTTGATTCGGGAGCCACCTCACATTTTGTTTCCTCGAAACAAATTCTATCTGAGTACAAGAAGACGAACTATTTGAGATTCATTATACTTGGAGACGGTTCTAAGCACGTGGTTGATGGAACTGATGTACTATGGCTAGACACAAATCAAGGTGACAAGAAACTGGAGGAAGTTCTCTATGTCCCTACTCTTGACAAAGATATTCTATCCGTAGCTAAGATAGTCGATACAGGCGTGTCAGTAACCTTCACAAAGAACTCTTGTAAACTGTTCGAGGAAGATTCTGATAACCTGATTGCTAAAGGCAATAGAGAAGGAAATTTGTATCACTTGAACATTCGAACAAGAATCGAACATGCAAATCAAACTCAAGAGTCAATAGATATATTGTGGCACAAGAGGCTATGTCACATGAACATGGAAGCCTTGTACCAAGCCAACAAAAGTCAGAGAATTCAAGGAGTCGAAATCAAAAGTAGAGATATTCGAACTACCTACGAATCTTGTCTTAAAGGCAAGATGACTAGAACACCTTTCAGTAAGGATGTTTATAAAACAACTAAGGTACTTGAAATTGTGCATTCAGATATTTGTGGACCATTCGGAGTATTGTCGTTGAGTGATGCAAAGGACTTCATAACGTTTATTGATGACTTCATCAAGTTTGTTGTGGTATACTTTATACGTACTAAATCTGAAGCTTTCGAGAAATTTGTTGAGGATACAAATTGGGCTGAGAAGCAGACATGCAATAGGCTGAAGCAAATTCGCACAAATCATGGAGGTGAGTACATTTCCAACGAATTCAAAGCAAACTGTACTGATCGAGTACTATGCATACAAAGGCTGCATCATACATGTGAAAGATTCAACTAGTTTCATCACATTTTGCAATATTTCCATATTTGGCATATTGAGGCCAAAACTTGTTTAAGACTTAGAGGTTGACTTTTCAAAGTTCATTAGTCTAAATCTCATTTGAATAAACACTTTTTTGAAAGTGTGGGAAAGATAGAATGCGAGTTTGAGTAGATTCAATTTGAATAAGTTGGGTACATTGAATCTAGACCCAAAATTGGTAGGGTTAGCATTTTGGTGGGAAAGCCAAGTGGCCAAATAGGGTTTGCACCTGCTATAAAAGGATGTAACTCGTGGAGAGAGTCATCTTCTCTCTTCTCTATCTCATTTCATGCTTATACATGGTTCTCTTGGGTTCTACTATCCATTGGTGCACTATCTTGGTGATTGCTTGCAATTCTATGTGTAGAATGATCTATATTTGCTATTTTTGGATACACACGTGTGAAATACAGTCGCTTGCTGGTTTTGTATGGACAGCAATAGTACATAATCATTTCATTCAAGTTTGATCAAGTTCTATTAGTGTTTGCATTTCAAATTGTGTGTAGATGCTGATTTTTTTACATTGGTGAAATTGGTAGTGAATTTCTCTTTCTAACCAAAGATCATTCAAGTAGATTGGATCTTAAGGATCTGAAATCTTTAACATGGTATCAGAGCTTGTGTTTTAGTTTATGAAGGAGGAAATCAGATCTATCAATGATTTGGTGAAGATATCAAGTCTAGAGCATGCTAGAGAGGATTCTACACCAAAATCGGATTTTTTGCTTTTGTAGATTGGATCTTTTGTAGATCAAAACACTAAATAGGTCAATATACTTGTTCAATTTCATTTTTTGAATTCACATGCTGGATTTGGCCGATTTTTGGATCATTGGTTCAGCCTAAGTGGTGGCTTATAGATTGCATATCAAATTTTCAGCATTTGCATGTAGATTTGGAATAGTCAATTTTTTGTGATTTTGTCAAAACCCTAATTTTGATTGGATCTCTAGATAGTGAGGTTGCTGGACTTCATTTGAGTGTGTTTCAATCTTAGGAAGTGGCAAAAGTCATTAGATTGAGGATAGATCATAGGTTGATCAAGATTCCATGATTCTATGTGTTGATTTGCTTGGATAAGTGCTAGAAGAGAATTTGTGAGATAGTTTCAAATCTTGGTGATTTCTTTTGAAAGCATTTGTTGTTATTTAAAGGAGTGCTTTGTGCATTGAAGCAGGTTGAAAGAGAAGATCAGGTCATTGCTACATGGCAACCTCAATTGGAGTCATGTTGGAAGCCAATGATAGGCTTACCTCAAGTAGCTATTCATTATGGAAAGTGAGGATGGAGTCACTTCTTGAGATGAATGATGTTTTGGATATTGTTGTAGGTTTGGAGGAGAGACCAGCAACACAACAAGATCAATTGAGGTATGACAAGAGGGCCAAGAAGGCTCTACACATGATAAAGATGAATGTTACCAATGAACTTCTCAAGGAAGTTGGTAAGTGCACATCATCTTTGGAAGCTTGGAATTCATTGAAGAAGCTTTATGAATCCAAGTCTGCTTCTAGAGTGTTGACTCTAAGAAGGAAAATCTTTTCTTGTTTGCAAAATAATGAAGAAAGTCCAAGTACTTTTTTTTTGAGAATGAAATCATTGAATGATGAGTTAGCTTGCATAGATGAATGCATTAAGGAAGGAGAGCTTATTCAAGTGATTCTTAATGGCTTGTTGGATGCTCATGCTAACATTGTTCAAAGTATTTCTATTCAAAAGACTTTGCCAAGTTTGATGGATCTTCAAGAGATCTTGATCAATGAGGAATATAGGCTTCAAGCAAGAGGTGGATCTACATCAACACTTCAAGAGGATGCTATGTTCACAAAGGGCAAATTTAAGGGCAAAACCAAAAGCAAGTGGTCTAAAGGGCAAGATCAAGTGGATGCTTCTTCAAGTGGCAAAAATAAGGATAGATCAAAGCTCAAGTGCTTCTATTGTGGCATCAAAGGACACTTTGCAAGTGAGAGATCAAGGAGACAAGCAAGGTAATCTTACTCTTGATGAGGATGGTGTGGATGTTCAAGATGCAAATGATGATGCTTTTGTGATGTCTTCATGTATGCTTGCTAATGATGGAGATCTAGATCCTTGGTGGATTGATAGTGGAGCAAGTTCACACATGACCTTTCACAAAGAGTACTTCACTTCTTTGTTGGCATATGGAGATGACAAGAGGGTGATCTACACGGCCAATGATGGTGAGTTTGCAATCAAAGGGATTGGTACAATTCCTATTTCTCTCTCTACAAATAGGAATGTTCATTTGGAGGATGTCTTGTTTATTTCATCTATTACCAAGAATTTGCTTAGTGTAAGTCAAATGCTAAGTAAGGGCCTCAAGGTGGAGTTTGATGGAGATGCTTGTTTGTTCAAAAGGAAGGATGTCTTGATTGGAAAAGGTAAAAGGCAAGGGAAGTTGTTCAAACTTGATGCTTGTGTTATTGCTAACCAAGTTGGATGTGTTGCAAGGGAGCAAATTTCTATTCAAGAGGTTTGGCACAAAAGGATGGGACACCTCAACTTCAAGTCATTGGAGGTAATGGCAAGGAAGAAGGTTGTGATTGGTCTTCCAAGTCTCTTAAGTAATGACAAGCATGTTTGTGAGTCTTGTGCTTTGTCTAAGTCACATAGACTACCTTATAGTAGATCTATTTCTAGATCTACAAAGCCTTTTCAACTTGTACATTCGGATATTCATGGATTTACTACAATTAGCAATAGTGGAGCTAAGATGCATGTAGCATTCATTGATGATCTTAGTAGATTTTGTTGGATCTATCTACTAAAGAGCAAGGATGAAGTGTATGATGTCTTTGTCAAGTCCAAGAATGCAAGGGAGAACCAATTTTCCACAAAGATCAAGTGCTTGAGAGGTGACAATGGTGGTGAGTACATATCTAACAAGTTCAAGGCCTTTTGTGATGAGCATGGGATCAAGAGGGAGTATACAACATCAAGGACCCCACAACAAAATGGAGTGGCTGAAAGGAAGAATAGAACTTTATGTGAAAGTGCTAAAGCTATGAGGTTAAGTGCTAATCTTGACAAACCATTTTGGGATCAAGCTTTGTTGTGTGCCAATTTCTTGTGCAATAGGTGGCCGAGTGCTATTTTGGATGGAAGGACACCTTTTGAGATGCTATTCAAGAGGAGGCCGAGTGTCAACTTTCTAAGAACCTTTGGTTTCACATGCTATGTCAACATTACTCTTGATGATAGGACCAAGGAGGACCCATCTTCAAGAAGAGGTATTTTTGTTGGATATAGTGAGGTGAGTAAAGCCTACAAGGTTTACATTCCTTCTACTAACGAAGTGATTGTTGGTAGAGATGTCATTTTTGATGAGGGAAACATTCCAAAGGTGTCTTCAAGCATGATTGATGGTAAAGTAGATGGATCTAACATTCTTGATGTTGATGAGAAGGATCCTACTTTGGATGGTGGTGATGATGGACCTTCATCAAGTCAAAAGCCAAGGAGAACATCAAGAGAAAGACAAGTACCTTCAAGGCTCACATAGGATCAAAAGGGTAAGCAAGTAGTTTCTGGAAATTATGTTGCTTTCCTAACCTCTTTGGATGATCCTACAAGTGTAGATCAAGCAAGGAAAGAAGACGAGTGGATCCAAGCAATGGATCTTGAGTATCAAGCTCTTATGAAGAGTGGAACATCTTTTGGAGGATCTTCTTGTGTACATGGAGCTATGCAAGTGGATGGATGTTATCTTGCTGTAAAAGAAAGTAATGGATCTAGAAAACAAATTTTGTTCAATGACTTTGATGGTCAAGTTGAAGATCAAGAGGTTGATCTTAAAGCGCTTCAAGTAGTCAAAAGGGAAGTTGGCAATTTTGAGCTAGTCAAGAGCATCAAAGGAGAGGTAATTGGCAAAGGTGTTATGGATCTATTTTTGCAGCATGTTGAAGACTCAAGTAAGGTCAAAGGAGCAGCAAGAAAGTGTTGTTCAAGTTTACTTTACTTGTTATATCTCATGTTTGAGCAATTTCATGTGGATGTGTGCAAATTGTCAAGATATGGTAAAACTAGCTACATTGGTGAGCATTGTTTTGATGTTGGATTTGTACTAGCATTCTTGGCTGATTTTGCTGATGGAAATGAAGCTATTGGAGGTTCATTATGTCACTCATCCATGGCTAAGTTCTCAAGTGTTGAGCTACTTGGTGCCAATACTTGGAGATTGTCAATTTTTGGTGAATTCATGGTCATTTTCTTGTGTCAAGTAGATCTTGAAGATGGACTAGTGTAAACTACTTGGTTTATGGAGTCATGTGGTGCTAGATTTGCATCATTAATGTACTCACCTACTCATGGATTTCCAAGGTTTGATGGTTTCTTGTGGCAAGATGAAGATGGAGGCTCATTCATGGAGTATCATGGTGGATACAAGGCAACAAAGGACAAAGGAGGAGGAGACATGCAAGAAAAAGTTGATCACTCACATTTATTGTTTGTTTGCTGTATTTTTCCAAAGAGTTCAGAGTTGGAAGCATGGTGGAATCATTTCATTTACATTCTATTTGATTCTTCATGTTCTAGTCACATTTTTACATGTAAAATTGATGTAAGAAATAGTGAAGCATCCCAAGTGGACACTATTATCTATATCAATTATGGTTGTTTCTATTTTGAGCATTACATGATCATTGAAAAGAGATCTATTCTTAGTATGAAGATCATTCTTATGATGGATCAAAGTTCTATTGGCAAAAACTATGCTAGGAGCATTGGAAGCTAGGAAAACGAGTTTTGAGGTACATCATTGGAACTCGAGATTTTGGCATATTGTATGAGGGATCATCACCTAATCTTTTTGGATTTTCAGATTCGGACTATGCTGGAGATGTAATGGATAGGAAATCCATTAGTTCTTATTGTATTATCATAGGTGATGGAGCTATATCATGGATGTCAAAGAAACAACCCACTATCTCATTGTCATCTAGTGAGGCCGAGTACAAAGCTCTTACACATTGCACAAAGGAGATGGTATGGATCAAAAGGATGATCAAGGATCTTCACTTGCTGAATTTTTCAGAGAGCCCAATCATCTTTTGTGACAATCAATCAGCCCAAAGAATGGCATCCAATCCTATCTTTCATGCTAGGAGCAAGCATATTGAGATACAATATCATTTTGTGAGGGAGCGAGTCATTGCAAAGGAGGTGCTTCAACATGTGTCTTCAAGGGAATGTGTAGCTGATATCTTCACCAAAGCATTGGGAAAAGACTTGTTCATGAAGCATAGGACTTCACTTGGAGTATTATCAAAGTCTATGCTAAAACTAGTTGAAGAGGGAGTGTGAAAGATTCAACTAGTTTCATCACATTTTGCAATATTTCCATATTTGGCATATTGAGGCCAAAACTTGTTTTAGACTTAGAGGTTGACTTTTCAAAGTTTATTAGTCTAAATTTCATTTGAATAAACACTTTTTGAAAGTGTGGGAAAGATAGAATGCGAGTTTGAGTAGATTCAATTTGAATAAGTTGGGTACATTGAATCTAGACCCAAAATTGGTAGGGTTAGCACTTTGGTGGGAAAGCCAAGTGGCCAAATGGGGTTTGGACCTGCTATAAAAGGATGTAACTCGTGGAGAGAGTCATCTTCTCTCTTCTCTATCTCATTTCATGCTTATACATGGTTCTCTTGGGTTCTACTATCCATTGGTGCACTATCTTGGTGATTGCTTGCAATTCTATGTGTAGAATGATCTGTATTTGTTATTTTTGGATCCACACATGTGAAATACAGTAGCTTGCTGGTTTTGTATGGACAGAAATAGTACATAATTATCTGATTCAAGTTTGATCAAATTCTATTAGTGTTTGCATCTCAAATTGTGTGTAGATGCTGATTTTTCTACATTGGTGAAATTGGTAGTGTATTTCTCTTTCTAACCAAAGATCATTCAAGTAGATTGGATCTTAAGGATCTGAAATCTTTCACAATACACACCTCAGCACAATGGAATAGCTGAACGAAGGAATCGTACACTTATGGAAGCTGCAAGGTGTATGATAGCTTATGTGAAGACACCAAAACAGTTGTGGGCAGAAGTAGTGACTACATCAAATTATCTTGAGAATCGTATTCTGAAATCTCGAATACCAGATAAAACTCCTCAAAGATGAGAAAGAAACTCGATGAAAAGACAGAACAAGGTTTTCTAGTAGGATTCGAGTTACATTCGTCATATTATCGTGTCTATGTACCCAAAACTGGCAAGATAAAAGTTGTTCGAGATGTTAAATTTGATGAGACGAAATACCTAGCAGACAGTGATCTAGTCGGCTATGAAATTCTCAAAAATTATTATGAGCTACCAACAACGACAGAAGTAAAACAAGCAGAAGATGAAAGAGAATTACTAGATTCAGAGGGAGGTCAAGATCAAGTACTTGACAAACTCGAATCACGAGCTTGAATTCTAGCAAAAAAGCTCGAATCAGAATCGAACTCAAAACCTGCAAAATCAAACTCGAAACCACCTGTGAGAAGATTGGATAGACAATGTAAACCACCAGAAAGGTATGGTCAAGATGTTTTTAATATAGCCATCGAATTTTGTGGTTTCTCTAACGAACCTCAAACATTCGAGGAAGTTGCTGATGGACCAGATAAAGATCGCTGGATTCAAGCAATGGAGGACGAAATGTCATCCATGTATAAGAACAATGTATGGACACTTGCACCTATTCCTGATGGAAGGAAACCAGTCAAATGCAATTGGATCTACAAGATCAAAACAGGTCCTGATGGACAAAACATCAGATACAAGGTAAGATTAGTTGCTAAAGGATTTTCACAGAAGTATGGAATCAACTACATTGATACTTTCTCGTCGGTAGTCAAACATACATCAATTAGCTTGTTATTTGCGTATGCAGTGGCTCAGGATCTGAAAATCCATATTGTGGATGAGAAAACTGCTTTCCTGCACGCAGAATTGGAAAAAGACTTATTCATGGACCAACCACTTGGTTTTGTAAGCCAAGGATATCCAGAATATGGATGTCACATGAATAAAAGTATCTATGGTCTAAAACAAGCAACCAGACAATGGTATAGAGAGAAGGACGAAGCATTACGTTCCTTAGGCTTCAAACCTCTATTTGCTGAATCAAATGTCTATATCAAGAATGTCCAAAATGAAATAATCATTCTAGCTGTCTATGTTTATGACACACTTATCTTCTCAAGAAGAGATAAGTTGATTTCAGATGTCAAAAGAGACATTTCTGAAATATTTGAGATCGCTGACCTAGGAGAAGCTAAAATCTATCTAGGCTTGCAGATCGTGAGAGACTTTGAAGGTGGTAAGCTGTATCTTCACCAACAAAAGTACACTCAAAAGATCATTGAAGACTTCAATATGCTCGAATGCAAAGGTGTGCATACTCCCATGATACATGGAACAATACTGAGCAAGGCAGATTGTCCGTAGACTCTTGAGGAAGAGGAACGAATGGCCAAAACACCCTATCGTAGGCTTATTGGATCATTGTTATATCTAGCAGACAACACCAGACCTGATATATCGTTTGTAGTATATAAGCTGAGCCAATATAGTCAGAACCAAGGATCGTTGCATTGGAAGTTAGCAAAGAGAGTACTACAATATCTCTAGGATGTGAAAATGTCAAAATCATGCTTGATCTAGGCCAAAATCATGTACATATTATGTTTACACATGTGTGGAGCCTGTTTCCACGTGTAAATTAAATGCATTTATCATTTAGATGAGTCATATAGGTTGTACATACCATTTCATTTGAGATCTAGTGGCTAAAATGGCCAAAATCTAGTTTTCTAGCTATATGCCACTTGGCATCATTTTATTGGTAGAAAAAGCTATTTCACATGGATAGGAGTGATCTCACACGTACCAAGGATTTCTCACATGTGTCAAAACATCAGTAGTAGGTGAGATCCAACTTGTAGTAGATATTTGTGCAAGTTCCTCTAAATTAGGAAAATTGCCTAAAATCAAGCGAGGTGGCTATAAGTTAGGAAACTTGGTCCATGTGCCATATTGATGATTATTGGTGGATCCTTTGATGAGTAGCCATCTCACACGTGCCAAATCAGCTGAGTAAGCATCAGCTCTTGTGTATATATGGTGGCTCATTTGGCCATAATTGATATGGAAGCTAAATCTTGGTTTTGGAGCAATTCTAGTGTTTTCTCTCTATTCGTCTTGTGTTTTTATGCATTGATTGGGTTCTAAGCTTAGTATACTTTATTCTCAGCCTAATTTCCATACTCTGAAAGGTTTTCACACGTGTGAAACAAGCAAGTACAAGTTTTGATCAATAATGATTGTTCTTGTTAGATTTATTCATCTAGATTTGATCTAAATGCTATCTAATCTTGTGTAGATTGATAGGTTGATCTAATCTAACATCCAATCACACTTGTGGATCTGATTCAGATCTATTCTTGGTCCATTTTGCTGTACTTTGACATGGTATCAGAGCCAATTACAAGTGCATTTAAGACATTGATCTAAAACTATTCCCAAATTGGCAGGTTTTTGAAAACAAGCTAATATTGAGGTAGCGAGTTGAAATGGATAGCTAGAGCCAAAATATTTGTACCAAATCTTGTTGTGGGCTGCAGGTATACCTTACACACGTGTGGGGCCGTACATAACCTGTTTTGAACAGTATTTTTCATTTTGGTGCAATTTGAGCTTCATACACCCAATTTGAGTCAATTTAGTGCATTTTTCAAGCTTTCACTTGCATTGTTTCTATTCCATTGATTTGTTCTTGGTTTAGATCAATCATATAGGTGGATTAGAGCTTGTTTACAGTACATTGAAGTTGATTCTCTTTTTTTTTTAGTGTACCTTGAAGTTGAGAGAGATGAGTGCTATGAACCAAAGATTAAGGAGTGAATTTGCAAAGTTGAGATTGTAATCTATAGATCCATCATTCTAGATTTGTTCTAAAGTGGTAGGGTCAGGTCTACATGCTTATTGATTGCTAGAAGACACTATAGGTTCAGATCTCTAAGTGAAACCATCTAAGTTTCAAGTGCATTTACACTAATAATGGCATCAATGGGTGGCTTCTTACTTGAAGCTAGTGAAAGGCTTTCATCAACTAATTATGCCATTTGGAAAGTTCGAATGGAGTCATTATTTGTACTTCATGATTTGTATGACATTGTTCTTGGTGTGGAAGAAGAACCTCAAGTAGCTCAAGAATTAGTAAAGTACAAGAAGAGATTTAAGTTGTCATTACATTGCTTGAAAATGAATGTAAGTAATGACTTGTTGAAAGAGATCTCATCTTGTAGCACATCCAAAGAGGCATGGGATTCACTAAAATCTATTTATGAATCCAAAAATACTTCAAGAATACTCATGCTAAGAAATCAAATACTTCAAAGCATGAAAGGAAGTAATGAAAGTGCCCAAGATTATGTTCTTAGGATCAAATCTTTGAATATTGAGTTATCTTCCATTAGTGACAAGATTCAAGACAATGAGCTAGTTCAAATCATCTTGAATGGATTAGGAAATGAGTATTCTAATCTAGTTCAAACATTTGCTGTTCAAGATCAACTTCCTACTATTGAAAAACTTCATAGTGTGCTAGTTTCTGAGGATAGTAGGATGCTTCATATCAAGAATAGGATTGGTCCTCTTTCTTTGATTGATGGTGATGAGAAAGCTAACTTTTCTTTGAAAGGCAATAAGAAGAAGGTTCCATCCAAGAAGACCCAAGATGTGGAGGTCGAGAGCAAGGATGGAGCTTCAAGTTCAAAAGGCAAGAGTAAGAAGGACAAGAAGAAGCTTAAGTGTTTTTTCTGTGGTAAGAAAGGGCACTTTGCATCCGAGTGTTACAAGAAGAAGAATGCTCAAGAGAAGGACAATTGTGGCAAACTTGTGCTTGAGGAGGAGGATGAATGCAACTTATATTTGATGGCTTCCTTAACACAAACATCTAATCACAACACATGGTGGATTGATAGTGGGGCTAGTTCCCACATGACTCACAAAAAGACTACTTTTCTACCTTACTTTCTTACAATAACTCTAAGAAGTTTATCTTCACTGCAAGTGATCAAGAATGTGATATTGTAGGAATTGGATCCATTCCATTATGTCTTGGATCATCTAAGAAAGTAGATCTAGACAATGTTCTTTATGTACTTTCTATTACAAAGAACTTGTTAAGTGTTGGTCAACTTATGGATAGTGGATTAGATGTTCATTTCAAGCATGGAGCATGTTCCATCTTGAAGAATGATAAATGTATTGCTAATGTCTTTAAGCAAGGAAGGTTATTTAAGTTGGATGCTAATGTGATGGTTGGAAGTGTTAACATGGCAAGGGAGGAGCTCTCTCAAGTGGAGCTATGGTAGAAGAGGTTAGGCCATCCTAACTACAAAGCTATGGAGACCATGGTGAACAAAGAGCTAGCAATTGGACTCCCAAAGCCATATCCAAGTGTGGCAAGCTTTGTGAAGCTTCTGGACTCTCCAAGTCTCATAAGCAACCTTTCAAGAGATCTTTGACAAGATCTAACTCTCCTCTTGATCTTATTCACTCAGATGTTCACTCTTTTTCACATGAATCTAATGGTGGAGCTCTTATGTATGTCACTTTTATTGATGATAAATCAAGATACTCTTGGATTTACCTCTTGTCTAAGAAAAGTGGAGTGTTTGAAACCTTTGTGAAGTTCAAAACTCTTGTAGAAAAGCAACTTAATGCTAGCTTGAAAGTATTAAGATGTGATAATGGAGGGGAGTACATCTCCAATAGTATGAAAGAGTTTTGTCAAACTAATGGCATTAGAAGAGAGTCTACTTGCACATACACCCCACAACAAAATGGGTTGGCTGAGAGGACAAACAGAACACTATGTGATTGTGCTAAAGCATTTAGATTAGATCATCACTTCCTATTTCATTTTGGGGAGAAGCTATGTTATGTGCAAACTTTCTATGTAATAGAATGACTAATAGTGCCATTGGAGGTCTCACACCTTATGAAGCATTGTATGGCAAAAAGCCAAATCTTAGTGATTTGAAAATTTTTGGATGTACCTATTATGTACACATTCCTTTAGAAGGAAAAAGGAAGATGCTACTTCATTTAAAGGCATCTTTGTTGGTTATAGTGAAAATAGTAAAGCATATAGGATATTTGATCCTATTACCAAGAAAGTTGTTGTAAGTAGAGATGTACTTTTTGATGAATCTCTCAATGGCAAAGAGAAGGTACTTTCCAACAACTCTCATCTTGTCAATGATCATGCTATGGTCAAGGAGGAGCTTCAAGGAGTTGAAGACCAAGAGGATCTTGCTCAAGATCCAAAGGTGCCAAGAAGATCAACAAGAGTGAGGGCCGAGCCATCAAGGCTCACTTATAGTGACAAAGGAAAGCAAAGGAAAGATTCTCAACTACACACCTCTTATTCTTTCTTGACTACTATGCTTGAAAAACCAACATGCTTTGAAGAAGCAATTAAGTCTCAAAGTTGGAAGGATGCTATGCAAGTAGAGTTTGATGCTTTGTTGGAAATCAAACTTGGGATCTTGTTAATCTACCTTATGGAAAGAAGCCTCTTACTTGTAAATGGATATATAGATTGAAGTATAATCAAGATGGTTCCATTCATAAGTATAAAGCAAGACTTGTAGCAAAAGATTTTTTACAAGTCAAAGGCATAGATTATGACGAAACCTTTGCTCCTGTTGCAAAGCTTGTAACCATCAGATTGATCATATGCCTTGCTACTTCTTTCAAGTGGGAGCTCTTTCAACTTGATGTGAAAAATGCTTTCTTGAATGGATTCTTGGAGGAGTAAATTTACATGTTCCAACCCGAGGGCTTCATCAAAGATGGAGAAAAAGACAAAGTGTGCTTTTTGAAGAAGATTCTTTATGGGCTCAAGCAAGCACCTAGAGCTTGGTACTCTAGGTTACATTCTTATCTTATTTCCATTGGATTTGTTGTAAGTTCTTATGAACCATCATTGTACTGCAAATGTAATGATGGAAAGATCATCATTTTGGTTTTATATGTTGATGATATAATTCTCACAAGAAATGATCATGATGGCATTATAGATGTAAAAATTTCCTTGTCTAGTGAGTTTAAAATGGTAGATCTAGGACTTCTAAAGGTCATACTTGGAATAGAAGTTACTAGATGCAATGATTTTACTTTCATATGTCAATCTAAGTATGTTGGATCCATCTTAGAAAAGTTTGGCATGAAAGATTGTAAAGGAGTTGAAACTCCCATGGAACTAAATGTAAAAGTTTCTAAGGAAAGTGATGAAGCATCCTTTGAGGAAATCACTACCTATAGAAAATTTATTGGTTCCTTGATCTATTTGACCATCACTAGACCAGATCTTAGCTTTCGTGTTGGCAAATTGAGTCAATACATGCAAAGTCCACTAATATGTCATTGGAAGAGTGTCAAAAGAGTGCTAAGGTACATCTCGACTACTAGAAACTTTGGCATAGTATATCAAGGGACTAATCTTTGTTTGAGAGCATACTCGGACTCAAATTTTGCAGGTGACAAAGCGGATAGAAGATCCACAAGTGCCTTTGCTACATTCCTATGTGGAGGAGTCATATCTTGGCTTTCCAAAAAGCAAGATACTATCTCACTTTCATCAACCGAATCCGAGTATAAAGCTATGACAACAACAACAAAGGAGATCCTATGGCTAAGAAGACTATTGGAGGATATTCCATGCATTTATTGATCAAGGCTGAAGATATTCCATGCATTTATTGTGACAATCAAGTAGCCCAACAACTTGCCAACAATCCAATCTTCCATGCTCAAACCAAGCACATTGAGATTTCACATCACTTTGTGAGAGAGAAGGTACAAGCAAAGGAGATCAAGCTCATCCATGTTTCATCTTCAGATTGTGTTGCTGATATACTTACCAAAACATTGGCAAATATGCGACGTTCTCATCCACGTCAATGATCCCTAGTCGCCTGACCATGTATCTAATGTACAGCTGTCATTTTGTCATTGTAGTTCAACTACTCCCTGAGTACAACAAAGTATTTAGTTAGATGACAAACATTTATTGTAATTAGATACATAGATGTGGTGTATAAATACACCTTCATTACACACTCTAGGTGATGCTCCATCATGAGACGAACGATTTTGAGCCTCCAAGTTATGTCACCATTCTGGTTGTAACTCATTGTTGTGCTTGAGTGTAATATGACAGCAATACGCTTTTCTATTTATGTATAACGTAGATGAATGCTTATTGTGATTTAAATGCACTTCGCTTTTGCTTGATCATGCTCGTTTACTCACTTTGTTTGGATGTCTATGACTCCTCCGCTTCTGATCAGACGATGGTTGACTTTGACACCTGAGGGACTTGCTCTTTTCATCACACAATCAATCTAAGATTTTTTAGAACTGAACTTCATATTGAATCTGATTTCTAGTAATACCTCTTATAGTTTCTAATCTCTATGGTGGACTGTACTCATTCATTTGTTTTTGATTATGAATTGTTTTCTTAAGATCTTGTTGGGCAGAGTACTTGAGCTATGAATATAATTCAGCATTAACGGGATTGTTCTTGCAGAGTACTTCAGATTGTTCTTGCATGTAGCAGCCCATATTAACGGGAAAGTCATTTCATAACTATTTCCTTCTCTCTTCTCTGTTCATGTTCTACCGCCCCATCAGATTGGTATCAGAGCGATAGCTCAATAAGCCAAGAGATTACTCTGTTTGTATTACTGTTAACATGTCTCATATTGGTAAATCTTCGTAATCATCATCCAACGAGGCTAGAATCATTGACAAGTTCAATGGTTCTAACTTCTACATTAGGAAGTTAAAACTCCAGATCACGTTGATAGATAGAGATCTTTGGGATGTAGTAGAAGGTTCTAACCTAAAACCAGAAGATGGTGATCAAGCAAAGGCATGGAAGATCAAAGATCAGAAGGCCTTAGCATGTATCACACTCAATCTGCCCGACTTCCAAATATCTCATGTTACCACGTGCAAAACCTCTAAGGAAGCACTGGATTTGTTATCAAGTCTATATGAGACTCAAGATATAACCACTAGATTACACCTTAGAAGGAAGTTCTTCACACTTAGCATGACTGATTCTACTGCCATCACTTCTCACATCAACAGCTTCAAGTCTTTATTAGATTAGTTATCAGCTATAGGACGTGCTATTCAAGATGATGATGACGTTATGACCTTGTTTTCTTCTCTACCAAAGTCTTACGAGCACTTTGTCGTGATGATCTCCAGACAACCTGGCCTCACTCTTCAAAAGGTGATCAGTCATCTTCTTCAAGAAGAACTGCAGAGGTAGACCAGTGATCTATCAGTCAAAGACAAGTCCATGGTTCTGTACACCCAGAAGAAGGACTATTCCAAGGGCAAGAATCAAGTGCAGTAGCAAAAGCCTCATATGCTAGCTGAGAACAGTTAATCGTGCAAGAAGCTCTTCTGTAGATATTGTAAGAGAGCTAATCACGACATCAAGGAATGTCGAATCTGCATCTACAACAAGGCAAACAGACAACAACAATAGTAGCTAGACTCCTCCAATGCAACGGAATTCAAGGAGCGAGATTTTGATGGAGACAAACCATCATAACTATTAATGGCTTTCATGACTACAACAGATGGTACATGTTGGATAGTAGCACTGCCCAATACTTAACTCCTCGAAGAGAATAGTTTACTGAATGTATAGCTTTAGCTACTACTTCTCATGAATATGTAAATGATCATGCTTTACTATGGCTTAGTCGTTTTGGACATGCCAATACAATATGTTTTTCCTTACATGGAACATGTATTATATGTGAAAGATTTAGCTAGTTTCATCACATTTTGCTATATTTCCATATTTGGCATATTGAGGCCAAAACTTGTTTTAGATTAGAGGTTGACTTTTCAAAGTTCATTAGTCTAAATTTCATTTGAATAAACACTTTTTGAAAGTGTGGGAAAGTTAGAATGCGAGTTAGAGTAGATTCAAATTTGAATAGTTGAGTACATTGAATCTAGACCCAAAATTAGTAGGGTTAGCATTTTGGTGGGAAAGCCAAGTGGCCAAATAGGGTTTGGACCTGTTATAAAAGGATGTAACGCGTGGAGAGAGCAATCTTCTCTCTTCTCTATCTCATTTCATGCTTATACATGGTTCTCTTGGGTTCTACTATCCATTGGTGCACTATCTTGGTGATTGCTTGCAATTTTATGTGTAGAATGATCTATATTTGTTATTTTTGGATCCACACATGTGAAATACAGTAACTTACTGGTTTTGTATGGAAAGCAACAGTACATAATCATTTCATTTAAGTTTGATCAAGTTCTATTGGTGTTTGCATCTCAATTTGTGTGTAGATGCTGATTTTTCTACATTGGTGAGATTGGTAGTGTATTTCTCTTTCTAACCAAAGATCATTCAAGTAGATTGGATCTTAAGGATCTGAAATCTTTCACATAATATCAGAGCTTGTGTGTCAGGTTATGAAGGAGAAAATCAGATCTATCAATGATTTGGTGAAGATATCAAGTCTAGAGCATGCTAGAATCCTTGCTCTTTAGTAGACAGACCCAACAAAATCTACTAAAATCATCAATGAATGTTACATACATCTTAGCTCCACTATTGCTAATTGTAGTAAATCCATGAATATCCAAATGTACAAGTTGAAAAGGCTTTGTAGATCTAGATATAGATCTAGAATAAGGTAGTCTATGTGACTTAGACAAAGCACAAGACTCACAAACATGCTTGACACTACTTAAGGAACTTGGAAGACCAATCACAACCTTCTTCCTTGCCATTACCTCCAAAGACTTGAAGTTGAGGTGTCCCATCCTTTTGTTCCAAACCTCTTGAATAGAAATTTGCTCCCTTGCAACACACCCAACTTGCTTAACAATAACACAAGCATCTAGTTTGAACAATTTCCCTTGCCTTTTACCTTTTCCAATCAAGACATCCTTCCTTTTGATCAAACAAGCATCTCCATCAAACTCCACCTTGAGGCCCTTACTTAGCATTTGACTCACACTAAGCAAATTCTTGGTAATAGATGGAATAAACAAGACATCCTCCAAATGAACATTCCTATTTGTAGAGAGAGAAATAGGAACTGTGCCAATCCCTTTGATTGCATACTCACCATCATTGGCCGTGTAGATCACCCTCTTGTCATCTCCATATGCCAACAAAGAAGTGAAGTACTCTTTGTGAAAGGTCATGATGTCTTTGTCAAGTTCAAGAATGCAAGGGAGAACCAATTTTCCACAAGGATCAAGTGCTTAAGAGGTGACAATGGTGGTGAGTACATATCTAACAAGTTCAAGGCCTTTTGTGTTGAGCATGGGATCAAGAGGGAGTATACAACATCAAGGACCCCACAACAAAATGGAGTGGCTGAAATGAAGAATAGGACTTTATGTGAAAGTGCTAAAGCTATGAGGTTAGGTGCTAATCTTGAAAAACCATTTTGGGATCAAGCTTTGTTGTGTGCCAATTTCTTGTGCAATAGGTGGCCGAGTGCTATTTTGGATGGAAGGACACCTTTTGAGATGCTATTCAAGAGGAGGCCGAGTGTCAACTTTCTAAGAACCTTTGGATGCACATGCTATGTCAACATGACTCTTGATGATAGGACCATGGAGGATCCATCTTCAAAAAGAGGTATTTTTATTGGATATAGTGAGGTGAGTAAAGTCTATAAGGTTTACATTCCTTCTACTAACAAAGTGATTGTTGGTAGAGATGTCATTTTGATGAGGGGAACATTCCAAAGGTGTCTTCAAGCATGATTGATGGTAGAGTGGATGGATCTAACATTCTTGATGTTGATGAGAAGGATCCTACTTTGGATGGTGGTGATGATGGACCTTCATCAAGTCAAAAGCCAAGGAGAACATCAAGAGAAAGACAAGTACCTTCAAGGCACACATACGATTAAAAGGGTAAGAAAGTAGTTTCTAGAAATTATGTTGCTTTCCTAACCTCTTTGGATGAGCCTACAAGTGTAGATCAAGCAAGGAAAGAAGAGAAGTGGATCCAAGCAATGGATCTTGAGTATCAAGCTCTTATGAAGAGTGGAACATCTTTTGGAGGATCTTCTTGTGTACATGGAGCTATGCAAGTGGATGGATTTTATCTTGCTATAAAATCAAGTATTGGTTCAGGAAGAAGATCATTCTTATGATGGATCAAAGTTCTATTGTCAGAAACTATGCAAGGAGCAAACATATTGAGATACAATATCATTTTGTGAGGGAGCAAGTCATTGCAAAGGAGGTGGAGCTTCAACATGTGTCTTCAAGGGAATGTGTAGCTGATATCTTCACCAAAGCATTGGGAAAAGACTTGTTCATGAAGCATAGGACCTCACTTGGAGTGTTATCAAAGTCTGTGCTAAAACTAGTTGAAGAGGGAGTGTGAAAGATTCAACTAGTTTCATCACATTTTGCTATATTTTCATATTTGGCATATTGAGGTCAAAACTTGTTTTAGACTTAGAGGTTGAATTTTCAAAGTTCATTAGTCTAAATTTCATTTGAATAAACACTTTTTGAAAGTGTGGGAAAGTTAGAATGCGAGTTAGATAGATTCAAATTTGAATAGTTGAGTACATTGAATCTAGACCCAAAATTAGTAAGGTTAGCATTTTGGTGGGAAAGCCAAGTGGCCAAATAGGGTTTGGATCTTATAAAAGGATGTAACTCGTGGAGAGAGCAATCTTCTCTCTTCTCTATCTCATTTCATGCTTATACATGGTTCTCTTGGGTTTTACTATCCATTGGTGCACTATCTTGGTGATTGCTTGCAATTCTATGTGTAGAATGATCTACATATGCTATTTTTTGATCCACACGTGTGAAATACAGCAGCTTGCTGGTTTTGTATGGACAGCAATAGTACATAATCATTTCATTCAAGTTCGATCAAGTTCTATTGGTGTTTGCATCTCAATTTCTGTGTAGATGCTGATTTTTCTTCCTGATGAGCATAAAGCTTACAAAGTTTATGATCCATCCACCAATGTAGCATTTGTCTCTAGGAATTTAATCTTCCAAGAACATACATACTAACACCGTTTTAGTAATTTTGGGAAAATCCCAAGTTCCATTCTATGCAAGAAAACATGAAATTTGATTTCCTATTGGTTTCTTCATACTATTTGCACATGTTTTTTGTTTGGAGATTGATTGAAAGAAGTTAATCCTTTTATACATCTCTCTTAATCATTGTATGTTGACTCTATGGCTTGTGCATGGATAACATTTTATTTTTATATGTCACTCTTAACCAAACTTGAGAACTATAGACATCAAAAACATCATACAATATTTTCGAGTTATATATTTAGCAAAATTATGATTTGTGGACTTCTTCTTTTTTGTTAAGCAACTGGTCGGTTGTAGTCAACAACTCTATCCATACACCCCCACTGTGATTTGTGGTCATATTTTAACACCAAGCACCATTTTGATTTAATGAAGTCTTAAATGCTTTATCTTGAAGTGTGTTTGTGTTTTACAAATAATTCAATTTTGTTTGTTTTTCTTTCAACTTGAGCACATCTCAAGTTTTCAATTGCACCATTGAATTATTTTTAGCTAGTTTTATATCGCAATTTACAATGAATGAAGCTTTTTGGTGGATGTTATATTCTCTTTCCTAAAATCGCACTAGATAAATTTCTCTTTTATATATGGACATTGTGAAATTTCTAAGAAATTGATGCATTTGCCAAATGTAATTGCTATATATTTTCTTAAAATAGTAATCATATTGTAACAACAAATCATGTTTGTATTACAAGCCAAAGCATAAAAAAATTGTGTACACACACATCTTCACCCTCAAGTAAAGAAACCAACAGTAATTGACTACTTGATTTCATTTAATTATGCTACAAACTTTTATTGAGTTGCAATTTGTTGACGATAGGTTTTGAGGTGCATGTGATAACCTTCATGATTATTTGGATTGAATTTCTCATTTGATTATGATTGTACAATTATAAATGTATAATTTATAGCTAGAACATAAACAAAAGACAAAATTGTTAATGTATGTGCAAGGTATTGGCTTTTGTTGTGATTGTATAATTATGAATGTATATTATTAACAGTTGAAACACAAACAAAAAACAAAATTGATAACATATGTGCAATGTATTTGGATTTTGTTGTAACCAACGCATGATTTACACAGTACTTAATAGTAGTTAAACATGTACAAATAAAAATATGCAAAAGGCTCTATATTGTGAACCACCACTGTCATATTTCATTGGGTATAACATATTTGAGAATGCAACATGAACAATGATTAGTACAAACATAACCTATGAATTTTTAATCTATGTGATTATCATTGAACAAGCCAAATTACTTAAGTATGATTTTATAATATAAAAATAATTAATTCAATTTACATCCAATTTTGAAATTCAAGAAAATCAAACATAAAACTTGATATCCAATAAATAAATAAAAACCATCATATTGATAGAAATAAGATACACACATGAACATTAAACTTATGAAAGATTAAATATAAACTATATCATTTGAATAATGAATGTACAAAATGGATCGCATCATATTTGAACATTTTTAAAGTCTTTTCCAATTTTCTAATGGGCGCAAATATCTCTTTCCAGCAGTTCTAGTCGTGTAAGGTTTACAATAGCCAAGAATGTAACCATTTTCAACAATAGCACATGGAGTATCTTAATAAAATAAGATTCATGAGAGAGAGAGAGAGAGAGAGAGAGAGAGAGAGAGAGAGAGAGAGAGAGAGAGAGAGAGAGAGAGAGAGAGAGAGAGAGAGAGAGAGAGAGAGAGAGTATTGTTGGATTTCAATGCTCAAGCTCAGATCCATTAGGTAATGAGCATCCTGGAAAACCTATAATGAGCCAACTTGGCCGAATTCAGGGCTGAGGTGATACTGATTCTTATAAATGTTCATTTTTAGAGTGTCAAATTGGCGAACTTGGCCGAATTCAAAGTTGAGGTGATAGTGATTCTTATCATTTTTAGAGTGTCGAATTGGCTTGAGGTGATTTTGATTTCTTAAATGTTCACTTTTAGAGTGAGTGAGTGAGTGTGTGTGTGTGTGTGTGTGTGTGTGTGTGTGTGTGTGTGTGAGAGAGAGAGAGAGAGAGAGAGAGAGAGAGAGAGAGAGAGAGAGAGAGAGAGAGAGAGAGAGAGAGAGAGAGAGAGAGAGAGAGAGAGAGAGAGTGTGTGTGTGTGTGAGTGATTCCAACTTAAGTCATTCTGGAGATAGTCAAGGAAACATGTAAATCATGGCTAGTATCACTATTAGAACTAACATATTTGATGGCTTAGTGCCTATCTTAATCATGTATTTATGCGTACAAACATGACGTTGACGGGTGACTGAACATTGACTGTAGATGGTTTGCGTATTGGTCGGACGTCGGTCGCAAATGGTATGCATTCTGGATGGGAGGGCATTTTGGGTGGCGGTCGATGCTTTTGATGATGGCAAGAGGCTGATTGTGGATATGTATGTATGTGTAGGGTGTGTGTATATGTGTGTGTATGGCTATGCACAGTTGTGTATGTCTATGTGTAATCAACGTTGATTGAATGTGTGTGTGAAGAACACTATTTTTATTGTTCTTTCGACTTGAATATCTTCTTTACATGAATTTTGATTGTGATGCTAAGACAATAGTGAAAGTATTATGTAGTGACAGACCTAACTCACCTATTTTGGGTCCAAAATCAATGTTTTAGAATATGTACAACAACATAAATTTTGGTTAGCTCGCTTAGAATTGAGTAATTAGGCTTTTTGTATCAATTCAATCTGAGAAAAGATAACATGCCTATATGCTTGATTATGGGCCACATCATAAAAATACTTTAAACTAATCATTCATATAGTCAATGCAAAGAACTCAAAAATTAGAGCAATATTGCTTTCTACATCACTTGAATCGGAGCTCATACTTGGAAGATATTTAACTTGAAAGAAAGTTAAGAAATTTCGTAAATGCCATAAAACTTCATCTATCTAAGTAGGATCTTTAAAATCTCAGTCAAACTGGAATCAAATATGGTCATGCATATACTTGCTAGAATCAACTCGAAGAGTAAAATTTTTTTGCAGTTATGACTTTTTAAATTGATGTCATTATTTTAATACTTTTATTGATAAAAGCATTTTTAACAGTTACTTACGAAAACCCTAAATCCAAACAAATAGTTCAATAGAGTCTAGTATTGTGTGAGAGTGTGAGTGTGAGTGCGTGTGCGTGTGCGTGTGCGTGTGCGTGTGCGTGTGCGTGTGCGTGTGCGTGTGCGTGTGCGTGTGCGTGTGCGTGTGCGTGTGCGTGTGCGTGTGCGTGTGCGTGTGCGTGTGCGTGTGCGTGTGCGTGTGCGTGTGCGTGTGCGTGTGCGTGTGCGTGTGCGTGTGCGTGTGCGTGTGCGTGTGCGTGTGCGTGTGCGTGTGTGTGTGTGTGTGTGTGTGAGAGAGAGAGAGAGAGAGAGAGAGAGAGAGAGAGAGAGAGAGAGAGAGAGAGAGAGAGAGAGAGAGAGAGAGAGAGAGAGAGAGAGAGAGAGAGAGAGAGAGAGAGAGAGCTTGCCAAGTGGCAAATCCCAAGCCTGCATGGTTTGCCATGTGGCAGGCCTACATGACATGCCAAAATGAGGTGATCTACGGCCACATTCGATCTATGTTTTGTGGGAGAGTTGTTTTCTTAAGGGGGCTCTTTATTTTTTTTTGCACCCTCTCCCCTCCCTTCGAAAAAACAATGAGGCCCCATCCCCGAGCCCCACAGAAAAGGTTTTTTTTTATTGTGGGTGGGGGGATGTGTGAGTGGGACTGGGGGGAGGAAGGGGAGGATTTAGCCTCCCCACACATTCTTCTTCTTAAGGTGAGGAGAGGGCTACATTCTCCCATCATTGTCTCGCCCTATTTTTTTAGGGGGAGGGAGGTGGGCCTTGGCAGAACCCCCATTTACATTTTCCACTCTCTCAGCAACATGGAAGGGCACGCGCAATGCGTTGTCTCACAAAAAAAATTGAAAATGAATAGAATGTTGTGCCACAAACCAGGGAGGGGGAGGATGGCCAAGTAGATCATCATAATTGTCCACTCTGAGTATCATCCACATATCTCGACCACAAGCCGCCACCCAAATTGTCGGTCGCCCACGTCAACGACGGGCTAACCCAATAGTGTATAAATAGTAAAGAGTGCCCATCGTTGACACGGTCGGCTGGCGATTTGGGTGATAGTCCTATTGCGGTCTAAAATGGTCGGAAGTTGACAGGCGACCAAGTAACATCTGCCCCCATCGTTGATGGGCGATGACGGTTGATCTAGGTGGTGGCCAATGATTTGGATGGTGGCCGATCTCGCCCATCTCACATCTCAAATATCTAACATATCTCACATATCTCGGCCATAGTAGGGGTCAAATTTTAACCATGTTTAGCAATAGCACAGGGAGTATGACGGAATCAGTGTTTGCAAATGTCAATTAACGGCGGCCCACAGTTCAAAGTGAATATGTTGTTCATGCATGTGGTATGTATGTGTTTTTTATTGGAATTCGATGCTCAGCCTCAAATCCATTCAATAATGAGCATCCTGAAAGCTGTACAAAACCCAAAAAAAGAAGGCTCGAGTTTTTCAAAAGGTCAATTTTTTCTACTTAAGCCTTTTCTGACCCACTGTAACTCTTATCAAAGAGCAAAATTCTGTCGAATTGGGTCTGACTTTTTCGACCCTGGTTCACTATGTAAAAATCCAACCCAAAGCATTTTTTCAACCCAATGTCATCCTTGTCTAAAAGAGATTTTCCGACCCTGGATCGGATCAGATTAAGGCGGAAATTATTCAAGACTTGTGACTATCTCCCTCACCAAGTCTCTTGATAGAACCATTTGATCTACTCTCTTTATGAAGACATGTGACTCCACTTGCTGCAAAAATGACTTTCTTGGACTCATCACAAAAGAATGTAGAAGAACCGTCTCCTTCATGAATGCACCTAGCAACATCCTTTTCCATATGATTAAAGAAATCATTAGCAACAACCTTTTCCAAGAAAGAACCTTCACCACCGCCATTGATGAAGTTAGCTCTTTCCTTACCTTTTGCCTTGCACTTGCCATGAAGAACCATTGAAGAACCATCATTATCCTCACAACTAGCCAAGTTAGCACAACGATGTCTACCAACACTTAACAAATTCTTTGAAAGTGAAGGAATGTAAAGAACACCATCAAGTCTTGTTTTCCTATTAGTAGAAAGACAATATGAATTGAACCAATACCTTCGATCACACACTCACCACCATTGGCCATGTCTATCACTTTCTTGGCTCCATCATAAGTGACCAAAGAAGTAAAGAACTCCTTGTGACTAGTCATGTGTGAACTAGCTCCACTATCAATCCACCATGAAACTAACTCCTTGTGACTAGTCATGTGTGAACTAGGTCCACTATCAATCCACCATGAATCTTTGTCACCTTCACTTGATATTAGACTTGAAGAACACATCAAAAGAGAATCACCACCACCTAGATCCTCATCGTTAGTAAAGTTGATTTGCTCGCTACCTTCATCTCTTTGCTTCTTCAAACATACATTAGCAAAATGCCCTTTGATTCCACAATAAAAGCATTTCAACTTAGACTTATCTTTCTTTTTGCCAAAAGAGGAAGTCTCACCTTCATCTTGTCCTTTTGACCACTTGCCTTTGCCTTTGCCCTTGAACTTGCCTTTGATGAACATAGCCTCCTCTTCATATTGAGATGTTGATGTAGATCTACCTCTTGCTTGAAGCCTAGACTCCTAATTCACCAAAATCTCTTGAAAATCCACAATGCTTGGCAAAGTCTTTTGAATAGCAAAACTTTGAACAATATTGGCATAATTATCCAACAAGCCATTAAGTATAACTTGAACATTGATTTCATGGCTTATAATGTCTTTGAGGTTTCTACTTCAATCATTAAGAGGGAGTCTTATGAAGGAAAGAGAAATGGAAGATTGGTTCTTGGGAAGATCCAAGGCATGGATCTCACATCTCTTCATCAACTCAAAGGATTCTATGATTATGAATTGATCACTCATGATCAAGATGACAAAAGGTTGGGAGGATGCATGTATGGGGAAAAGCATGCATGGCCCTCCTCCCCATGCATACAGCTAAGGGGCCCACTCCAAATTACCTTTACCCACACACATAGTATTTTGAAGGGCAGGTACATACTTTCATGGTGAAAGGTGTTAAACAAAAGGCACTTTCAGTATCAAGGATTTCACTAAATTTGAAGGGCGCTCTAAGGAATTTTTAGATTATCAAACTTTTTACATGAAAGGCTAATATAAAAATGCACTTCTATGAAGGAAGAATCGGCTGTGAAGGGCTGGGAAGGCTTCAAAATGTAGGCCTGGTGGGCCTCTCTCATACATACACACTCTCTCTCTCTCTCTCTCTCTCTCTCTCTCTCTCTCTCTCTCTCTCTCTCTCTCTCTCTCTCTCTCTCTCTCTCTCTCTCTCTCTCTCTCTCTCTCTCTCTCTCTCTCTCTCTCTCTCTCTCTCTCTCTCTTCTTGGCAGTTGGCGGCCCCTCTCTCTGTCTCTCTCTCTAGTTTCACTCAAGCCTGCATGGCATACCTACGTGGCATAGCTTAGTTGGCTTGCCTCAAAAGCCTATGTTAAGCGTATGTGCCAGACTGCAACATGCTTGCATGGCAGACATCAAGCCTATGTCATGCCTATATGACCTGCCATGCAAGCCTATGATAGGCCTACATGGCTTGCCACATGGCAAGTCCCAAGCCTGCATGGTTTGTCTCATGACATGCCTACGTGGCTTGCCACATGGCAACTTGCAAGCCCCAACTCTCTCTCTAGGTCCACTCAAGCCTACATGGTAGAGCTTGGTTGGCTTGCCACACAAGCCTATGGAAAACCTATGTGGTAGCCTACGATATGCTTGTGTGGCAAACATCAGACCTATGCCATGTCTATGTGGCCTGCCACGCAAGCCTATGGTAGGCCTTCATGGCTTGCCATGTGGCAACTTTCAAACCCACCCCTATATATATATATATATATATATATATATATATATATATATATATATATATATATCTAGGTCCACTCAAGCCTATGTGGCAGAGCCCGGTTGGCTTGCCATACAAGCCTATGGTAGGCCTACATGGCTTGCCACATGGCAAACCTCAAGCTTGCATGATTTGCCATGTGGCAGACCTATGTGGCTTGTCACATGGCAATGTGTGATAGGCTTGGTAGATAGCATACCACGCAGGCAGAGCCTAGTTGGCTTGCCAGCCTATGATGGGCGTACATGGCTTGCCACGTGGCTAATCCCAAGCCTGCATGGTTTGCCACATGGCAGCCTATGACAGGCTTGGTAAATAGCATGCCTATGTGGCCTGTTACACAAGCCTATGGTAGGCCATGTGGCAAGCCACACAAGCCTATGGTAGGCCTACGTGGCTTGCCACATGGCAGCTTTTGAGCCCCACCTCTTTCTCTCTCTAGGCCCATTGAAGCCTACGTGGCAAAGCATGGTAGGCTTGACACACAAGCATATGTTAGAACTACGTGGTTTGCCACATGGCAAATCCTAAGCTTGCATTACTTGCCACATGGTAGACCTATGTGGCAGCCTGTGACAAGATTGGCAGATAGTAGATCTATGACATGCCTATGTGGCCTGCTACACAAGCCTATGTAGTCCTACGTAGCTTATGACATGAGAAGTACCAATCCTACATGGTTTTCCACATGGCAGTCCTACGTGGCTTGCCACATGGTAGCTTGCGAGCTCCACCTCTTTCTCTTGCTAGGTCCACTTAAGCCCCACCTCCTCCCATTCAAAACTCCATGTTTCCCTCCCCACCTCTCCAAATTTGGAGTTCATATTCCCTCCCTATTTTCGTCTCCTCTCTCTCTCTCTCTCTCTCTCTCTCTCTCTCTCTCTCTCTCTCTCTCTCTCTCTCTCTCTCTCTCTCTCTCTCTCTCTCTCTCTCTCTCTCTCTCTCTCTCTCTCTCTCTCGCAGCAAATTCAAATTCCACTTTAACCACAACCATATACACTCTTACTGATCATTTCTCTCTCAAAGGAGGAGGAGCGACATAGATCGTGAAGGGGAGTCTCTCTCAAAGGAGGAGGAGCAACATAGATCATGAAGGGGAGGGAT
This sequence comes from Diphasiastrum complanatum, assembly GCA_029204225.1. NCBI lineage: Eukaryota > Viridiplantae > Streptophyta > Lycopodiopsida > Lycopodiales > Lycopodiaceae > Diphasiastrum > Diphasiastrum complanatum. Next base: position 44,358,445 of record CM055099.1, on the reverse strand, counting down.
CTTGGTTTCATTGGCTGGAGGCATGATTTGCTTTGCCACTGTCAACCGGTGCATTTTCAGAGGGTCTACTGTACTTTGGATCAGAAACTCCTTCAGAAGATTCAAAAAGACACTCCCATGTCCGCCAAGCCGATTCTTTTCAGATGACACCGATGATGATGAGGACTTATGAGAGCATTTTCAAGCTCTGGTTATGAATCCAGCTACAGGAGCATTCAAGGTACTGGTGGAAGGTTACTATAGAACGTTTGATATTTATGATTATGCTTCAAACACTTGGAAAACAACCAAAATGGACCTCCTATCTTGTGTAGACTTCAACATTTTGCATCCATTTTGTAAGGGAGTTCTGTATTGCCTGGCAAGGAGCCCAACCAGGGTGGTGACTTACGATGTGACCACAGACATGTGGAATGGTCACTTGGCCCTGATTAGCTCAACATAGATAGATTCACAAATTCTTTCCCCTCTTTTTTTGAACAAAAAATCCAAAGTATCCCAGACCACAATAGGACTACAACCACCCAAGGAGTCTAGATGGGCGGAGCAGCTTCTCAGTAGCTGTGCATCCGCACTTACTCTTAGTTCTTGATGATGCGAGTATGTATGTCATAGAGAATAACATGCAGGTTTGATGTCATGATATAAGAGGTCGAGCTGCAACTCCATAAACTATTTGATTGATTAGTGTCATCTCCAAGATCAATCTATGGAATGCTTATACTATTTGTGAGAGAGTGTTATTTTTGTTGCATTTTTTGTGGAGGTTTTAGATTATGGTGCATTAACTACTCATTGCATTTTCAAAATGATGTCTGCCGCTTTTATAATTGTTGAGTGGTTTTTGGTAATTGTTGGACATGATATCCGTTGGCAACTCTGCAAGCTACGAGTATTTGCTGCTTAGCATGCTGGATTAGTTCGCCAAAGATTCATGGTAAAATCTCTATCTAATCTTTTTTTCTACGATCCCCTATAGTAGTAGAAGTAATCTACATTTGTGAAGATAGTTGACTATTAGCCAAATATCATATCACATGAGAAGTGATAGATCTGCCTCTAAAAATAGCGATCTATTAGCAATGGATATTGACATCATCAATGCATTTGATAGTAGTGAACTATGCCACTGGAAATAGCAATGGATATTGACATCATCAATGCAATTCTGCCTCTGGAAACAACAATCCGTTAGCAATGGATATTGAAACCATCAATGTGATTGGCAGTAGTGATGGGTTCTGCCTCTTGAATGCACTACAGTAGTAGAGGTATTGTGCTCATAGATGCGATGGTCAGCTGATAATTGTTGCTTCAAGAGTGTGTGTGTGTGTGTGTGTGTGTGTGTGTGTGTGTGTGTGTGTGTGTGTGTGTGTGTGAGAGAGAGAGAGAGAGAGACAATGACATTGAAATATGTGATTGTGTGTGTGTGTGCGTGTGAGAGAGAGAGAGAGATAGTGTGTGTGTGTGTGTGTGTGTGTGTGTGTGTGCGCGCGCGCGCGCGCGCGCGTGCTTGCTAGGTTGATAGTCGGTGTGATCACTGATGCCAAACAGGCTGTCGCAAATTTCATAGTCATGTTTCCCATCACTCATTAGACACAGACTTTAGATTTAGAATACAATATACATATTCCATAATCATCCTCGACTATCGGCCCTCAATGTCCATGAATTTCCAAAATCCAATGCCATTGAGTCTCAACCCAGCCTTCCAGGCATCAAAATCTAACAGATACCTGTAATTTCCAAAATATGATACATTCCTAGTTTCCTTTTAGAAAATCCCAATCTAGAGTCCAGACATATTCACAATCCTTGGGCAATTAGCCATGACTTGTTCCCGCTGTGTTTGAAAATTGGAAGAAAGAACCTTAACTTTGAAAATCCAGTAGCAAGAACAGACTTATCACAGCCAGACTTGAAGATTCACTTCCCAGTATGTAGTAAATTAGAGTGAAATCGTAGTCCTGGAGTCTGACAAGTGCCATCCAACAAATTGAACTGAGCTCAGAATTGAGAGAACACTCAACACACTTCGAGAATTCATCCCAGCGTGCCATGTGATAGTGTGTGCTGGTCGTCTTGGAGTTTGGTGAAGGTGCAGTGTTACGACAAGGGAGTCTTTACTTTGGATGTTTTCATGTTCATCTCTCTCTCTCTCTCTCTCTCTCTCTCTCTCTCTCTCTCTCTCTCTCTCTCTCTCTCTCTCTCTCTCTCTCTCTCTCTCTCTCTCTCTCTCTCTCTCTCTCTCTCTCTCTCTCTCTCTCTCTCTCTCTCACTCACTCACACACACACACACAC